>CANTUR010000159.1:0-592500 GCA_947683625.1 Mallotus nudiflorus | reverse complement strand
TTGAATTCAAAAGGCCCATAAATTTTTTTGAAATGGACCTAAAAATTCAAATTTTTATCCATAATCTCAGCCCAAAAGACCAAACCCAATAGCCAAGCCCAAGCCCATTTTGCCCTAGAGGCCCAACCACAGGCTAGGGCTCCTAAGAGGAGATGCTTGACCAAAGAGGTACCGCCTCTTTGGTGAGGTGACACCTTTTTGAAGAAGCACTACGTCTTTACTAACCACTTGCACCAATATTAAATGCAAGAACATTAATTGTGGACAAATGGGGTGGACCCACTCCTTACAGACCTGAACATATTGTATGAAAATAAGACTTTAGGAAAAAAAGTGACTAAAAAAGGGTGATGATGAGAGCTAAAAAATAAATGTCTTGTCAAGGGCATGAGAGACTTAAAGAGGTTCATAAGAGTGAGAGTAGAAAGGTTGGCAAGTTGGGAGGGGGAGAAAAGGAAAAGAAAGGAAAACGCTTTGAAAGAGAGGAGGAGGACATCCTTAGAGAGAAGGGAGGGAAAATTTAGCTTAGAGGTCCATTTTTAAAGAAGAGGAAGGAGAACTCTTGCATCTAAGCGAAGCTTAAGATGAAGGCCAATCACTTTGAAAAACTAAGCTCATAAAGCAGTAAGAATCTACATTCTTGAATATCAAGTTCTTGATTTAAATAACATTCTTTCTTTATCTTTCTTGTTTTTTCTTAGATTTATTATCTATTTATGAAATTTTTATGCCATTATCTTTTGGATTGCTAGATGTAGTTATTATTTTTCAGTTATTTCTATTGGACTTTGTTTACTTAAGATTCAAGAAGCATACTGATTTACTATCACATTTGTTAGTTAGAGAGGCGTTGCCTTTTCATAATCAGGCAGCATTATGTCGCTTTTGTGCCATTAGGTGATGCCTCATTGATGAGGTGTCACCACTTTACTAGAGCCACATATGCTTTTATTTTGATTTCCTACTTTTACTTTATATAGTTCGTATTATATGTATTTCTATATTTCTGTAATTCGATTACCTTTATACAGTCATTTGTTTACTTTATTTAACTAATATAATTATGTGTTTGCCATTTTCATTTATGTTTAGTCTATGAATTGACTTTATGGATTTCTTTTATAAGATTTCATATATTTATGGAAGCTAAGATTTTTTTATTTACAGGAGTTTTAGGATGATTTCGGATCATCAGGCTTATTTCCTTTCCTTTTAATTGGTTTATTTTCTATTTATTTTACCTCTCCTTTCATGTAAAAGGATTATAATCTTTTCTCCTCCCTCCTTTCTTTGCATATGTACTTATTTATTTATCTTTATTTTTATTAATTTTTTTTCATTTATTTGTATTAAATGTGGCGAATCACCTTAATAAGTATGAAATCAGAATAATGTGAAAACTTAGCCTTAATTGAAAATTGAGAAATTGTTTAAAGGGAATTGTAATTTGCATTCTAATAAATAAATAATTGAATAATTAAAGGTAATAAAATACAAAACACACAGAGTCTAACCACAAGGTTGGGTGGGCATTCCAAAAGACTATACCTAATTTCTAAACCCATTCTCTAAAGACAGCTTCTAGGAACCTCTGTGGAATCCAGTTGCCATACAATGTGTCCCGGATTTCATCTAGGTGGTGACTCCTCTAATTTGGGCTCTAAGTCTTTTTGGTATTTCCTAGTGGGCTTTGAGCTCACACAGTGATATGGTCGCTAAACACTTAAGTGCACGCGAAACCATGCCGCCTATAGTGGCGACTCCACTAAGGAATAGAGAAATTGATTCCAGTGTTTTGAATTTTATCATTTTTAATTATTCTTTTATTTTTTTTGGCATTCTTTTGCATTCACTACACATTTTCAAACTATGAGTACTCAGTCCCTAATAATCTGATGATAGTCATTACTATACTGCATGTGTTTCATTCAAACCTGATGGTGGAGTATTTGATTATTATTACTCATGACATGTACTTATCCACATCGTATGGAGTTTTAAGTAGGGAGACGTAATGGATATATATCACTATAAGAATTGAAGCTTATATCCCAAGACTCAACTCATGTAATAACTTAGTAATTTCCCTCAGGATTTTCTCCTAAATGCATATGCTTTATACCATATAGTAATCCTTCAAATAAGGCCTAACCCTATTTTAAATAGACCATGTCAAGATGGGCCTCTTATGCCTACTATAGCCCATTGTAAATGGACCATACTAAGATGGGCTTTTAATGCCCATTATGGCTCATTATAATGGATTTTAGAATTATTTAAAGGTATTACTACTTGTTTGTCCATTGAATAGTTGTCTTGCACATGTCAATTTTGTATCCCCTATTGATAATTAGAACCCAAACTAAAAATCCCAAGATAAGAAACTTGTCATTGAACATGTGTGTGGGAGAAATAAGGGTGGCGATTATCATTTGAGAGCTTTTTGTTTATTTTCTTGTTATGTTTAAATAATGAGTGTTTATTTTCTATCTTTGAATAATCAAATAATAAAATAAAATGAAACTGCATATCATGCATACATGTCATGCATAATTCTAATATGTAGTTTTATAGTTGTAGATCCTTCAAGCTCTTCCATATGGATTTGATCTAATTCCGGCCACTTAATTAGAAATTCAAAAATGACAATGGCAAGTGATTTTGATCTTGAAGCTTTCATAGTATAGTTAAAAGAAGAACTATTTATTAAAAGTTGGTTAATGATAAAGGAGATGATAGGGAAATAAATAAGTTGCTAACGAAATACAACCAACACAACTTACTAACCCAATTAATCTTGATGATAAAATTCCTATAAAAGAGAGGGAAGGTGATTATGTGACAGTGTTGGTTGATCTGATAAGCTAAAAGAATGTGAACCTATATAGAATAGTAGAACAAACTAATTGGGATAAGAACATTTCCAAGGTTGTGTCACAAGTCTAAATGCAGATGAAGGATAAGGGAATTGATGCTCCAATGGATTATACCAACCGTAACTTAGATGAGGATGATGACCCTCTTCCTTCAAAATTCAAGTTCCCCAACATGAAAAAAGTACTATAGGACTGATGACCCACATCTACATTTGAAATAGAATATGATTTACATAAAGGCCACTGAAATGACTAAGGCCTAAATAGTCAAGCAGTTTCCCATGCCATTAGAAGGTGCCTTGATTTGATGGTACTACACTTTAGAATCATATGTGCAAAATGTTTAGAAAGAACTATGTGTTACATTTGTAAAATAGTATGGTCTGAATGTTGAGATGGAGATGTCTTTTAGGGATTTGTAGAACACTAAGTAGAAATTTTATGAGTCCTTCACTAACTAGTTAACCAGATAAAGAGGGAAGCTAGCATAAATAAGACATAGGCCTACTGAGTCTGATCAATTAATGATAGCAATGGAAGGTTGTGTTCCATTACTCTCCAAGAAGCTGAAAGATCTGAGGATCTGAAATTTTAAAGAACTGTATAGGTTTTAGGTCTAAAAGGAGTCTGATTTGGCTTAAAAGAAGAGGTTCTTTAGGGTAAGATCTATGGGGCAAAGATGGAATTGGCTAAAGTAGTAATGTATAGGTTAGTGCTATCAGAAAACCCTAGAGGTTTTCAAATTTAAGGTAACCTCTTTCGAAGTTACTTGAGAAAATGATTAAGAAGAATCTCCTATAACCCCTATCTCTTAAACAACCACTACCAAATACCAACTTGAAACTCTACTGTAAAGATTATCAAGCCATTGGACATGATATTGAAAATTGCACTTGATTGAAATATGAAATCCAAGACCTAATTGATGCAGGCAAAATCATTGACCCTAAAAACCAAAAACCAAACACCTAAAACAACCCTTTACCTAACTACCAAAATGTCCTACCACTAAATGCACCCATCCTTATGATTAATACTAGCTTAATAAAGGAACAAGTCTTTAATTCCTTTATTGATGCCACTTTTGAACCACTAAACTTGAGCTAAAAGACTTGAATCTCAGTAGGAAAATGGAGCTTACTGCGCATGTTGTGGACATCTGGAGTTCTAATGAAGAAGATGGAGGATAGGTTGATCTATAGGAAAATGATAAGGATAAGAAGGATTGACCAGTGAGGAGTGTTGAAGAGAAAGAGGAAAAAACCAAACCTGCAAAATCTAAAGAGATAAAAGATGATTTAAAAGAAGAGCTGATAAAGGATGAGAAAAATGTTGCTAGTGTTTGGGAATTGCTTATGCATTCTAAAGACCATCGGGGAGCACTAGTTTTGGCTTTGGATCAAAAGAAAATTTCTACAAGTTGCACTTATAAACAAATGGTTAACTCCTTAAAGGGCTATTTTGTTTTTTTCATAATAATATGCCATAGGAGGGAAGAGACCATCATAAGGCCAAGGTAAAAGGGAAACTAACTTGCTATGTAATTGTGGATAATGGTTTTGCCATTAATGTATGCTCCCTGAAGATTTTGCCAATATTGTGATTAACTATGGCATACCTAAAACCTTTTGATGTGGTTTTCAAGGCCTATGATGATACAAAGAAGCCTGTTGAGGGGGACATTCCAAACATTGGTCAAGACTAGGCCCATTGAGACTTAGGTCAACTTACATGCGATAGACATTGCTATGACCTTTGCCATCCTATTGGGGAGGCAATGGTTCCATCCTTTGGGGGGCATTCCATCAGTTATCCATCAAAAAATCAAGTTTCCAAATGAGAGTATAGTTGTTACCATTTAAGCAGAGACTGAGGTTGTTATGGCTACTTTGAAACTGGCTCTTAAAGGGATTCCTATAAGCCTAATTTTTGAAGTCTCTATGATTTATAAGGATGAATTGGATGAGAAAGTAATGAGAAACATGAACTTTATGCCTAGCTTAGGATGTAGGAAAATAAGAATTTATGGACCAAAAAGTACTAATTCTGAAGTATAACATTAGGTATCATAGCGATGAAGGTTTTGAAGAAGATTATGAAGCTAAAACTGTAAAATGGGCACTTTGGGAAATATTTATGAAGAAAGGCAATGGGTATCCATACAAATGAGCTCCTAAACCTCTAATGCTACCTGGGAAGTTAGTCCCTGGATTCGAGATCTTTGCTGATTATGTGAGTGGGATTGAGAAAGCTGCTATTGAAGATATAATAGTGGAAGAGTTAGTGCTAACTCCATAATTAGAAGAGGACATTCTTGCCATAGAGCTAAAGGATATTAATGACCAAAAAGAGGAGATAGATTTTGAAACCTTCGTTCTGAAGTCTATCATGGATAATTTTTATGAAAACCTTGATATTTCCTTTGCTAACTTATTTGAAACTAATGACTTGTTTTTCTCTAAGGTTAATGCAATGAAATTTGACTTTGCTTATTTATGTGATGTGTTTTCTAATGGTTATTCTATTTATGATGATTATTTCATGCATATATTTCACATTAATTCTGTGCAAACTAAATCATTTAATTTAGGCATGAATTATAACCTTAAAAATATAATGATTGCTTCTGATTTAACTCATGATAAGAGAGAAAAATGAAAGAAACTTTAAAAAAAGACATAAAGTATTTACTTAGGGCTATGAGGATATGCCTAGGATCAATAAGGAGATTGCAGAATATAGGATCCCTACATACTCTTACATTACACCAATAAAGCATAAGGAGATAAGGTTAAGTCCTGACTAGGGTCTCTTGATCAAGGAAGAAGTTGAGAAACAACTAATGGTGAAGTTCTTGGAAGTAGTGGAAGATACCAAATGGTTGGTCAATATTTCCAGTTCTTAAGAAGGATGGAAAGGTCAGGATATGCATGGATTATAGAGATTTAAATAAGGCCTACCCAAAAGATGATTGTCACTTACCATATATTAATACATTAGTTAATAGCATGGCTTCCAGTATAATATACTCTTTTATAAATGGTTTATTGAGATATAATCAGATCATGACGAAAATAATCGATAAGTTGTAAATGTCTTTCACCACTAAATGGGGCATCTACTATTACTTGGTTATACTATTTGGGCTAGAGAATGCAAGGGCTACGTATTAAAGGATGGCTACCACTTTACTCCATGGCATGATCCATAAAGAGATGGAGGTCTATATGGATGATATGAAGGTGAAATCTCCAACTAGAGAAGGGCATTTTAAGGCTGTAGACAAGTTTCTCTTGCATATATTATACTAAGGTAAAATAGCTATTCCTACTTGTACATTTTTAACTCCTACTTGTCTAGGCAACACCATTGGCTACTTTACTAATGCCTGACTTCATTGAGGTTTATTAATACCTACAATTCTTATATTATTTATGGAGTAAAGAGAGAATCTTAGTCTCCTACTCCTATTCCCCTTCTAAGGTTGTTATAACAACTAAACTTTTTAGTTAAACTTAGTTTAGATTGTGTTAGTAGATATACATTAGTCATAATATTGTTGCACTTATCTGATAAAACAAGTTTAGTTTGATAAGGATTATTGTTCATATATATCTATTTGTTATAGTTCCCTTTCTATATTTTATATATATACTTTTACTATGTTACTAATACTATAATACATAATAATTTATTTTCCCTTTCTATATTTTATATATATACTTTCACTATGTTATTTGGTATCAAAGCACAAAAATGGCCAACAACACTACCATAACCACTAATGTTACCACCCAACCGATTTCTTCTTCTCCTTTTACCCACTATAGCTTTACAATTAAATTAACTTCCCAGAATTTTCTTGCTTGGAAAACACGGTTCCTACCTTTATTAAACTATTAAAATCTCATGGGATTCATTGATGGTAGTACATCAGCTCCTCTTAAAGAAATTCCCAATCCTATAAACATTACTAAGTTGCTTTCTAATCCAGATTGTCATGTTTGGTTCACTAAAGATCAACTTCATGGCTACTGTCCTCTCTCTCTCTGAAGAGGTATATTCATATGTTATTGGCTTAAAATCTTCTCTTCAAGTTTAGAATGCCCTTAGTCAAGCTTTTGGTGATGTCTCACAAAATCATCAGCTATAATTACACATCAATTTACAAGAATTAAAACAACATGATATGCTTGTGCCCCTTTATGTATAAAAGGCCAAAGGCTTTGCTGATGAACTTAGTGCTATGGGTCATCCTCTTAATGTTATTGAATTCAATGCAATTGCTTATCGCAATATTAGTAGCAAGTTTCACTTAATCATCATTTCCGTAAACTTGTGAACTGAATCAGTCCCTTTCCTGAACTCCATAGTCAGTTAGTGGCACATGAGATTCTTTTGAAAATCATTAATGAGATTTCTCAAGCTCATGTGGCTGTCGCCAATCAACCACAATGATTTTGTCTAATGACTAATAATTTTCCATGCTCGAATAATCCCAACAATTTTTAATGTCGTGGAAAATGCCAAATATATGGTTTTTGAAATCGTATAGCTAACATATGCAGGAGATGTTATCAACGTCTATCCCCTGCCAAAAACTATCAAAATTACTCTGACTCTCTACAAGCCAATTACACATCCCTTTATGGCTCTTTGACCGAAGATGGGCCTTCTACACTAGACATTATTGGTAATCCCACCTCAGTACCTTGGCATCCAGACATAGGTGCCATGCACCATATGACACTGGATTTGTTTTCTCTCTCACTCAATAATGAATATAAGGGCCCTGCTTAAGTTCATATTGCCAATGGCCAAAGTTTGCCAATTTAACACACTAGTTCTTCTCATATTCTTTCAAAGCGCATACCATTACACTTAAAAAATGTTTTACATATTCCTCTTTTATCTAAACCTTAGCTTTCCATTAAATAGCTTACCACAGACAATTCCTGTTTCTTTAAGTTTCATCCTAACCATTTTTTTTTGTTAAAGATTAGGTCACTAGGGATATCATGCTCCAAGGACTCTATAGAGACAGGATATACATAATTAATACTCCACCATTTGCATTCAATGCTGAAGTTCCTTCTATTCACGATTGGCATGCTTGCCTTAGGCACCCATAAATAAAAACTATCTAAAAAATAATTAGTGATTTTCAATTACCTTGTCAAAAACATTCTTCTATTTCAGATTGTGTTTCATGTCGTTTAGGAAAATTATCCAAGTTTCCTTTAGCTAATGTTCATCGTAAGAATCTTGTTCCTTTTAAAATAATTTATTCAAACATTTGGGGCCCTAGACCCATAAGTTCTTCTAATGGTGTTCATTATTTTGTTATATTTGTGGATGAGTTTACAAGTTATTATTGGATATTTTGCCTTAAATAGTGTAGTGAATTATACCACACCTTCATCAACTTTAATTCAATTGGTGAAAGGCAATACCATACTAAAATAAAAGCCTTACACAGTGACTAAGGAGGTGAATATCGCAAACTCAACTATTTTCTCACATCTCAAGGAATCATACACCGTATTGCTTGTCCACGCTCTCACAAACAAAATGGGATTTCCAAAAGAAAAATAAGGCATATAGTTGACACTAGTTTAACTCTTTTAACTCACTTTAAAGTTCCATTTAAATATTGGTTCTACACCTTCAAATATGTTGTTTCATTAATCAATTGCATGCTGAGTTTGGTCTTAGCCAACCAATCTCCTTTTATTAAGTTCTTTAAGATAGATACAAAATATGTAGATTTTTTGTTATTGCATTTATCCCTTGCTTTGCCCTTACAATAAATATAAGTTTAGGTCTAAATAATATGTCAGCTTAGGTCTAGCTTAAAATCATTTTGGTTATAATTGTCTTGATCCTGAGTCCAATTGTATTTATGTTGCAAATTTTGTTCATTTTAATGAGAAAATTTTCCCTTACATTTTCTCTATAGTTCTGCAGGTACTTCCTCTAATGTCTCCTTTGCTCTGTGGTTATCAATTATGATGCCTACTCCTACTCTACCTATTTTGGATCAGGTACAAGGTGATCTAATCTCTATAACTTCTACTTCACTTCCATCTCTACCTCTCTCACAAACTTCAACCTAAAACACATCTCCTACTTAATCTACAACTAAGTCTATCCCCAACAAAACACCATCCTCCTCAACTAACATCCCGCCATCAGATATTCCAGCCATTAATTTAATTTTTATCTTAAACAACTTTTCACCACCAATGTGTACTTCTCACCAACCACCCCCTGATCGCACCCATCCCATGCAACTTTGCCCCTCCACCTTATAACGTCGCCATGCAAATCTCGTCACTAAACATCCACTTTCAATTCCCAAGATTGATTATTTGCAAACCAAACATATCATATACATTCAAGCCAAATAGCACCTTCCATAATGATGCAACAGGAGATAAATGCTTTGATCCATAATAAGACTTGGTCCCTTGTTCCATGTCCTACAAACAAGAACATCATTGGCATGAATGGATTTTTTGCATTAAAAGATGACCAAATGGCACTATCAAATGGTACAAAGCCTATTTGGTTGCACAAGGATACAATTAGTAGCCTGGTATAGACTATTTTGACACCTAAAACCTTATGATTTGAGCTCCTACAATCTAAACAATGCTAATAATTGCTATCTCTTTTGGTTGGTCTTTTTGATAAATCAATATGTCTAATGCCTTTCTCACAGCTCCTTAACCGAAGAAGTTTACATGGTTTATCCTACTAGATTCATTGATAAATAAAATCCTAATCATGTGTGTCTTTTTGATTACTCTTTATACAGACTTAAACAAGTCCCCAGAGCTTGGTTCAACTGCTTGACTTCTTTCTTACACAGTTATGGATTTTAAAATTCCAAAGCAGATAGTTTATTGTTTATTCAAGTTTATAGTTCTAATAAACTCTTCCTTTTGGTCTATATCAATGATATAGTCATTACAGGTTCATGCCAAACCGAAGTTGACACACTCATCATGACTCTTCAGTCCAAGTTTCCAATTCAGGATTTAGGACCTTTCAGTTATTTCCTTGGTATTGAGGTCATTCGTAATTCCAATGGTTTGTTACTTTCTTAGCAAAAATATGTTCTTAACCTATTAGAGAAGATGAAAATGACTAGTGCAAGCCATGTAACACACCAATGGCAACTACTTCTGTTCTCTCTAAACACATGGGCACAACTCTTGACAATGGTGCAATTTATAGCCAAATAGTAGGTGCATAATAGTATGTGACTATCACCCATCCTGACATAGCATTCACTATCAACAAGCTTTGTTAATATATGCATTGTCCTACTGATGTCCATTAGTAAGCGGTGAAGTGAGTTCTTTACTATTTGAAGCACATAGCCAGCCATTTTTTTTATCAATCTTGAACTCCAAAACTTTCAGTTTCCAATGCCATATGGATAACAATTGGGGTAGATGCCCTGACTATAGGTGTTTTACAAGTGGATATGCTATTTACCTTAGTCATAATTTGGTGTCTTGGATGGCTAAGAAATAGCCAACTATCGCTCGTTCCTCGATCGAAAGTGAGTGTAAAGTAATCGCTAATGCAACAGTAGAGTTAATATGGCTTTAGTCCTTTTTACAATAGCTCCAAACCCCCATTCCATCCCCTCCGATGTTGTGGTGTGATAACGTTAGAGCTATTTATCTCTCTGTTAACCTTGTGCTTTATGCTAGAACCAAACGCGCCGAACTTGACTACTACCTTGTTCATGAGCAACTTGCCTCCAAGTAGCTGACCATCCAATTTCTTACCACTGATGATTAGATAGTAGACCTTTTAACCAGTCCCTTGTCCATTGCTAAGTTTCTTAAGCATCAAGACAAGCTTCAGTTAGTCTCTCACCCACCCTTAGCTTGCCGGGGGGAGTTAGTAGATATATATTAGTCACAATATTATTGCACTTATTTGATCATATTAGTTTGATAAAGATTATTGTTCATATCTATCAGTTTGTTATAGCTCCCTCTTTGTACTCTATATACACTTGTAATACTGTTACCAACACTATAATACATAACAATTTATTTTCATTATTCTAACTATAGCTTTATAGGTTGAAACCTCTAATTCTTTATCAAGCTTTTCCTACTCCATGTCTTTCTTTACCCAACCTCTAAATGTTGTCCTAATATACAAATTTAGTTTTCCACTTAAGGATATATGCAACCCCTTATGAAATTTTTTGCTCTTCCTTTCCTTAGTGGAGTAAATGTCCTTTACACATTTATAGAAATCCTTAAATATGTCCATATACTCCTTAATAAGTATTAATTTTTACACAAATTTAATAAAATGAAGCAACTTTCTCCTTTCAATAATTTTTCATTCCTTTCTAAATTCTTCCTGAAATATCTGCCAAGTTAAAGCTGCTCCAAATAAGTTTTTAACTTTGGTCAACCAATCATTTGCATTATCAAACATAAAACCATAAACATTGCTTATTTTCTCCTTATCACTTAACTAAAATGGTTTAAAGGCTTTTTTCTACCATCTTTAACCATTTATCTACTTGTCCTAGGTCTAACTTATTATAAAAGTCATATGCTCCACACTTTTTAATTAGTGCTAAATGGGTCAGGGAATTCAAAGATTTAAAATCTCCAGAACCATACTAAATTTTGGGCATTTCAAAAATAAAATCTCTAGTACTAGCATCAAATTTAAAAATCTCCATACAGTTCTTTCAAAACGAATTCAAATTCATACAGTTGCTTATTTTCTCCATACAGTTGCTTATTTTATCCTTATCAAATTCAAATTCAATTCTTTCATAACGAATTGATATGATATAGTTCATAATGGAAATTTGGGAATTTTATATTTTTAATTGAATTTATATTTATTACCAACAAATAAATAGTAAAAGTTAGTGTTACAAAGGAGGGGGACACATAACCCCCTACCTTATATAGTGTCCCACTAACCCCCTTATAACGAAATTCAAGGAAAATCCTTCTTCGCACTATAGGGGTTTGATCTTAGAACCTTATTGTGATATTAGTTACTTACTTCCTTAGCAAATGATGGATTTTATTGTTAACATTTTTAAAAAATGTTGAAATTAATGAAAAAGGTTGTAAGTTGGTGGTCTATTCTTAAAGTATGCTTAATAAAAAAAATAAAAGGAAATATAATCAAAGTTTATTTTTTTCTTTTTTATGGAAACTTTACATTACTTGCATCTTCCTTATTAGTTTTATTCACTTTATTAAAATTAAAGCCCTAAGGAAAAGTAAGCAAGATAATGATCCTCAATTATATGACAAACTAAAAACTGCACTCATGTAGTTTCTTAGCCTTTGAGGCTACCAGAAAGCAACCACTTTTAAGTCATTTTGTGAACTCTTCATTAACTTTTTTGAGTTTAAAATAATGACTACAACCGAAATAATAGAAAGAGACCTAAGTAACCTACTAAAACCTACCTAGAGCATAAAAAAACTAATAATAACAAAACATATTACTATTACACTTAAACAACCTACTAAAACTTACCTATATCCATATTAATGTTCTAACAAAAATGAAAGTCTGTAAAACTCTCCTACAACATATAAAATCATTCTATAAAGATGTGCTCTCCGACCTGCATTCCTTACTTAGTTTGGTTTTCTTTCGAATCCTATTCCTCTGTTTGAGTTCTCATTTCATCCTTTGCTTCTTCCTTTATGCTTTCCAAACCCATTAAAGGGCATGCCCTTGCTAGATACTTTAGTTTAATCCTCCTTACCTAGTACCTTTTAGTATTTGATAGGCTAGACATTTGTTTTTCCTTTTTGTATTGACTGGGCCCAACCATCCTTTCCTTTATTAGTGGGCCCATTTCAAAGACCTTTTCAGGTTTAGCCCTTTTGGACTTTTACCAGCCTATGCCTATTTTTGTGTTTCTCTCATCATCTCCTTGTTGCATAGTGCTACCTTACAATATGGATGCTTTTGCAATAAGAGATTTACTTGTCTTTCCCATGAATTTATCTTTTTTTTTTCTTACTAAGGTATTTGTAGCTTTTCCTTTTTCCTTCAATTGGATGATGATAGTGGTGCTTTTGTGCTTTCATTATTGCTTATTGTCAATGCTTTAAAGCATGGTAGTAGGAATTTCAAGCATTCTTCTATCCTTGTATCCTGGTTCTTTATTGAAACCATAACCTATTGTGATAGCACATCCTGTAAGCTATAGGTTGGTTCTTTTTATTATCTTTAGAGCATTTTCTACGGACCAATATTTAAATGTAACACCCTTTCATTACAGTATGGATTTTTGCCGAGTGTAATACTTCTCACCAAAGTAGTGGGGATCCACGGTCCATATGCTAGATTATTATGAACTTAGTACATTCGCTTTTATTTACTAGTGGCTATGTTGTAGTTAGTTGTGTTATGATCAAACATTCCACATAAGTAACAAATTAAGGGCAACCTCTTATATTAAAATGATACCCATTGCTTCTTGTCCCCTCTTTGTTTTATAAAGCCTTTAGGCAATTATTTCTTCAGGTCGACCATTACTCTCAATCTCATTATTATATCCCATTCCTTATCTGTGCATATGACATTTTTTTTAATGAGGCCAATCCTGTAAATACTTTACTAACTAAGACTTTCATATTATCCTTAATCATTTGTTGAAGTGGTAATCCATCGATATGAACCTAGAATTGTTCTTGATAGAAATCAAGCTATTCTATGGTTAGTTCTAGGCTCCATTCTTTTAGTACAAGCAAGCTTATTTGTATTGCCCATGGCCTCCCTTTTAAGACCCTCTCCTTCTTTTTCTCTATCCCAAACTTAAATAGAAAAACATTATGGTTGAGCAACTCTTTCATGGTTACTGAGTTGGGTAGGGACTAGATTTATGAGGTGATTTGAGATATTATTGTTGCATTATACTTCCTTATGGAGAAAACCTTCCCCATTAATGACTCTCAATTCCAATGAATTCTTCTTTGAAGTGTCAGATAATTGCAATAATGTTATTTATGGACTTGTGCTACCCTTCTCTAGTATGGCACTTTGTTTCCTTAAAGTCTTCATTTACTTCATTGATATTACTATTGAAATTTGGTTGGTCATCTTCATAGAACTATTATCTCTATTAGCCGAATTTTCCTAGTAAGTACCCTAACATCTTACTAGTTTCACTCATATGCATGATATATAAGACAATCATGTTAAACCTACAAATAGTGGAAGTTAGAGATATGGTAAAAGGAAAGGAAAATTGAAAATACTTGCCTTGTGATGAAAATTGTTTTAGTATTTACTTGCACATTTCTATGGTTTAGCTTTTTATGTAAATAATGCAGTAATATTCAAATAGCTAGATTTGTCCTTGTAATGTTAAGTTCACAACAACAAAAAATATCACTATTTCCTGTGAAATTTTTTATATCTTTTACCCTATAATAATTTGTTTTAACATTTTTGTAAAATTTTCAAGATGGATAATTATTCTCTATAATTCTGAGAAATTTTTATTTAATTTAGCCTGAACATGATATTTTTTTGTCTTTTTTTTATGAATAAAGAAAACCAAACTTATTAGCATAGCTATAACATATCTTATTGGAATAGATTTATACATAACTTTAGTGATCTTATAATTTAAAAGTAAGTAAAACATCTAAATAAATAGCATGTGCCTCTTACTCAAAGCGGTATATGTTACAATGTAAGAATGAAATTTGCTAAGATTATGCAACATGAAAAACCTTTTATTAAATAAAAATTATAAGTGTGTGTGTATATATTATGCATTAAGATTGAAAATATCTAACTTTGAAACAACATAAATAATAAAAGGAAAAATCATTATAAGTGTGTGTGTGTATATATATATATATATACACACACACACTTATAATGATTTTGCCATAAGTACATAACAATTTTATTCTAAATTTGAAGTTAGAACCTTTAACTTTTTATAGTAGAATTGAAGAAGTAATACCCATTCTTGAAGGCAACAAAATCAAACTAAAGAAGTTAGTTTTGTAATTGATAGGCTCCAATATCTATTAATGTTATTAAAAATTTATCTGATTCTCTACTCAACAACCTCATAGACACAAAACATCATTGATTATCTACACCATTCAATTAGCCCCATGAATGTACCATTGTTCTTCCTTGTTCTTAACTTTTCCAACGAATAAACCTAGCCATAAAATGTGTCTCATAAGTTTAATTTTAAACAAAAAGCTTCATAATCCATTTCAGTATAATGAAACATATACAAAAATGCTAAAACAGATACAATCCATTCCATACTTTTGTCAATAAGAAAGAGAATTTAAAAAAACTTTGTCTGTACCTAAATTGAATTTTGGTTAAAAATTGTAAGCCCATTATTTTTAATACAATTAAGAGTTAAAAATATTACATTTAATAATTGAAGTACAATTTGAGAAGACTTAGAGGATAAGAGCAGGAAGAATCTAAAAGCAATTGTTGATTATTTGCTTGAGGAAAAAGAACATCTAAAGTTACAAAATTATGCGCTTGAATTTAATCTCCAAGAAACTGAAGACTTTTATGTTGGGACAATTATTTGGAGAAATAAGTTCTAGTAGTATAAAAGGCAGAGAATGATTAAAGATAAGGACATCTACTAACATTTACTTCAATCTACAAATCTACAATCATCTTTAATTATTATTAGCCATTCATTTTCTTTAGTTTACCAATAACATTGTCTCTATTCTACTTTCATTTTTGTACTAAGCTCTAAAATCAATACAATTTCCTTTTCAATTACTCAAATATTTTCTTTTATTATCAATTTATTTTTATTTATAAAATCCAAGCAAATTATGGTAAAGGATCTTAGGGATCCACAAATTGTCTAGAAGAAGCCAGTTCAATTTTTAGGACTTAGCTCCTCTAGCATGCTTGCAATCACTCAAAAATTAAAAATAGCCAAAAATATTTTAGCATGCTTGGTGGGACAAGTTTTAGCGAGATGACAAACTTACTTAGAAGTGGAAAAGAAGTATCTAACATTAGAGATTCAACCAATAAAACACCTGCATAAGTAGGTGATGAATGTTTAGAAGGGAATCAGGTGCCTCATGGCCAAAATAAAGATGAGGCACCTATTGATCAAATAGGTCAGAAAATGGAAAGAGTTAATATGGTTAAAAGTAGTCAATTTTTTTAGAAAGTCTTTTAGGATGCAATACCTCAGATGGTGAATTCCTTGAAGCAAGGCTTTGAAAAATGTTATAGGATACTGTGCAAGCATTTTGGAAAATGAATGAAGAGTCATTTAAACAACATACTATTGTATCAAAGCTAGGTATAGCTCAGGAGGAGTCCAATAATTATGCAAAAATTCCATAAGGAATCGAATTGGTCATTGATGAAAGGTATGTTCCTCCACATCAAAGGGATGAAATGGGGCCTAGTAATAATGTAATTGCTCCTAATGGATGAAAAGGTAATAATATGAATAATAACAGGCCTAACCAATACTTTTTTAGCAAGACCAACCTAGTTTTACAACCAAGAATTTATGAACATGAAGGAAAGAACATAAGGGCAATTTTCCCTAGGGCTATATGTTAAATCCCCAGGCCTAGATGCATTTTCCCTGATAGTTGTGCCACTTCCCTAAGCACCAAGGGTAGGACTTAATCTAGATGCTATAAAGATGTGGTATAGGAGCTGTTCAGGCATGGTGTGCATTAAGTTGGTTGGCTAGAATTTCATAAATATTACCTGGACGTGACAAAGATAATCCTTATCCTATGGGGGTATTAGGTTCATGACTTTTCCTTATTCTCTAAGGAAAAAGGACAATCAACATTAGAGCACATTACCCATGTCACAATTCAACACAGGGAGTTACCAAATTATTAAAATTTTCCTAATTTGAAACTAAGATTATTTCCTAATAGTTTAACAAGAACCACATTCACATGGTATGTAACGTCACCTAGGAATTCTATTCTCTCTTGGCAAGAGATGGAAAGGAAATTTCACACCTAATTCTTCAGAGCTAAACTAGAAATTTGCATAGTTAAATTGTCCTGGGTAACTCAGAAGGTTGGAAAGAGTGCTAACCTTTTCATTATAAGGTTTAAAAGAATAAGAAATAGATGCAAGATTTTATTTCCTGAGAGTGAATATGTTAAAAAGGCACAAAGGGATCTAGATATTGAACTGAGAAATAAGTTTCAGGGTATGGAATTCTATGATTTTTAAGATCTCATTACTAAAGTAAGTGAATATTAGGAGCTACTCAGGGAAGAGAATCAAAAGAGGAAGGCTTAAATGGGCACATACTTCCAAGAAGTGTCTAATGCTGAAATTGCTATAGTCAACTTTGCAAGCATAGGATCTTGTGTATGCCCAATTTTGGAAAAGAACATTCCAAAGGCTTAAAAAAAATCATAGGGGTCCAATCCTCAAGTTCAATACACTTTTGAAATTTCAAAGACTAATTAGATATTTGATTTCCTTTTGAAGGAAAAATTCAATAAATTACCACCTAATCATAAAATTCCCACAACTGAGGAGCTAAAAGGGAGAAATTATTATGAGTATCATAATTCTTACAATTAGTCTACTACTGCTTATTGGGTGTTTAAAAATATGGTACAAGATCATATCAACAAAGGAGTGTTAAAGTTCCCAGAGAAGAAAGATGCAATGTTGATTGATGAGGATCCATTTCCCCTATAGCTACTACCAATGTTATCAATGCTAATCTTAAAACTTATTTGGACCTAAAGAAAAAGCTTAAAGAAATGGAGGAAAATTGGGATACTCTTGGCCAACCCTTTGGAAAGTTCAATTATAGGGTGAAATACTCCAGGCCCACTTAGCAAGTATTCTCATGAGATCAGTAATTCCTTCCAGATGGAGAGATGAACCTATAAAAGAGGGGTCGACACTTAGGCCAAAGCCACCACACCACAAAAAATTATATAATAATGTGTAGAGGTAACCAAACAAACTTGGAAGTAATTAGAGACCTGCTCAATATGAAATTCACCAAAAAGGCAAGAAAATTTTCTAATTTAGAGTCCAAAGTTTTTTCATAATCCTAATTTTTCTAGGAATGCTTGTCATAATAACAAGTACAAGCCTAAGAGAGAAGAGAATATAGTTTCCCTAAGGTTCACAAAAAAATAACCTAGATTTATTATTCCACCACCTATGGATCTAAGCAGATGTTAGCAATGAATGGAGCATAGGAAGTTCCCGCAACAGTTAACTTGCACTCAAAAAGAGGCTTCAGAGGTAATATGCTACTGAAAAGAAAAGAATAACAAACATAAGTATAATTAGTACAATAAATAGGACCTAAAAATAAGTCCAAATTCATAAGGAAAGCTACTAAAGATCCTAGCTCTAACAAAGAAGAATCTATAAAAAGCTCATGTTATGAGGAAGTGGATTTTTTAGGAGGCATGAAACTGGATGAAGACATGGAGATTGAGGCTTTTGAGGTAGAGGGTGGGCCTTTATCTTTTGGATGTGCTACTATGTCAATCGTACTACCTCAAGAATTCATTATGCAAAAAGCTAACAAAAGTGAACCCCATGACACTTGGAGGGGCATCTTTATAAATGAAGTGGAACACTTGAGTGAAGTTATAATTCAGGTCATTAGGCCAGACCAACCTAAGAGGGTTATTCTTAAAAAGCCTTCTCTAAAGATGACTAAACACATAAAACCTTTGTACATCAAAGCTCACCTAAATAACAATCCTTTTTCTAGGATACTTATGGATAATGGCTCAACCATAAATGTTTTTCCACTCAAGTTTTTTACTTCTCTTGGTAAAAGAAAAGAAGATTTAATCTCTACTGATATTACTATTTTAGCTTTCACAGGGGAAATCACTATACTAATAGGGATTTACTAATTAAAATCACTGTTGGAAGTAAGTTATCACTCACTGTATTTTTTATAGTAAAGTCAAGTGCTAGCTACAATGCACTACATTAGAGGGATTGGATTCATACTAACTAGTGTGTGCCATTTTCTCTTCACCAATTTTTATTGTTCTAGAAAGCCAATGAAGTTGAAGTGGTTTGGGCTACTAATAAGTAATTTAGCACCTACTCAAATAATTTGGAGGCTAGATTCTATGATGTTAACATGGGGCCTCTTAAATTCACTAGCAACAAGAAGAATGGTGACCTAAGAAAAACTTATCTTTCTAAAGAGGAAATAGAGGAAAGGGTCCAAGAATAATTAAACATGATCTATAAGGAAAAAAATCATCATGCCTTGCACCTATTGCACAATAGAGAAGCCTATGATTGAAGAAATTAATGAGTAGACAAAAAAAAGAGGAATTGGCAATGGTTGCAACTGCTATAAAGAAGTGTCTAATGTAGAAAACTATAGGGAAGATAGTTAGAGAGGAACTAGAAGTGAATAGAATAGAAATTATAGGTGAAGAAGGGTTTGAAGAAGATACTAATGAATTACAGATGAATGATTTAAAGGAGGCACCACAATGCATTCAAGATAATCAATATAAAGTACAAGACCCTTTAGAAGAAATTAATCTTGGCATAAAAAAGAGCTAAGAATCACCTATATTAGTTCTTTGTTAAAAGAAGAAATAAAAAAGAGTTAATTATAATGTTAAAGGAGTTTAAAGATTGAATTGTATGGGACTACAAGGAGATGCCTAGATTGGATTGAGAGGTAGTTGAGCACCACCTCCCTATAAAGCCTAAATTTCATCCTTTCCAATAACCTCCTAAGAGAATGTCAAAGGAGGTAGAATTAAAGGTCAAGAATGATATTGAAAAATTACGAAGAGCTGGCATTATTAAGCCAATCAGGTATGATGAGTGGCTTTCTAATATAGTGTCTATAATAAAAAAGAATGTTAAACTTATAGTCTATATAGATTTTAGAGATTTAAATTTAGCTACTCTACAAGATGTTTATGTGATACATGTAACTGACATGTTAATTAATGTTGCCTTTAGGAATGAGCTCTTATCATTCATAAATGGTTTCTTAGGCTACAATCGAATTTTTATTGCAAGGAAGATGTGTCGAAGATCACATTCAGATGTCTAAGAGCCATAGGGAGCTTTAAATGCTTAGTCATGCCCTTTGGATTAAAACATGTCGAAGCTATATATAAAAGGGCTATGAATGCCATGTTTCATGACATGATTAGTCATCATATGGAGGTTTACATTGATGACATAATGGTAAAGTCCAAAAAAGCCTTTGACCATATTTCTTATTTGAGAAAAAGCTTTGAAAGAATGAGAATTTATCATTTAAAATTTAACCCTTAGAAATGTTCTTTTGGTGTAAAGCTTGGACATTTTCTAAGATTTCTTGTGCATCAAAAAGGGGTTAAGATTGATAAGAAAAAGGCAAAGGCAATGCTTAAAGCCAAGCCCCTTCAGACTAAGAAATAATTACAAAGATTCTTGGGGCAAGTCAATTATTTTAGGAGGTTTATTTCTAACCTTGATAGAAAAACTAAAGAATTTTTTGACTTATTAAAATTAAAATAGGAGGCTAAATACAAATGAGAAGAACAACATCAAATTTCCTTTGATAAAATTAAGGAATATTTGTCCAAGCCCCCTATTTTAGTTTCCCCAAGAGAGGGAAAGCATGTAAGGTTGTATATATCAGCCGCACATAAGTATATTGGATGTCTTTTAGCTTAGAATAATATAATGGAGCATGAGCAGGCTATATACTATCTGAGTAGGATATTAACTCTTACTTAAATAAAATATTCTTTTATTAAAAAATTACGTTTAGCATTACATTTTGCTTGTACCAAATTAAGGCATTTTTTCTTAAAGCATAGGGTTTATGTAATTTCACATACTAACTTAATGAAATACATGTTGAATAGACCAATGTTATCAGGCAAAATTAGAAAATGGTTGTTGAGTTTAATTGAATTTTTACTGGTTTACCATCCTTAAAAGTTAGTGAAAAGACAAGCTCTGGTGGATTTTTTGGCTAACCACTCCACCTATAGAACTATTAAGGAAGGAGATCTTATAGTGTGTGGAATTAATGTTCAGCATTGGGTGTTAAATTTTGACAAATCATCTACAGGAAAATCAGCTAGGGCTAGTGTAGTAATCACATTATCATGTGGAATAAAAACATATCTAAGATTTACCTTGGATTTTGAATGCACCGATGACCAAGCTGAATATGAGGCATTAATCATTAGCCTTGAAATCTTCCAAGATCTTAAAGGTATTAATAGTTGGAGATTATCAGTTTGTAATTAAGTAATTAATAGGAGAATATAAATGCACAAGCATGTCCTTAGCACCTTATTTTACTGTTACTTTTCAACTTGTTGATTTTTTAAAAATATAACTTTTATGCATGTACCTAAAGAGTTTAATTAGGAAAATAATGAATTATCTCAAGTTTCATTTGGGTTAAGAATGGCAATAGAATTAACTCATAAGTTGATTTTCATGTAGAAGAAATCTCACCCATCCATCCATGAAAAAGGCTTACAATTTAAGTTATGCAACAGTGACTTGAATATAATAGGGGATTGGCACATTGAAATTAAAACCTACCTGGAAAATCCTACAAAGAAAGTTCCATTCAAAGTCAAAGCTCAAGCGTTGAACTATGTGTTGATTGAAAATGAGCTTTTTAGAAAAACTCTTAATGGTATGCTTTTAAGGTGTCCTTTATTTCCCTAATCCACGGAGATTTTAAAGTAGGTGCATGAAGGTGTTTGTGGTGCTCACCAAGCTAGGAGAAAGATGAAATGGTTGATTAGAAGACATGGGTATTTTTGGCCATCAATCCTGAAAGAGTGCATCATATATGCTAAAGGGTGTTAATAATAGTAAAGGCATGGAAGCATACAAAGAATGCCCTTTCATGATTTCTACTCTGTGTGAAACCATGGCCATTGTGGCTTTAGACCTCATTGGAAAAACTTATCCAGTCTCTTTTAAAAGCCATAGCTTTATCATTATGGCTACTGACTACTTCACAAAGTGGGTGGAAGTAATTCCCATAAAGAAAGTGGAGCAGAAAGATGTCGTTTCATTCATCAAAGAACATATCATCCACAGGTTTGGAATTCCTCATACCATCATAATAGATCAAGGAACCATGGTCACTAGTGATTAAATGAAAGAGTTCATGGAGGATTATGGCATCAAACATTTAACTTCAACCCCACACTATGCTCAGGTAGAAGCCTCCAACAAAATCATCATTGGCATATTGAAAAAGATGTTGGAAGACAACCTAAGGGATTGGCCAAGAATATTGTCTAAAACTTCTGAGAGTATAGTTTCTAAAAAAAAAAAAAGAAGCCATATGTACTAGTCCTTTTGCCCTCACCCTTGGGCATGATACTATTTTGCCTTTGGAGGTGTTTGTCCCCTCCTTGGGGGTAGTAAAATAGAATGACCTAACACTTGAAGAATTTTTGAAGCTGTACTGATGGAACTAGAGAATGTGGATAAAGATAGGTTAAAAGCCTTCACCAGTATGATAGCTTAAAAGAAAAATGTTTCTAGACTTTACAATAAAAGAATTAGGAAGAAGAAATTTAAAGAAGGTGACCTATTCTAGAAAGTTATTTTGCAACTTAGAACTAAGGACAAAGAGCTTGGAAAATGTTCTCATAATTGGGAAGGTCTATTTATAATCCATTAGGTCTTGAGTGGTAATGTCTACTAGTTAAAAAGCTTAGAAGGAATTCCACATAAGAGATTTATCAATGGCAAGCATTTAAAAAAAATATTTTCCCAATATGTGGGAAATGAGAGAAAAAGAGTAAAATTTTGTAACTATCCTTTGGCCAGAATTTATCACCAAATTATAATGGTGGTACTTCATTTTGTTTTATTTTTATTTGAATATAAGATGGCATATATAGCTATCTTTTTTTAAATAAAAATAAAGTTTGTTCATTTTTGTAAATTATTTTTACTTTAAGTAATAAAGTTTGTTAAAGACAATAAATTGACAAAATTTTGACAGCATTTCTGCTAAAAATTGAGCCCATTGGTATGCAAAGTATGGCTGTGGTGCAAATTTTTTAATTATTCTATGGGAATGCATAAACTCAGCAAAGCAAAAATGTCAAAAAATAATTCATTCATAAAAGTTCACCATAAAATGACTAATGAGCTCCAAGTATTTACTCATATGCTATTGAGGAAAATACACAAGTCATAAAATGAATCAAGCACAAGTCATAAAGTTAGAGAGCATCAAACTCAAACTTTCTAAAAGTGTCCCATATTTCTAAACACTTTTTTTTCTGGTGGAGAGGGCTTTTTGCTCTTATTTCTTCCACTTTAGAATAACTTCTTGTTTATCAGGCAGTGCTTTTCTTGTTTCTTTAGCCTAGGAGATGGCATGCTAATATTTTGCTGCTATAATATTACTCCTCTTAAGCATCTTAACTTTAAGAATAAGAAATCTAGCTCCAAATCATCTATTTTTGCAATCAAGTTGTCAAAAGAGGCTTTTACTTCACTCTCTTTAGTCTTCATCTCCTTTATATGTTATTACTGAGTAAAAAATCTAATTTTTACTGACAAAAGAAGCTTAACTGCTTGGAAGCATTGAGTTGATTAGCACTAGTTTCATCTAAATGAGAGAAACTCTAAGTAATATGTTCTTTCCAAGTAATCTATTCTTTCATCTAGTACTATCTCCAAGATAATGAGATATACTAATAGGCCAAATTTCTAAGTCTCTCTCAATGATCGAATCTCCAAATTGGTTATAAACCTAAATGACTCTTTGGCTTTGGCAATTTATTCCTCATTTGGAGAAAGTCAAAGTCATGACCATTCTCAGTAAAGGAGGTGTCTAAGAAGCTTAAATCCAGAGAAATATTCTCATCAAGTATGGAACACCAAGTTTTAGGATCCTACTTAGATTAATTAAAGTAGTTAGTAAAAGCTCATTCAAAAATTTAGAAGGATTAAGAAAAGTGTAAAATCAAACTTAAGTAGGAGGAGATGGAATATGAGTAAAAGCTAGGGCAGATGATGGAGTCTTTATTTATTTTTTTGTCAGGTAATATATTAAAAGTGATAGGAGGCATCCATCTCAGTAGAAGAAAAAGGCCCTATAGGAGAAAGTGGGTCCTGAGGTGGAGTTGGAGCCTCATCACTGCCAGTTTCAACTATGTTTCTCTAAAGATAAATGAGGTTAATAAGAAATAATATGCAAAAATAATAATAAAAAAAAGAATTTACTCAAGCATAAGTTGTCTTCATTTTACCTCTTCAAATTCAATCTCTGCCTTGTTTTTTCCTTTAGAGGAAGTATGTAAAGCACTCAATATTGAAGACTTGTGACTTGAGGGAGGAGGTGGAACAACTACCTTTCTCTTTTTAGAACTTTCCTAAGTTTGTTTGCCTTTGCAAGGGTTAGTAGTAGCTGTAAAAAGGATGAAGGTTAGTTTGATACTAAATAAAAGCAAAATAAAATAAAGTGAAGTTGCATACCTTTGTCCTTATTAAAGGCAAACATGATTAACTCCTTGTATTGGTCTTCCTACCATTTTTGGTAATTCTTAGCATCATTGTAATCTATGGTGGTAATATAGTAAGAAAGGAGTCTTAATTCTTTCTAAATGTCTACTAGTACTTCTTCCTTAGAATAAAAAGAGGGATCCACTCCAAATAAGGAAATGATGTGGGAATCTAGAGAAGAAGGAGGAATGCAGGGTTCTAGTCCAAACTGGTGGCTACATAGGAATAACAAGTAAAACTCAAAGGAAAGGGAAGTGAAAAGCAAATAACTATCTCTATAGAATGTATTCTTGCCACCAAGAATAAAAGGCCTAGGAGAGGTGACTCTATAAAATATCTATTTTTGGATTAAATTTGAAAATATCACAAAGTCATTAAGCCACCTAGGCCTATTGATTGGACTCTCAAAAATAGAAAATTTGCTCTTGTCCCTATTCCTTAATTGTATAAAAAAACAAAGAAGTTTTTCATGCTTCTAGGACCATATAAAATAATTAAGAGTACTACCAATGTCAACAAGTGGTAGAACACTAAAAGTTGATAAATCATCATTAAATTCAAGAAAGTAGGCTAAGAGCCAACATTTTAAGAACCAAGCTCTCCCACCTAGATAATGAAAAGGCTCTCTAGTGAGACTCTTCCTCAAATTGGAATGTAGGCTACCAAGAAAATACACCCTAAAGCTAGATGGTCTCCATATACTAATGCATTAGATAATGGAATATATTCAACACTAGGTCTAGCTAATGAAGGACAAAAAATATATTTGCAAACTAAGACCCAAAGGAAGGCAATATGTTCCTCAGTAAATGATGGATCAAATAAAGGAAATTAATGGGAAATAACCTTAGGGTAATAGTCAAATGTCTTATAAGAGATATTTATTTCTACATGTTTGGATTCATGAAGCAAACAAATAGTATCATCTCTTAGGATGGGTAGTCCGATCATTATAAAGATATTTAACAAAGTGATGGTCATATGACTAAAAGGAAATATAAAACAATTACAAGATGGAGACAAGAACCTGAATGCAACTAAGAGAAGAGATGGATAATATGTGATGGGCTTCAGTGCCATCTGAATAAACTGAGAAATGCCAAGCAGATCCCATAAAATACTACATTCAAGCTTTAACTTTTCTACCTATCTATTCCAATCCTTGCAAGGTCATACCCAAGACTTATGGTAGAATGGAGCAGCCTTGCAATCTTTTGCAAAAAAAAATCCTTGCTAAGATAAAGGACTAGAGGACATTAGGATGCCATTTTTCCTTATGTATGAAAGGTACTTGAAATTTATAGTTTGGGTATGAAATGAAAGAAAAGGGTTAAATGAATATAAAAGGTGAAGAAATATTTATGTAATATCAAGTTTAGGGCAAGGACCTATTTTGATATCCTTAATAATTTTGAGTTTGATAACCTGTGAAATTAAGTGTTAGAAGAATGGAAAAGTAATAAACTTGATAATAATATTTGGTAAAATAGCCAAATACAATAAAGTATACCTCAAGGTTATCCTTGGCTTCCTTAGAATAGACAGGGGTTTTAAGAATAAGGGTAGAGCATAAAGCTGCTAACTATTTTAAAAAAAATTAAGTATAAAGAGTACCTTTAATTTCTAAGACATAAGTAATGAGGAAGAAAAGATGTTGACCATTTGCTTAATCAAAATCCTAATTTTGGACTTTGATAAATAATTTAACTTGCTAATGATTTTATTTAAGTGTTTAGGAACTCAATATAAGTTGTTCAAAGCATAGAAATATGAAATACTCTTTAAAAGAGTATTTAACATGTATTTTATAAAGTACATTAACCAATGCAAGTGCCTAAACTAATTGATGCAAAAAGAGCAAAGAAAATTAAATTTTAGACTTATAGGTGTCTTCTCACGAGCATCTCAAGAGCTGTTCATGAGTTGTCCCTTGTTAGTGCACTTTTTTAATTTTTTTTAGCTGTTTTGGATAGTGCTACTTAAGAGCACTGATCACGGTCATAAGGGTAGTCCAAATAGCTTATGATAGGCAAAAATAAGCAAATTTCAAACTAAAATAGTCCTCAAATTGATCCTCATGAGCCAGGACACTGGTCTCACAACCGTGAGTTATGTTTCAATTGTAAAAGTTTAAAAAATTCTCAAGGATATTTGGAAGACTTTGGAGACACAATCAATGCCTCAAATAACCATATTTTTGAGTTATTTATGTATATAAACTACTTCTAGAGCTTAATTGAAGTTAAGATACTTACTTATTATAATTCTCTATCTTAACATTAATTAAAGCTCCCAAACTCTCAAACATTTATTCTTTGTTTCATTAAATCTTGTGAGAGTTGGTTATGTGTTAGAAATAGAATTTCTACTTCATCTAAGTATTAGGATAGGTTAGAAGGGAAGTGAGATTTATTTCTGAAGGAATTAGTTTTGATGTTTTTTCATCAAAATACTTGGGAATTTAGTTTTAAAGTGAGCCTCAAAAACTCTTGTTTGTGTGGTTTAAGAGTGAGCCTTGAAACTCTTATTTGTAAGGCTTGATTTCAGTCGAAAACTCAAGATGTAAGAATTAATCTAAGAAAATAAATTAAGGTGTTCAAAAATCCTAACTTAGGAGAGTTAAGTGGAGATGTAGGATTATTGAGAATTCAAACGCCTTAATTGTTTGTGTTCTTATTTTCTATACTCTTATTCTTTACTCATGCTTATTTAATTTCCTTTTAATTTTCTAAAATCCTTATTAACTTTATTCACCCCACTCCCTCTAAGGCACTTTTAATTAGTATCAGAGCTTGAATTCTAGGAACTTAATTACTATAATAAAAGATCATGGGGAGTGAACTTCAAAATTTTTCTTCACTTAGGCCATTCTTTAATTATAGTGACTATCCTCATTAAAAGTTCAAAATGGAGCAAAATCTAGATTATGATTCCATTAGATTTTAGGAAGTTATTCTCAAAGGTTGGCAACCAATAAAAACTACCATTGATAGTGTACAAACTACTCTTTCAAGAAGTGATTGGAGTAATGATCAAAAGGAAGAAAACTACAAAAACAATAAAGCTATGATCACTCTACGCTCTTCCATGATAAGAGAAGAAGGAGGCAAGCTTAAACATTACATTTTGGCTAAGAAAATGTGGGAGACCTTGGAAAATTATTATGAAGGCAATGTACAAGCAAAAAGCAAGAAATTTCAACTTCATATGTATAAATATGAACTTTTCATAATGAAGCCTTAAGAATTAATCATGAAGATGACAAACCATCTTAATGCTCTCCTCATAACCCTCAAGAAACTTGGAAAATTTTTCTCCAAGGAAGAAGTAAACAACAAGATTCTAAAAATCCTACCTAAAACGGATTAGGAATCTCAAGTTACTTTAATTGAGGCAGCTCAAGGCCTCTCTACTCTCTCAACTGATATGCTTATTAGAAAGCTCCTAACACATGAGCTTACAATTAGGCAAAGAGGTAAAGAGCAAAAAGAGAAGGAAGAGAAGAAAAAGAGCATAACACTAAAAGCTCTACAAGAAGATAGTGAAGAAAAAAACATCAAAGATTCTAGTGATGAAGACAGTGGTATTACCATGCTCACTAGAAATTTTAAAAAGTTATTGAAAAAGAAAAACTCCTCAAAGAAAAGAAAAGCCTTCAAAGCTACTTAGGATGACTCCTCCGAATAAAAAATTAAAAAGGAGCAACAAAAAGTAGCTAACTTTTACTTAATGACTCTTGAAAATGAAAATGAAAATAAGGTACCATCTACTTCTAAATCTTCTTATGATGATTATTATGAATATGATGATGATGATGATGATGATGATGAGAGCTTTATTGTGAGCAAACTCTTACTTAAATACAAAAGCTTACATTTTAAGAAAAAGCATTATAAGCATGAGTTAAATAGCTTAACCAGGGAATTCAAAAATTTAAAATTGAATTTTCTAATCTTATTAAATCAAATGATAAACTTGCTAGTGATTTAAAAACTTCAAATTCCATGGAAGAGCAACTCAAGAAAGCAAATGATGAAAATCATAAGCTTTCTAATGAAGTGATAGAGTTAAAAAATTCCATTTCTAAATTCAAAAGAGGAAAAGAGAGCTTAGATAGTTTACTTGACTTTGAAAAACTCCATGGAAACACTCATGAAATTGGATATAAAAATGGAATGCCTTGATCATCATCATCACACATTAATTTTATTAAAACCTCATAAGATTCCACTTCTTCTACCCTAAACTGAATGAGACTCAAGCTTTCAAAGCTAAAAAAGTATTATGTGTCAAATGATAAAGGAAAGTCTCATAAAACTCAACCTCTATTAACATAAAGAGGTAAGACTCAAGCTAGAAAACCACAACTAGAAACATGTGTATATGTACACTAGGCATAACACTCCTATGCATGTTGTATAACATAACGTTCCTAAACATGTTGCACAAACCAATTAAAATATACATTGCCATTGTCTATGTATGTCTCATACTATGACTTAAAATAATTTTAAGAGGCACACACAATCACAACACAAAAGGCATGCTTTATATATTAACAAATCATATCATACTAGAAGAAATAAATTTGTTAATGTTAAATATTTGTATTGCATGACCAAAGGTCACTCTAGCAATATATAGTTAAAATTACATTTACAATTGCTACCTTTGGATTATTTTGAGACTAACAACCTAGAACAATTAAGGTTTAGGTTTAATAGAATATTTAAATTATGTTATGTAGGTATGCTTAAAGTCCATAAAAGCAAAGAGTAAATGGTATCTTAATAGTGGATGTTAAAGACACATGATGGGAAACAAAGAGCAATTCAAAAAGCTTAACACTAAGTATGGAGGACATGTCACATTCAAGGATAATGCAAAAGGAAAAATAATAGGCATTGGAGAAATCGATAATCTTCAATCCTTATCTATTCACCATGTGTTGCTTGTTGATGGTCTTAAACATAATTTTCTTAGTATAAGCCAATTATGTGACATGGGAAATAAGGTTACTTTTTATCCTAGGAATTGCCTTGTTAGTAGTCTTAATGAAGACAAAGTAATTTTAATTGGTGAAAAAGTATATAATGTCTATGTTATTAACTTGAACAGGGTTGATAAAAGAAACATAAAATGCTTAATTTTTATTTCCCATGACTCATGGACATGGCATAAAAGGTTAGGACATGCAAACTTTGAGCTTTTAAATGATCTTTATAAACATGAACTTATTATCAGTTTACCTAAACTTGAATTCACTAAGGATAAACCTTATGATGCTTATCAAAAGGGAAAACAATCCAAGTCTTCATTTAAGCTCAAGAATGTGGTGTTAACCTCTAGGCTACATAAACTTATACATATAGATTTCTTCATACCAACTAGAGTTGCTAGTCTCAGTGGTATGCACTATGCTTATGTATTAGTTGATGACTACTATAGATAGGTATGTTTCCTTGCTTATAAGAATGATGCTTTTAAAGCTTTTAAAAGTTTCTCAAAAAGAGTTTAAAAAGAAAAAGGTTTTTGCATTTCATCTATTAAAACTGATCATGGAATCAAATTTGAAAATGAATTCTTTAAAACCTTTTGCATTGAAAATGATGTTTCTCATACTTTCTCTTCTCTTAGAACACCTCAACAAAAATGGGTTATTGAAAGGAAGAATAGAACTCTAGTGGAAATGACTAGAACAATGCTTCAAGAGTATAATTTATCTCTATACTTTTGGTTGAAAATTGTTATCACTTCATGTTACATAGCAAATAGAGTCTTTAAAAGACAAATTCTAAATAAAACTTTTTATAAGCTTTGAAACAATAGAAAACACAAAATCTCATATCTTAGAGTTTTTGGATGCAAGTGCTTTATATTGAACACCAAGGATAATCTTGGGAAATTTGACTTTAAAGTCGATGAAGTAATTTTCCTAGGCTATGCCACCTCTAGTAAAGCATATAAAGTCTTTGATAAAAAAAACTCTAGTAGTTAAAGAGTCAATGCATATTGTATTTGATGAATCAAACTCACTTGATCCTAGAAAGGATCCTTATAGTATTGGTGATTTTATAGATGAGCATGTGGATGTTAACACCCAAGAAAAAAATGCTAGCAAACCTTTGGAATTAGAAGATCCTATAAAGAAGGATAATGAGGAGATACCTCAATCTGCTTTGAAGAATGATCTTCTAAAGGATTGACAATTCAAGAAAGCTCATCCTTAAGATCTTATCATAGGTGACACTACAAAAGGGATAACTACTAGATCTAAACTTAAGTCTATTGTAAATTTAGCCTTCATTTCTTAAATTGAACCCAAAATTATTGATGATGCATTGAATGGTGAATTTTAGGTCCTTGCTATGTAAGAAGAGTTAAATAAATTTGAAAGAAATAAGGTTTGGATCTTGGTTCCTGGACCTAAACATCATCGTATTATAGACACCAAATGGATGTTTAGAAATAAAATGAATAAATAAGGTGTCACAACTAGGAATAAAGCTAGACTAAGTTAAAGGTTATAATCAAAAGGAAGGCATTGATTAGGATGAAACATTTGCCTGGGTTGCAAGGTTATAAGCTATTAGAATGCTACTTGCATTTGCATCATTCATGGATTTTAAACTTTATCAAACGGAAGCTAAAAGTGCATTTCTAAATGGTTTCATTGAAGAGGAGGTGTATGTTAAGCAACCCCTGAGTTTTAAAAGTTTGGATTTTCATAATCATATGTTTAAACTTTCAAAAGCATTATATGAATTAAAACAAGCTCCAAGAGTTTGGTATGAAAGATTAAGTAATTTTCTATTAAAGAAAGGTTACTCTAAAGGAAAAGTTAATATAACATTTTTTATAAAGAAATTCAAGCATGATTTACTTATTTGCAAATATATGTTAATGACATTGTTTTCAATGATACTAATCATTGCTTGTGTGAGGAATTTTCTAAGTTAATGCAAGGCGAATTTAAAATGAGTATGATGAGTGAGCTCAAGTTCTTTCTTGGACTTTAAATCAAGCAAAGCAAGGATGAGATCTTTATAAATCAAACCAAATACACAAGGGACATTCTCAAGAAGTTTAACATGGATGGAGCTAAGTCAAGCAAAACTCCTAGGAGTAGCACCCCCAAACTCAACAAATATGAGAATGGTAAACCAATCAATGAAAAGCATTTTAGAGGTATGATCAGATCCCTTCTTTATTTAACTACAAGTAAACTGAATATTATGTTTGCTACATGCTAGTGTACTGGGTTTTAATCTAGTCCTAAGGAGTCTTATTTGAATGCAATCAAAAGAATTTTCAAATATCTTTATGGTACAATGCATTTAGGACTTTGGTATCCTATGAGTACTTCCTTTAACTTGATTAGTTATTCAGATGCAGACTTTGCCGGTAGTTTACTAGATGGAAAAAGCACTTCTAGAACTTTTTAAATTTTACGTAATTGCTTAGTTTCTTGGTTTAATAAAAAATAATTTTCAATTGCCTTTTCCATCACTGAAGCAAAATATGTGGTGGCTAGTTATTGCTACTCATAAGTGTTATGGCAAAAACAAAAACTTAAGGACTATAACATTGAACTCGATCACATTTCTATTAAATGTGACAATACAAGTGCTACAAACCTTAGAAAGAATCCCATTCAGTACTCTAGAACTAGGCATATTGATTTTAGACATCATTTCTTATATGATCATGTGCAAAATTGTGATATTTTTCTTGAATTTATTAATACAAATAATCAATTAGCATACATCTTTTTCAAGCCTCTATGTGAAGAAAGATTAAATATTTTTAAGCTTGAGCTTAGTATGATAGATGGTTCAAACTTTTCTTGATGACATGTTAAATTGTTTAATTGATGGTTGGACCTCTTCATTAAATTCATGATTTTCATAAATTTTGTGTGCAATCATGCTTGAAACTTATTTTTCACTTTCTGTTTATATTTCATATTTGATACCATTTCATAATACTCATGCACAAACATTTTTTTTTTCATTTATTTATACTTCCGTTCATTGTTACATTTTAAGAAAAATTATTTTGGCATGATCTTTATCATGTATAATTTTACTTTAAATAATTTCTATTTAATAATCAATTATTAAATTTATTGATTATTTAAATAAGAAAATCTCTTTCATATACATTGATTTATTGTATTTCCCATTTGCTTGATTTATTTTTAATATAATTTTTTTTAATAATTATTTCAAAAATAATTATTTGAAATTAAAAATTTATTTTTTCCAATTTAAATGCATGATTATATTGATTTATGATAAAATAGCATTTAATTTGGTTGTGATATGATTTGTTTTAGAGCTAATTGGATGCAAAGGGATCTATTTGTCATGATTTATGGACTTGATTGAAAATTTTTTGAAATGTTAAGAGTCTTTCACCAATTGTATGCTCATCACAATATGCATTTGGACTCATCCTTCTCCACCTCCTCAACAAGACTATATTTATTTTTATGAGTTGTGTGTGTTTGTCGTCAATTTTTGCTTGGTTTATTTTAAGTATATTTTCTATTTCTAAGATATGAGTTGTTAGCTTATGTCTATATTTAGTTCGTGTCAGTTTATGTTTGGCTTATTTTCTGTTTATTTTCAGTTTATAAGCCATGAGCTACTAGTTTGTGTCTTGTATATGTTATGTTTCTCTTAATTTAACAATTGGTATTTTAATATTATTGTAACTCTATCCTTTTTATTAATACTATTTTTTTTATCCTTTTGCATTTTAACAAAGGGGGAGAAATATTTGAGTTTGCTTACTTATGCTTAACATAATTTTGTTTATGCATGCATTGTAAGTGTGACTAGTTTTGAAATAATCAAGTTATCATTTTTTTTATATTTGTGATAAAAGGCCTTATTTTGCTTACTTTTTTTATATTTGTAATACATGGCAAGATGGACATGATATTCTTAGTTTTGGTCTATCTTAATTTTATTATTTTGATTCCTGGTCTTTGGTTTCCTTTTGGTTTACTTTTGGTTTCCTTTTGGTTTCTTTCTAGTTTATTTCTCTTTTCTTTTTATCTTTGACAAATGGGGAGAAATTGTTATGTTTGTGATATTTAAAGTACCACATATCATTAGCTAAGTTCTACATTATCATGTGATAGTTAAGTTTGTTGAGTTTCAAAATAAGTGTTATTTATACTATGTTTGTGATGTAGCACTACTTGCATTGTAAGTGCTACTAGTTTTATTTAAATATATATTTGAAATTATTTTCCTTTAGGTAGCCTAGCATTATTGTTAATGATCATATTATCATATTTTTATGTTTTTAACACATTTTTCATGTTCATGTTTCTCTTTCTTTTATGTTAAATCTTATGTTGTTCATTTTTACAAGGGGAACTATTTTAAATTTCTATTTCTTATAATGACTAAAAAGGGGAAATATAAAGAAATATATTTTTCTAAGGGGAACTATTTTAAATTTCTATTTCTTATAATGACTAAAAAGGGGAAATATAAAGAAATATATTTTTCTAAGGAGAAAATTTTTATAATTATTCTTAATTGGTATCTTTTTTCAAAAATTATCTCCTTTATAATTATTTAACCTTTAAAGATGTAAAAATGTTATATCCTTATACATGCAATATTAATTCATTTTTCTCATACTTTGATTTATTGAATCTATGCATATATTAAAGGAGAGCAAAATCCTTTTCACTAAAATGAATTTATTTAAAGCAGAATTATTTTATATAGCACATGTTTATTCATGTTATTTATTACACACACAAACTTTATTTATTATTTTAATAAATTTTTTGCCAAAACCAAAAAGGGAGAGACCATTTGCATGTTTAAACTCCTAATTTTGGACTTTGATAAATAATTTAAGTTGCTAATGATTTTATTTAAGTATGTAGGAACTTAATTTAAGTTGTTCAAAGCTTAAAAATATGAAATACTCTTTAAAGAAGTATTTAATATGTATTTTATGAAATACATGAACCAATTCAAGTGCCTAAACTAATTGATGTCAAAAGAGCTAAGAAAAATCAAATTTTGGACTTACAGGTGTCTCCCCATGAGCGTCTCAAGAGCCGGTCAAGAGTTGTCCCCTGTTGGTGCCCTTTTGAGCTCTTTCAACTATTTTGGATAGTGACTTATGAGCACAGTTCACAATTATGAGCAGCTTATGAGGGTAGTTTAGATAGTTCATAATGGTAAAAAACAAGCAAAATTCAAACTCTAATGGTCCTAAAATTGATCCACATGAGCTGGGACACTGCCCTCATAACCGTGAGAAGCATTTTCGGGTGCAAAAGATTAAAAAATGCTCAAGGATGTTTAAAAGACTTTGGAGACACAATTAATGCCTCTAACAACCATATTTTTAAGTTATTTATCTATATAAACTACTCTTAGAGCATAATTAAAGTTAAGATACTTGCTTATTACAATTCTTCATCTTAACATTCATCAAAGCTCTCAAACTCTCAAACATTTATTCTTTATTTCATTAACTCTCGTGAGAGTTGGTTATGTGTTAGAAATAGAATTTATACTTCAACTAAATCTTAAGATAGAATAGAAGGGAAGTGATATTTATTTCTAAAGGAATTGGTTTAAGTTTTTTTCCATCAAAACACTTGGGAATTCGATTTTAGAGTGAGTCTCAAAAACTCTTGTTTGTGTGGTTTAAGAGTGAGCCTTGAAACTCTAGTTTGTAAGGTTTGAGTTCAGCCAAAATCCCAAGTATTAAGAATCAATCTAAGAAAATAGATTAAGGTGTTTAAAATCATAACTTAGGAGAGTTAAGTAGAGAAGTAGGATTGTTGAGGATATTAACTCCTTAATTGCTTGTGTTCTTATTTTCTCCACTCTTATTCTTTTCTCATTCTTATTTAATTTCCTTTTAATTTTCTAAAATATTCATTAGCCTTACTCACCCCCCCTAAGGCACTTTCGAAAGAAACACTTATTCTAGTGTAACCCTTATAGCAATGCTATTATTTGAAGCCAAGGGAGAAGGAGTGTGGCCTGAGGCATTTAAAGATTTAAGATTCATTTTCACTAGAAACAAACAAACAAAGGATGAGAAAGGATGAACAAATCAAGATCAAAATAAGAACAGGAATCTCTAAAGTGCACAGTAAAATAAGAGTAAATGATTATTTGCAAAATTTCCAGGCAAGGAAGTACTAAAATAAAGGCTAAATTGATAATTAATTTGGCCTTAAAATAATACATGCCTTGGAGAAGAATGAGTCATGTAAATAGATATGATTTTGGCTATTTATTGCTAAAACAAATAATTTTTGCTTTGTGAAAGTAAGTAAAGTGGTTATGGTTTTCTAAGCCATATACTTGTTTGTAATAATACATGAATCTAAAAATTTGGTGCTTGAAATTGAAGCTAAATTTCAGATCTTCTACACTAAAATCTCAATATTTTTGGCTAAGATAATTTGGATTTATAGTTAGCTAAATATATAAATGCTTGATAATTGGCCAAATAATTGAAAGAGAATCGGGCATGAATGAATTTTTTGGTTAAGAGTGCACTTGAAATTTAAGAGTGGAAGGTCATTTTAACATGATTTACTAAAATATAAGCAAGGAATTAAAATTCCTTAAAATTAATGAATATCCATGAAAACCAAGCATTCAAGATAGATTTGCAAGTTTGAAAGCCAAAATTGAATAGAATTAATTTAGCTAAAAGCTCAAAGTCACTTTTTATGTAAAATAAGGGTTTGGAATTATTTTGGCCAAAATAATACAAAGCTAAGTTCGACAAATAAACATGTTTTGCATTCATTACATCTCCAAGAATTTAAGAAAGTATAATTTTTAAAATGGTCAATATGCAGTGGACATGTTTGTTTTTGGGCGTAAGTTGCCAAAGAATGAGTTTCTTTTGAGAGAAGTTAATTTTAAAATTACAAATCTAAATTTTGAATGAATTGCTCTTGCTAAAGCTGAGTGGTTAAAGGAATTGGGAATACATTTAGGCAAAACATGACCAAATTAAATTATATTCACTTGGCTAAATGAATCCATTAAGATTTCAAAATGGTAGTTCCATGCAACTTAGGGATGTAAAGATTATTTTTGGCATGGAATTTGCCAAGATAAAGACAAATAAACAAAATTAGTGAAATCACAATCTTTTGGCTATAATACAGCACATTACAAATATCCAAAGATGAATGAAATAGCCACACTCATTAAAGCTAATAAACATTTTAGCTAGATAAATGATTTAAGTTTACCCTCAAAGTTCATCAAGTGATTAAAATTAACATTAGCGTGTAATAGTAAGTGTGATAGATGTCATTGCTTTGTAAAGGGATTTTTCCATTTAATTGATGGGTTATGATTAGATGTTTTGGGGGTGTAGGGGCAATGCCCCCTTGTTATGGTACAAGTGTTTTTTCTCTCTTTATTATTGTCTATTCATTGTTATATTTGTAACAATTAGAAATAGTCAAACAATGACACATAAATTATTCAGCTAAGAGCTAATTGTCATACCTCAAATTAGATTGTCCCTAAAAAAAGGTCCAATGATGAAATGAATCCAAGAGATGACCAAATTCTGCTCATTCATAACACCTCTGAAGTGTGTAACCTTAAAAACATAATTGACCCCACCAATGCACAAAGTTAATCACCAAGCCATTAAGTTATGCTTTAACCTTATGAAATACAAATTATCAAAACAATGAGAGGCTTATTTCAAGAAAACTCCTCTCAGAATACTCAACTCATTGGGTTGGTATGCATTTCGTTAGACTAGGGCCTAGCGTCGTGAAAAAATAGAAATCAATTTTGACAAAACAGACTTTGGGAACACATCCAAAAGGCTCAAAAACCTTTAGAAGTGGTCCCATAATGGTCCAACATAACCCAAGGTTCAGTGTGTATCGCTCGAAAGTGCGCATAAACACCCCTAGATGTCATATGCTAAAATCAAGGCTGAATTCGGCAAAATGAACTCTAAAAATTTGTCCAAAAAGCCTGAAACCCTAGGAACCAACCTTGAAACATCAAGCGTAAAACCTGGGAATAGCGCGTAGAGCATTGAAGTGTGTGTGGAACCGCACAGTGTGCATGACCATGTGTACTTGGCATGGCCACACGTAAAAACCTCATTTTATGCAAGTGACTGCATCCCTACCACCCTATGCTACCTAATTTTCCCTAAAAATAGACCCCTTCACACCCCATTTTGGAGGATGGAGCAAAGGGAAACACAAACACACTTAAAAATCAGTATGATCGAAGGCACTGGAAACCCCTTTCCACATAGCTTTTGCTCTCCCATAGCCTTTCCTTTAGGCTATTAAATCCCTTTTCCACCAAACCAAGCCTCATCTTTGTCAAAGAATGCTTCAAAGGTATACAATTTAGCATCATTCTGCTATCATTTTGAACCTCTCGATGAGAAAAGCTTAATAATATCTCGAAGCTAAAGCTTCAAAGCTCACACAAGCTTAGTCGAGTCTGAGGACTATACAATCATTTAGCATGTTTATTTTATCATATTGCATTTTATTTTACTATCGCCAGCATTTGGAACATTGTTATGCTTATGTGATGAGACTGGCAATCTTGTATACTATGTGAATAATATATGATTTATTATGCTCATTTCACATCATCATTCTGCATCCTCTATTTCCAAAATCATAAAATCACATCGTAAATACCAATAATGTGAAAAGTTCATAATGGTTAAGTCAAGAACCAAGGAAGAAGATATGTCTGGCAATGGTATGGGCAATGAAGAAACTCAAACACTACTTTCAATCCTATAGAATTCAGGCCATGTCAAATATGGACCGTACCTCTACGAAGCTCCCTCTCTAGTGGGGAATCTTGCCAAGTGGCTCATACTGCTAATAGAATTCAACATGTAATATCTGACTAAGAAGGTAGTAAAAGCAAGAGCAGTAGCTAAACTTCTAGCTCTCAAACCCATTTCAGACTCAAAAGAAATCTAACTGGACTTCCCATATGACTTTAGCTCAACCATTGAGATCTAAGGATGGCGCATGTACTTTGACAAAGCAATCAATCAATTCAGTGCAAGAATCAGTGTTATACTACAATCTCTAAAAGGTAAAGTACTACCAATTACTAAAAAGCTTGAGTTTAGAGTCATAAAAAATGAAGTAGAATATGAGGTATGCACACTCAGAATAGAAGCACTGATAGCCCTATATGTCATAGAAATTAAAATCTTTAGAGATTCTATGCTAGTAATCAATCATGCCATGAAAGAGTGGAAACTGAAAGAGTATCACTTAAAGAGTATCATTTATCTGGACCACTTGAGGCTACTCACCATACATGAAGTAAGGGGTAACTATCATACCTCAAATTTGAATGTCACCAAAAAAGGTTCAATGATGAAATGAATCCTTGAGATAACTAGAGTCTGCTCGTTCGTAACACCTCTAAAGTGTGCAACCTTAAAAACCTAACTAACCCCACCAGTGCAAAAAGTTGATCATCGAGCTATTAAGTTGTGCTTCGACCTTATAAGTACAAATTATCAAAGCAATGAGAGGTTTATTTTAAGAAAATTCCTCTGAGAATACTCAGGTTGTTAGGTCAGTGCGCATTTCATTAGACCGGGGCCCAACTTCATGGAAAAATAAAAATTGCTTTTGATAAAATGGACTTTAAAAAAACATCTGAAAGGCTCTAAAACCTCTGAAAGTGGTCCCAGTGTGATCCAACACAACCCAAGGATTAATGCGTATCACTTATAAGTGCATGTAAACACCTTTAGGTGTCATGTACTAAAATTGAGGCCAAATTTGGAAAAATGGACTCTAAAAATGCATTTAAAAGGCCTAAAAACCTTTATAACCAACCTCAAAACAATGCACATAAAACCTCAAAAGAGTGCGTAGAGTGTTGAAGTGCGTGTGGAAGCGCACACTGTGCATGACCATGCGCACTTGGTATGGCCAAGCGTAAAAACCTCATTTTACATGTGTGACCACACCCTTACCATCCTATTCTACCTAATTTTCCCTATAAATAGACCTCTTCATACTCCATTTTGGAGGTGGAGCAAGTGGAAACACACACACACTCAAAAATTGGTTCAATCAAAGTAGCTGGAAACCCCTTTCCAAATAGTTATTGATCTCCCTTAGCCTTTCCCTTAGGTTGCTAGATCCCTTGTCCACCAAACTAAGTGTCACGACCCAAAACAGGGGCTATGACAGGCGCTAGGGAACGGGAATTCTTTCAAATCTAGAACCCGTAGCAAGCCTAAAAATAAAATAAATCATGCAATAATAACAATAAAAATATTATATATGCAGCGGAAATAAAAATCATAAATATAATAATAACATTTCATCACTGGATTTAAGTTAAATCTCATCTCATAGATATATAAATCTTTTAATACAAATCCAGTTTCAATATAATACATCTCTTTAAATAAAGTATATGAAATCCCTCATTTTAATTCACAACTACTGCAGTGTCTAGATTATAAAAATAAGACTCAAGTAGATAATTTACACAAAGAAGCCGAGGCGGAAGAAATCCGGCGTATCGACCTGCTACTGAGGTCTGAAGATGTTGACTCTCCTGAAAAATAGTCAACGGAGGGGAGTCAGACCTCACTGAGTGAATTACTATAATATATATACATGCATACTAAATGACAATGCATACAGTCAATAATACATATCCAATATGTATATATACAGGCAAATTCACACAGATGCAGTAAAATCATTTTTATATATTTTATTGAAAATCACAGTTTATGAAGGATCACATAGAACCCTAGAATATCGCAACCTCGGAAATAGTGTTAGACAACACTCTAGCCATACAGGCTCACTTATTCCAAATATATCCACTTAATCCATTTGGACAGTAGACTGGCCCCGAGACACTAAGTCAACCAAGCTCCAGCAGTCTGACTGCCAATGTGATTGGCCCCGAGACACTTGGTCAACCGAGCTCCAGCAATCACACCCACAAACCACATCTCACACATATCAATAATCACATCAAATCAATATCCACAAATGGTTAGTAATATAGCCTAAATACTATAGGCGTACCGGTACGTACTTGGTCCTAGTGCTGCCCACTAGGTAGCACGTTCTATCAATATCCTTCATTAATAATATAAATCATTCATCCACAAAAATAAATGATGCATGAAGTTCAATAAAATAACAACATAAACCATATATATACCGGAAAATTACCAAAAGTAAACCAGGTGTATTTCGAGTATATATACGTCACATAAATCCAATCAAATTATAAATTAAGCTAGAAATATATTTAAAAATATTTTAAATATATTTTATTTACAAAACATGCATACAATTTAATATATACCAAAAATAAACCAAAAATATACTTAATATAAACTTCAGAAATAATCAAATTATTTATGCATTTTAATCGAAATAAAATATATATTTCTAAATCATGCATCCTAAGCATATATATATATATATATATATATATATATATAGTAACTCACCTAGTGCGCTCCACGAGACGGGTCCGACGGGCCTGGTCCACTAGCCCTCGGTCTCGGCGCAACTAAACAAGAAATAAATAACCGACATCAGAATAACCCTAACACAAATCCTAGAATTCGATCTAGAGTATTAAACACAGAATCAGAAATTAGGGTTCGACCGGATATCACGTTTTACGAGAATTCTATCGAAAATTCGGCAGAACCTCCCCTGTAAAACGGACATCTCTCTACTCAAAAGAGTAGAGCCGACCCTGCAAAGAAACACACTTCAAAAAAATAAGCTCAACACAAATCCACAACCCCTCGGTCGGACTCCAAACTACAGTCTACCGACCGGGGTCCACAAACACAGAAAAATTCTGAAAATACTAAAAATATCTTTATAGCATAGAAATACATTTTATAGGTATAAATTACATAATTAACCTTTAAACACAGTAAAAACCGATAAAAACTCATTTTATTTGAAAAACCATATATTATATATATAATTGAAAATAGTTCTCGAAAAATAGTTTTAATTAGTTAAAAATATCAAATAATTTATAGAAATCATTTTTATACCTTAAATAACTATTAAAACCAATTAAATTACATTTTTAGCCAATTTAGGGTAAAATTACCAAAATACCCCTATATATATAAATATACTATAATTACTTCAAAAATTCACCAAAAATCATACAATTATCCAAAATTAATTTTCTCAACATATTTATCAATAATATCAATAATTAAACTCAATTAACCAATTAATTTCAAATAAAAACACATTTAACCCTAATTTTCCAAAATTCCATAAAATCAAATAATTCAAAATAAATACTTAGAAATTCATAAAAATTCCAAATAAATTACTATAATTCATTTCAACACCTAATTTAACCATAAACCCCAATTTCATAATTTAAATAATTAATTTCCGAAAATTAGAAAATAATATTAAAATATTCAAAAATACCCAAAAATCCAAAAAATCTCCAAAAATTCCAAAAAAATTTATACATGTAGATTGAGCTACTAGGATCAACATTTGTGAAGGGAGTTTTCATGAATCAATCAATTCGAAGCTCAAAAAAATTGAAAACCCTAATGTGACCGAATTGAGTTTTAGCTCAAACCTCAAAATCCACTTGATTTCAGGCCGAAAGGAGCTTAGAATTGGAATCACCGGAGCTCAAGGAGTCGATGAAGACCGGCGGTGCACGAAATGGTGGCCGGAATCGTTGTCGATGGCAAGAAGCTCAACTTGCTGCCATGGCGGATTCCGGGCGTTCCAGCGGGCTTCCGGCGGCCTGGTCACGTCGGAGAGGAAGAGGAAGGAAGGGGAAGGAGGTTGGCAGCAGCTGGTGGCGGTGAGGGGCGGTCCGACGTGCTGGAATGGGAGGCGCAGTGAGGGTAGGCGATCGGGAGAGAAGAAGGAGAGGGAGGGGGCAAAACGGTAATTTAGCAAAAATTTTGATTTTTAATGTATATATGTATATATATATACTTTACACTATATAATAAAATAATATTAAATTACACACATTAAATATACACCACACACATAAAATTTAATATTTTAATAATTTATACTAAATAAAATTAATTAAATAACAATAAAACAAATAAATAATTAATAAAATATTAGGGTAATACTAAACCCTAATTAAATAAATATACACACACATAGGCTTTATTTAGTATTTTAAAAATACGCATGAGTTCATGCAAGTCCGAAAATATATTTAAAATAATAATTATTAAAATATTTACGTGAAAATTTCCCCGAAAATGTAAATCCCGGGAAAATTTTACATAAAACACTGTAAATAATACACAGTAATTAAAATAGGTTTTAAATACATATCAACTCGTGAAAATATCGTAATATATATACAAAAATTATTAACACTGCATATCCCGGTACAGTGTAAAAATGTTTAAAAACACGGGATAATACACTAAGCCTTATAATTTTCAAAGCACACTTTAAAAGTATACAATTTAGCATCATTTTGTTGTCATTTTGAACCTCTTAACGAGGAAAGCTTGATAATATCTCGAAGCTAAAGCTTCAAAGCTCACACAAGCTTAGTTGAGTTTGAGGACTATACAATCATTTTAGCACATTTATTCTATCGTGTAGCATTTTATTTTACTATCTCCAGTATTTGGGAACACTATTATGCTTGTGTGATGAGACTGGAAATCTTGCATGTTGTGTGAATAATATATGCTTTATTATACTCATTTCACATCATCATTCTGCATCCTTTATTTCCAAAATCATGAAATAACATCATGAATACCAATAATGTGAAAAGTTCATATTCCAAAATAGAGTCATCATGCTCTCGGTCTAGTGATGACCTCATGCATCCTTTACATTATTGCCATATATCATCATAGCATAAATAATCACTGCAAGCATGCATGATCATCGTTCTATTCATAAAATTGAGTAAGCTGTGTAAATGATCGTATTATCCTTGCAGATCAATTGTACTAGATTTATCTTTCTGCAATCTTTCCTTTTTCATATGTATTTTATCAAGAAAGCGATGTAATAAAATTTTCAACTTTATTATCCTATACAATCTAATGTATTGTGTGAATGTTATACAAACTATCATTGCCAAAGCTAGGGTGTTGCAGTAGCTATACATCAAATATCATACAATGAAAAATAGTCAAAAAGTATATATAATCCCCCAAACTTAAAAATCTTTATTATGAATAATACTTGGTGAGTGACTCGATGTTGTTCCTTTCTTTTCCTAATTTTCTAAAAATCGAAAGGTGACTCCATAAAATAAAAAATGTCTCATCCCCCAAAGACCAATCATTTGTCTCTATTCAGTAAAGTTGCCATGTCCCTCAGAAACAGAAAGACCCGCTACATTGTCCAATAAATAAACAACAAAACAGTCACTCACACTAATACAACCCATACCAAAGTAAAATTACTTTTGGCAAAATATTCACCTCACCAACAAATTCAAAGGAAAGCCAAAACATACATGCATTAATTTTAGCCAAGAACCATGATAATACAATTTTAAGAGCTATGCCAAAATAAATATGATTTTTTCGCTAAATAATTTATCAGGAGGCAAACCATTCCAAGAGCAAATGCCTATTCTAGCACCAAATCACCAACAAATGATTAATTAAAATCAAATTCCAAACAAAGTCTTAAATTTGCAAGGTTTAAGAAAGAAAATAAATGACCTCTTTTCTTCTTCTTGAAATACACTTTAGAGACGAATTTATCTTGAGAAAGTGATTTAAATTTGCTTGAATGGTTTGAAAAGTGTGCAATACCAAGCAATGAGGAAGATTTTGTTACTTTCAAATCTAAACCTTGAAACAACATTTTTTTTAACCAGAACTAGTTGGGATAGTAACCTTTTCTTAGTGTGTGCCAAGTAATAGAATAGGGAGTTGTTGTTCCAAGTTAGTGTGGCATGCAACAATAGTATCGGGCAACTTGTTGCTGTCCAACATGTCACTAGGTGGAGCATCAACATTTAGTTTGTTGGTAGTGCATGATTCAACATGATGTTGATCATTTTATGCTGATGGCGAAGCAACCCCTAACTATTGTTTAGTGACAATGTGACGTGTCAAATCTGCAGAAAGCTACTATTCAGGCAAAGTAGCAACGATAGTTGGCTATCCAATAATGGGTGGCTATCCCACGGAAGAGAAAGAAAAAAAGAAAAGAAAGGAAAGGAATAAGTGGGGAAAAAACAAGAAAAGTTGGGAAATTTTTAGGAGAATGAGAGTTTAGGGATTTTCTTATTTAAGGTTTTTGAAGAGATTTTAAAATTAAAAAATATAAATATTAATTTAAAGGAGAGATTAAAGGAGGATTTTTTGGAACACTAGTTTCTTGAGAAAAAAAAATTTACTTGGGGATTTGGTTCTTAAGAATTTAATTCTTAAGAAAATTTTGTGAAAATTAAAGATTGATGATTGTTAGGTGGAGGTAAATGCTCATTAATTGCAAAATTTAAATTTTGATTTTGACAATTTGAATTTTGATTTGAAGATTTAGGTGAATGTTCTTGAGGAAAAGATGAAGACTCAGGACTATAGTATGTTTTAGCCTATCTACCTCTTTCCAACAGTCTATCTAAATGGTCTTTATGGGTTTGTTCTTATTCCCTCTTTTCTCAATTTTTTTTAGCCTCACAGGAGCAACTGCTCACCAGTATTATTCATCAAATTCACTAAATTTCACTTTGGGTCTAAGCATGAGAGTGAAATAAATTAAATGAAGAAGGTGAATATTTGGTTGCAAAATTCATATTTTTATGCTTATATATATAGAGATGGGCTTTGAAATGGGCTTGCTTACATGTTTGTTAGCATTGGACTTAGCCCACCAACATGTGATGGGCATTGTTTGTACCCAAATTAAAATTTGGGTTAAAAATTATAAGCCCATTATTTTTAATATGATTATTAAAAAGCCCAAATTGAAGTCCTATTTTAGAAGACTTAGAGGATAAGAGCTGGAGGAATCTAAAAGCCACTGTTGATTATTTGCATGAGGAAAAAGAAAATCTAGAGTTACAAAATTTAGTGCATGAATTTATTCTCCAAAAATCTAAATACTTGAGCTAGCACAATTATTTGGAGAAATAAATTTTAACAGTATAAAAGGTAGATAATGATTAAAGATAAGGACATCTACCAACATCTACATTAATCTATAAATCTACAATCATCTTCAATTATCATTAGTCAATCATTTTACTATCATTTTCTCTAATTTACTAGTAGCGTTATCTCTAATCTACTTTCATTTTCATACTAAGCTCTCAAATCAATACAATTTCCTTTTTAATTGCTCAAATAGTTTCTTTTATTGTCAAATTTATTTTCATCTAGAAAATTCAAGAAAATTTTGGTAAAGGAGTTTGGGGATCCATAAATTGTCTGGAGGAAGTCTATTCATTTTTTAGGACTTAGCTCCTATGGCATGTTTGCAATTACTCAAAAAATTTAAAATACCTCTGGCACGCTTGCTATCACTCAAACAATTAAAAATAGCCAACAAACTTATTCATAAGATTAGTGCATGTTGCACATGTAAAAAAAATGAAGCTAAATATTGGTCTCAATTTAACCCTACTCCAATATTCACTTTGACTCCTTGAAAAATATCTTCATCTGCATCCTTGAAAGGCAAAGACAGTTAGAAACTATTGTGTGTAAACAAATAAAAAAGAAGGAAAAAAAAGTATGGAACATGTTCAAACAAATGCATATAATAAAATCAGCACAACAAAGAAACCTCAAGGAAAGAAACTTGTAAAACTATAAACAAAAAGCAATAGCTAAATCAAGGAGCATAGTGGACAATTCTGGTGCCACTTGGATCTTGTCATCATCCCTGAGTAAATATTGTATTATTAAACATTGACAATAAAATACCTAAACTCAAATTTCAGAATAAACATCACACATATAGTTAACACAAATCAAAACCATAAATTATAAGTTAACCAATATCATGTGTACATTATTTTTACAAACTATAAGTAAGCCATAAATAGTACAAAGTCAAATTACAGGTCAAATTCAAAAATCACAGACAACTTCTGCAACTCCCCATCCATCATCATCGTCATCAACCTAACATAAAGAAAAAAATTAATATTAATTAGAATTTTCCAAGAATGAAATATATTACTCACCTTTTATAAAAATGAGACCATTACTTTCAATAATTTTGTTCATCTAGTAGAGGAGTTCATCTTTCACATTTTTAGACATTAGAGCTACTAGGTAGCTCTTGGATAATATTGGCTTTTTTCTCCTTCCATCGTGTTAAGAATCCACTAAATTTTTTTTTTGGCTTTTCCATTTTTTTAATAAATAAAATCAAATAAAAAAATTTAGTGACCTTTAAACTCAAGGGAGAAAAGAACCAATGTTATCAAAGAGCTAATTTCAACATTCATTTAAGATTTCTTTCTCTATCCATATACCATTAAAGTATCTGACAATTGGCAAGGGCACTAATCAATTTCATTAGTAAGTTGTTTTAATTCAATGAGGAGGAGGGAGTGGGAGGATGACATTTGGAGGTTGGAGTATGAGTCGTGATGGTTAAGTGTTTTGGAGCAGGATGGTTGAGAGTGAATTAGTATTTATAGAATAGGGGTTAAAGGTTTTGTAATAGAATGGTTAAAACTGAATTGGTATTTATAGAAGAGAGATTGAGGCAGGAAGTGAAATTATGATAGGTATGCATACATTAACCAATATATACACAATATAATTAAGCTCTAGAATGATTTAGATTCCATTAAATATTTGTGAAACATTCATTTTCATTTGATTTGGCTTGATTTGTGCTACACATTTTTCTAATTCATCATGTGAATCCTGTATGACAATAATGCTTTAATATTATGTTACAAAAGACCTTTTCTAGTTCATTGGCATGCAATGCACAAAATGCCTATATTTGGAACTTGGTTTGGTCTCTTCAGCAAAGCTGCAACTCAATCACTATGAAAAGTTAACCTCTTCAACTTTTAAGGGTTTTATTTTATTTCTTTTTAGCATTAAAGGGTGTTTGGATAATTTTCACTCATAGTACCCAGCTTTTGGCCTTTATATCACCATGATATCTAACTTTCAAATTGTTACATAAAACCTTCCAACCTTTGGTTCAATTATCAATAAAGTGTCCATATTCATTTTCTGACCAGCAATGTTGAAATGGTGCCTATGTGGATGCTGATGTGTGTTCAAAAGTGTCCATATGTCACATTGACTAAAACACATAATGCCTCATCAATTAAATAGGACAACTAGTGTCATATCCACCATGCCTCATATCCCATTTTTAATATTATATTTATTTAATTTTTTATTTTCCTTCTCTCATCTTTAAAAAAATAACAATAATTCTAATCTGTAAATTAACAATCAATAAATTAACAAAACATCAAATTTCTTTAAGAAAAGACAACACATTAAAAAAAATAATTAACAAAATAATAACAATGAAACTATATTGTTTTGATACCAAATAACACAACCCTTTTGATACCAAACAACACAACCCTAACCCTACATAAATGTTTCCTTCCTTCTTTAACTTCAGAACTTTTGTCCACCACCACTGCTAATAATTTCGACCACCTTCTCATATTGGCTTCTTCTTTTTCATTTTTTTCTTTCCTCTTCACCGCCTCTCTCACTTTTATTTTCTTCTTCTCATCTATCATCATGGTTGTCATTACCACATAGTTATCACCACTGTGCTGCACTGTTTAATTTTCTTACGTAAGCTTAGACGCCCATTTTCTTTTTTTCATGATTCAGGTTTATTTGATCAAAGATGCATCACGTGTCTTTTGGTGTTTTCTAATTGAGATTTCAGTTTTTTTTACTTGGTTACTGATATGCTTTCAAATCTTTAAAGAATTCATCTCTCTCTCTCTCTCTCTCTATTTTTAAGCTCAAACTGTGTAGTAGGTTTTATTCACTTAACTTTTGTAGCTATCACCAAAATTGATGAATGCTATGATGAAAAAATTCTTATAGTTTCAATTTACATTGAGAGCTGACTGACGACCTTAACCATTTTTTTTCCTAATAGATCTAATTGTACATGAAGGTTGGAGCAAATTTACCCATCCATAAAGGTTGGAGCAGCAACAACTATTAATAACCATGACCAGCAGTAATGACCTAACCTCTATGGTGATCTCCAAGGCTAGAGCAAAAGATAGCAACTAGCAAGAACAAAGATCAGCGATGCACCAAGTTAGCAAGAAAAACTAATGATGGAGAGGAGATGCAGGTAGTTGGTGTTGGCAATGATGATGATGAGAAGTAATGGAGGAGCAACAATTTTTTTTTGGTTCATTATGATGTTTTTTTTTCTTTGATCTTAAATGTTAGAGATTTGAATTTTTTTTTTGCTAAGTATTTTTGGTTAATTGTAAGAGAATAAGTTAATTGTGAGAGAAGGGGACATTGTTGTCATTCTTATTTGTCACGACCCAAACCGGGAGTCATGACTAGCGCTAGGGAATGAGAATTCTTTCAAATCTGGAACCCATAGCAAGCCTTAAAAATAAAAACATGCAATAAATAAATAAAATATGCACTAATATTAAAATCTTAAATCGATATATAAATAAACTTCTGTCATATCACAAAATAAAATATATTATACAATATTCAGAGAAAGGTCTCTAAATTTACAATCAACATATAGTAAATACAAAATACGACAACTATTACTGCAGTTTTCTAGAGTATAACAAAATTAAGAAAGAAGTTTACACAAAATAATCGAGGCTGAAGAAATCCGACGGATTGGCCTATTACTATGGTCTGAGGAATAAGAGTCTCATGTAAAAAAATTCAACTGAGGGGAGTCAGACCTCATTGAGTGAATTGTTATATTATATATACATGCACCTCCTATTGTCATATGCAATCAATCATCCGCATATAAAATAAATATATCTACCAGCATTTCACACAGATAATGAAATCACTTTAAATAATAAATGTTGAAAAACATTTTTTTATAAAGGATCAAATAGAACCCTATTAAAATCACAACCTCAATCAACAATAACTCTTTAGCCATATAGGCTGACTTAATTCCAAATTAATTCACTTATTCCATATGACCAGTAGATTAGCCCCAAGACACTAAGTCAATCGAGCTCCAACAGTCTGACTGTTAGTGTGATTGGCCCCAAGACACTAGGTCAATCGAGCTCCAACAATCACACTACTCAATCATATCAAACTCAAATCAATCTCAATCACATCATATTTCATAACAAGTGATTCTCACTCAACCCTAAATCTATCACACCGATACGTATAAGGTCCTAGTGCTGCCCACTAGGTAGCACGTTATATTAGTATCCTTCATTTAAATAAAACAATCATACGGAAAAATAAATAATGCATAATAACATTCATTATAATAAAATAAACCATATATATATTAGAAATATACCTAAAATAAACTAAGTATATTTTAAGTATATATATGTTAAATAAATTCAAATCAACCATAAAAATATGTCAAATATAAATCAATAATATACTAAAGACATTTTAAGTATAATTCAAAAATATAACATGCATTTATTTTGAAATATATCAAAAATATACTAAAAATATACCTAATATATACCAAACATTTAATAAAACAATTTATGAATAAATACGTATATATATATATATATATATATATATATATATATATATAAGCATGCATCCTAAATGCAATGTATACACAAAATAATAACTCACAAGTTTGCGCTTCATGAGACTAGTTCGACAGGCCCGATCCACTAGGTCTCGGTCTCGGTGCAACTAGAAAATAAAATAATAACAAAAATCAGAATAAATCTAACTTATACTTCTAAAGAGACTCGATCTAGGAATACGAAATTCAAACAAAATTGAAAACTTAGGTTCGACGCGACGTTACATTTTACGAGAATTATACCAAAATTCGGCAAACCTTCCTTTGTAAAATGGACATCTCTCTACTAAAAAGTAGAGCCGATTCTGCAAGAAAACACACTTTTAAAAACATAATATACACATTCAGTTAGGATCCCAATCTGCACAATTCTCCCAACTGAAGTTTGCAATTCCACCAAAAATCAAATATTATAATAAATATATTAAAAATTAATAAATTCTATATATGTCCTGAAAATATCAAAATATAACATATTTAAACATTAAAACACTCAATATAATTAATTTCACAATAATTAAATAAAAATCCCAAAATAATAATATAATATTATTAAAAAATCAAATTTCTCAATATTTCAATATTAAATAGTAAAAATTAATTTTATATATTAAAATAGCTTAAATAGCCTAAATATATATTAAAAGTTATTAAAAACCCATTTAATTACCAATTTAGTAAATAATATAGTATTTGAAAATAATTTTCAAAAATTAGTATTAATTAGTTAAAAAATAGTAAATAATTTATAAAAATCATTTTAATACCTTAAATAACTCTAAAACCATTTTAAACATAATATTTAACTATAATTTTAACAAAATTACACAATTGCCCCAATAATTCAAAATACACATAATATAACTAATATTATTCAAAAATTATATAAAATCATTCAAATTATTCTATCAACAAATATTATTCTAATATTATCTAAAACATATAATTAACCAATATTCCCAACAAAAATATACATTTAACCTAATTTTCCATTATTTACATAATATAAAAATATTATTAAAAATTACATAATATTCTCAAAAATTATTTTCTCAACACTAAAATTAATAACAATATATAATAACACCAAATCAACCAAATTTATAATTAAATAAATTAATTTACGAAAATTATATAAATAATAATAAAATAATAAAAAATTCACCAAAATTCAAATAAATTCAAAGAAATTAAAAAATATATATATTCATGAAGCTTGAGCTACTAGAATCATTATTTGTTAAGGGAGTTTCTAAGAATCAACCGAAAATCAACCTAAAAAAAATAAAAACCTAAAAGTTTAAAACTAAAAATCTAAGAAAACTCACAAACAATCGGATTGGAGCTTGAAAGGAGCTTGGATTCATCTTCCTCATAACTCATGGAGTCGAACAGCACCAGTAGAGCAAGCTAAGGTGGCCAAAGGAGGAAGAAACGGTCGAAAATGGAAGAACGACATTGAAGCTTGCTGCTGCCAGCAACGAAGAAAAAGGAAGAGGATGGTGGCTGATGGTGGTCCGATGTAAAGAACGGGGAGACACAGTGACAAAGGAAGATTGGGATTGTAGCGGGAAGGAAGCTTCTGTTTCTGTGTTTTTTTCTTCTTCATTTTGTATATATATATATATATATATATATATATATATATATATTATATTAAAAACTTTATAATATAATATAATAAAACTTTACCTTAAATCTATCTCCACCACTCATTAACATAATCATAGATATATACACACACATATACATAGACACACGCATGTACCGAAAAAAAATATACATAATATAAAATTAACAATGGATAATAATAATATTAATACTACTAATGAAATAATTTAATAATAATATAAATAATGTAAATTAACAAAAATAATAATAGAAATAATAATGCATTGAAATTAATATTATTAAAATAATACTATCCGAAAATTGACAATCAAAAGTGTAAATTAAATGTTTAAAATAATAAGTTTCTAAAATAAAATATTTACGTAGAAAATATAATTTAATATAAAAATAGTAATTATTAATCACAAATAATAACATAAATAAATATGACTTTTAAATTTTATTAACACTGCATATCTCAATTTATATTAAAATAATTTAAAATTTAGGGTTATTACAGTCTCCCCTCCTTATAGGAATTCGTCCTCGAATTCAAAGAAAAGAATAATTTGCAAGAGTCAACGAGGAAAGAGGTACGATAAGAAGCTCGCATCTTTGCTTCGGTCTCCCAAGTATGCTCTTCTACGTTGTTGCTTCGCCACAACACCTTGACCATTGGAATATGCTTTGAACGCAATTGTTGAACTTGATAGTCTACGATTGCAACAGGTTCTTCCACAAACATCAAGTCTTCATTCATTTCCACGTTATCAGGTTGCGACACATGTGAAGGGTCTGAAATATACTTCCTCAACATCGAGATATGGAACATTGGATGCACTTGAGACAAACTCAGAGGCAAAGCCAACCGATATACAATAGTGCCCACTCTCTCCAAAATCTCGAATGGTTCAATATACCTCGGTACTAGCTTACCCTTCTTACCAAATCTCATCACACCATTCATCAGAGACACCTTTAGAAACACATAGTCTCCTACATGGAATTCAACATCTCTATGTCTTGGATCCGCATAACTATTCTATCTACTAACTGTAGTCTCTAGTCTCCTCTTGATCACAATAACCTTCTCTACAGCATCCTGAACCATCTCAGGTCCAGTCAACTCTCTCTCCCCAATCTCATCCCAACTCAGAGGGGATCTACACTTCCTTCCATACAAAGCCTTATATGATGTCATCCTAATACTACTATGGTAGCTATTATTATAAGCGAACTCCATAAGTGGTAAATGATCATCCCAACTACCTCCCAGATCCAAAACACACATCCTCAACATATCTTCCAGTGTTTGGATCATCCTCTCAAAATGACCATCTGTCTGAGGATGAAAAGCAGTACTAAATTCCAACTTGGTTCCCATCGCTTCCTGTAACTTCTGCCAAAAATGAAAGGTAAACACTGAACCTCTATCAGACATAATGGACACATGTACTCTGAAGGCACATAATATGCTTAACATATAGCTTCGCCAATCTGGTTACAGAATAAGTGGCTTTCATAGGTAAGAAATGAGCAGACTTGGTCAACCTGTCCACAATCACCCAGATAGAATCGTATCCATCCTTAAAATCAGGTAAACCAACTACACAATCCATAGTAATCCTTTCACATTTCCACTCAAGAATAGGAAGAGGCTGAAGCTTCCCATAAGGCTTCAGATGTTCAGCTTTCACTTAATGACACATCAAACACTTAGCAATAAAATCAACTACATCCTTCTTTAGTCCATCCCATCAATACAAGTCTTTGATACTGTGGTACATCTTAGTAACACCTGGATGTACACTATAGGTTGTAGAATGTGCTTCCTCAAGGATCTCTTCTCTCAAATTATCTACATTAGGAACACACAATCTACCATTGATCCACAAAACACATTCATCATCAAGTATGAAATCAGTGAACTTCCCAGCTCGAACATTGTTTGCAAGCTTTGAGCTGCCTTAATCCTATCTCTCAACATAGATCAAACCTTAAATTGAGCTAATAATGCACAAGATCTACTCATCTTCATCATCAGACCTTAATCCACTAACTGGTGCAACTTTTGGATCAATGGTCTCCTCTCCACACTAATATGAGCAAGACTACCTGAGGACTTCTTACTCAAGGCATCTGCTACCACATTAGCCTTGCCTAGATGATAAAGGATCTCACAGTCATAATCTTTCAACAGTTCCAACCATCTCCTCTACCTCAAATTCAGATCTCTCTGTAGGAAAATGTACTTAAGGCTCTTGTGATCAGTAAAAATCTCACAAGTCACCCCGTACAGATAATGTCTCCAGATCTTAAGCACAAAGATCACTACAGCCATCTCTAGGTCATAGGTAGGATAATTCTATTCATGCTTCTTCAACTTCCTTGAAGCATAAGCTATCACCCTACCATTCTGCATCAACACACAACCTAGGCCAACTCTAAAGGCATCACAATACACCGTAAACTTATCTACTGCATTAGGTAAAACCAAAACTAAAGCTGTGGTCAACTTCTCCTTCAGCAACTGGAAACTATTCTCACAAGCATCTAACCACTCAAACTTCACATTCTTCTGAGTCAAGCGAGTCATAGGAGTTGTAATTCTAGAAAAATCCTATACAAACCTCCTATAATACCCAACTAAATCTAGAAAACTACGAACCTCAATAACTGTAGTTGGTCTAGGCCACTCAGACACTGCCTTAATCTTTTATGGATCAACTTAGATACCATCTTTAGACACCACATGTCCAAGGAATGCAACACTCTCCAACCAAAAATCACACTTCGAGAATTTAGCATAAAGTTGATGTTCTCTTAGTGACTGTAGTACAGTCCTCAAATTATATACGTGCTCCTCTATACTCTTCAAATACACCAATATATCATTAATGAAGACTATCATAAATGGCCTGAATACCATGTTCATCAGATCCATAAAAGTTGCTAGTGCATTAGTCAAGCCAAATGACATTACCATAAACTCATAGTGGCCATAATGAGTACGAAACATCATTTTAGGAACATCAGCTTCACTAATCCATAACTAATGATAACCCAACCTTAAATCAATCTTAGAAAAGAACTATGCACCCTGAAGCTGATAAAAAAAATCATCTATCCTCAGAAGAGGATACTTGTTCTTCATTATCACCTTATTCAGCTCTCTATAGTCTATACACAATCTTAGGGTACCATCCTTTTTCCTAATAAATAGGACTGGTGCACCCCAAGGAGAAACATTGGGTCTAATAAAACCCTTATCCAATAATTCCTGCAACTGCTCCTTCAACTCTTTCAACTCTGCAGGAGCCATTCTGTAGGGTGGCATCGAAATAGGGGTAGTGCCTAGAACCATATCTATACATAACTCAATCTCTCTACGAGGTGGTAAACCTAGAAACTCCTCAGGAAAATCATCAGGAAACTCATAAGCAATAGGAACATCTATCATTAATAACTTCTCCACTGAACTATCCTTGACTGACTAATGCCAAATAACCCTGACAACCCTTCCTCGGCATCTTCCTAGCCATGATAGCAGAGATGAGATTCCGAGGTGCAAAATTCTTATCACCCACAAACTTAAACTCTTCTTCATCAAGAATTCTAAAAATAACCTCTTTACTCCGACAATCCACAACGCCATAATGTTGAGACAACCAATCTATACCGAGGATAACATCAAATTCCATCACATCTAACAACACTAACTCAGATGGCAACTCTCTACCTCTAATGAAAAATGGACAACCAGAAAGAACAACATCGGTGTCCAAAGAATTGCTTAGAGGAGTAGCGATAGACAAAGGAAAAGCCATCCTCGAAGCTTGCCAATAAGATTTCAAAGCAAACACAGGAGATACAAAGGAATGCGTGGCACCCAAAATAAATAAAACCCAAGCATCCAGATAATAAATAGTAACACTACCTGCCACAATAACATTAGATGCCTAAGCATCCTACTAAATGAAGTGAAAAACTCTGGCCTGACCTTAACCTCCCTACTGACTAGTAGAAGCCTAGTCAAAACCTTTGGCACCTCCTCTGATACCTCTACCACGTACCACGTCCCTACTGAGCAATAATCTAAGTCAAACTTGAGTGCTAAGCTGGAGGTAACTGAAAAGGAACTAGTGCTGCACTAACAATCGACTGCTGCAACAATCACAGAATCTACTGTGGCTGGTAACCAAAATAGGGACATGATCTGGCATAGTGTCCCGTTTTTTCGCATCAAAAATAAGTCAACAGTGCCATGTAACATGGTCCTTGATGGACTCTACCACACGTCTGGTAAACATTGGCTGCTAACCCAGAACTGTGACCACTACTGCTGTTAGAAGCACCTGATCCAAATCTGATTAGTCTATGTAGACCCCCCATAGCCATGTCTACTACCCCTGTGCACTCTCTGCTGTTGTCTTTGGCTCTACTGTATTGGGCCTCTCTGCTGACTACTCGAACCAATCTAAAAAATTGAATGAGGAGTAGTCTAAAATCCTCCTGAGTGAGTGCCCAACTGGTAATAATCAAGCATAGCTCCTTGCCTGACTAGCCTCAACTCAATCTCTTTGGCCAACTTTATCATTCACTCTAAAGTAAGGCCCACTGTAAGCATCCCAATAAATGCATAACCTAGCCCAATAATATATATGGTGACCGTAAAATACTGATCTCTCATAAGGTCCTTTGCATATCTGCAGAGTCAAAGAAACTCTTTTGTGTAGTCCTCAATAGATCTATCACCTTTGGAGATACTCGTCAGCTGGAGTCTATAGCCCATACGGAGTGGCTCTGGGCAGAATCTCCCCATAAATCGCTCTTTTGGAATTATGCCTAGGTCATCATAGTCATATAAGTTTGGATCATCTGTGTAAACCAATCCAGGGCTTGTCCCTCTACTGATAACTCTACGATCATGATCCGCTGGTACTCGCTGTGAGCAATCTGAGTCCTCACCTCAATCGCATGAAGAAAATCCAATGGGTATGATGTCCCATCAAAAGCTATCTGACCAACTCTAGCATAGAATAACACTACCTCAGGGTCAGACATACCCTACTGATAGACAGGTTGAATCGGCAGAGCAACTAGAGGTATAGGAGCATCCTTGTACTCAAGCTCTATAGGTTCCTCATCCTGTAGCTCACGCTATCTACGGTGACCTGTCGCTCCTTAAGGTCTACCTCTACCTCGACCTCTGCACCTCACTGGCAGCTTAGGAGGTAAAACCTCATCCTAAAAAGACTTATCATCCTCAGCCTTAATGACCGATGGAGCGACACGTGCTTGTCTCCTCATTCTAAAAAGAAAAGTAGAAAGATTTAAACAAAATAGACAACTATGGATTACTCAAAAAACTAAATCAAGGAAAACTTATCAAAGGCATACTCGAACCTAATTAAACTATAGTAGTTTCAAAGAAAACATGACTCTGAAAACCTAGGGCCACAACTCTAACAATTTAGGCCCAGATACAAACTTCACTCTGATACCAACTTTGTCATGACCTAAATTAGGAGTCATGACCGGTGCTAGGGAATGAGAATTCTTTCAAATCTGAAACCTATAGCAAACCTTAAAAATAAAAACATATAGTAAATAAATAAAATATGCACCAATATTAAAAAATTAAATTGACATATAAATAAACTTTTGTCATATCATAAAATAAAATATATTATACAATATTTAGAGAAAGGTCTTTGAATTTACAACCAATATACAATAAATACAAAATACGATAACTACTACTGTAGTTTTTTAAAGTACAACAAAATTAAGTACGTAGTTTACATAAAATAGTCGGGGCTGAAGAAATCCAACGCATGGGGCTACTACTAAAGTCAGAGGAAGAAAAGTCTCCTGTAAAAAATACAACTGAGGGGAGTCAGACCTCGTTAAGTGAATTGTTATATTATATATACTTGCACCTCCTAATGTCATATGCAATCAATCATCCATATATATAATAAATATATATACAAGCATTTCACACAGATGCTGAAATCACTTTAAATAGCAAATGCTGAAAAACATTTATTTATGAAGGATCAAATAGAACCCTATTAAAGTCACAACCTCAATCAACAATAACTCTCTAGCCATACATGCTCACTTAATTCTAAGTTAATTCACTTATTCCATATGGACAGTAGACTGGCCCCGAGACACTAAATCGATCGAGCTCCAGTAGTATGACTGTTAGTGTGATTGGCCTTGAGACACTAGGTCAACCGAGCTTCAGCAATCACATTACTCAATCATATCAAACTCAAATCAATCTTAATCACATCATATTTCACCACAAGTGATTCTCACTCAACCCTAAATCTATCACATCGGTACATACACGGTCCTAGTTCTACCCACTAGGTAGCACGTTCTATTGATATCCTTTATTTAAATAAAACATTAATACGGAAAAATAAATAATGAATAATAACATTCATAATAATAAAAAAAACCATATATATACTAGAAATATACCTAAAATAAAATAAGTATATTTCAAGTATATATATGTTAAATAAATTCAAATCAACCATAAAAATATGCCAAATATAAACCAATAATATACTAAAGACATTTTAAGTACAATTCAAAAATATAACATGCATTTATTTTGAAATATATCAAAAATATACCAAAAATATATTTAATATATACCGAACATTTAATAAAATAATTTATGAATAAATACGTATCAAGACACACACACACACACACACGCACACACACACACACACACACACACACACACACACACACACACACACACACACACATATATATATATATATATATATATATATATATATATATATATAATAATAATAATAATATTAAAAATCCCAAAATAATAATATAATATTATTAAAAAAATCAAATTTCTCAATATTTTAATATTAAATAGTAAAAATTCATTTTATATATTAAAATAGCCTAAATATATATTAAAAGTTATTAAAAACCCATTTAATTACCAATTTAGTAAATAATATATTATTTGAAAATAATTTTCAAAAATTAGTGTTAATTAGTTAAAAATAGTAAATAATTTATAAAAATCATTTTAATACCTTAAATAATTCTAAAACCATTTTAAACATAATATTTAACTATAATTTTAACAAAATTACACAATTACCCCCAATAATTCAAAATACACATAATATAACTAATATTATTAAAAATTACATAATATTCTCAAAAATTATTTTCTCAACACTAAAAGTAATAAAAATATATAATAACACCAAATCAACCAAATTTATAATTAAATAAATTAATTTATGAAAATTAAATAAATAATAATAAAATAATAAAAAATTCACCAAAATTCAAATAAATTCCAAAAATTAAAAAAAATATATATTCATGAAGCTTGAGCTACTAGAATCATTATTTGTTAAGGGAGTTTCCAAGAATCAACTGAAAATCAACCTTAAAAAAATAAAAACCTTAAAGGCTTGAAATTAAAAATCTAAGAAAACTCACAAAAGATTGGATTAGAGCTTGAAAGGAGTTTGGATTCATCTTCCTCACAACTCAGGGAGTCAAACAGCACCAGCAGAGCAATCTAAGGTGGCCAGAGGAGGAAGAAACGACTGAAAATGGAAGAACGGCGTTGAAACTTACTACTGTCGCTGCCTCTGCTTGCTGCCGGCGACAGAGAAGAAGGAAGAGGACAACAACTGATGGCGGTCCGGTGCGAAGAACGGGGAGGCATAGTGACAGGGGAAGATTGGGATTGCAGTGGGGAGGAAGCTTCTGTTTCTGTGTTTCTTTCTTCTTCATTTTGTATATATATATATTATATTAAAAAATTTATAATATAATATAATAAAACTTTACCTTAAATCAATCTCCACCACTCATTAACATAATCATATATATATATATATATATATATATATATATATATATACACACACACACACACACACACACATGTACTAAAAAATATATACATAATATAAAATTAACAATGGATAATAATAATATTAATAATACTAATGAAATAATTTAATAATAATATAAATAATGTAAATTGACAAAAATAATAATAGAAATAATAATGCACTAAAATTAATATTATTAAAATAATACTATCCGAAAAATGTCAATAAAAAATGTAAATTAAATTTTTAAAATAATAAGTTTCTAAACTAAAATATTTACATAGAAAATGTAATTTAACATAAAAATAGTAATTATTAATCACAAATAATAACATAAATAAATATGACTTTTAAATTTTATTAACACTGCATATCTCAATTTATATTAAAATAATTTAAAATTTAGGGTTATTACATTATTATTTTGTTAAGTATTAATTTGTTAATGTTTTGTTAATTTGTTGATTGTTAATTTAAAAATTATATTTATTATTATTGTTATTTTTTAAAAGGTGAGAGAAGGAAAAATTAAAAATTAAAAGATTAAATAAATATAATATTAAAATGGGACACATGGCATGGTGGATGTGGCACTAGTTGTCCTATTAATTGATGTGGCATCATGTGTTTCAGTCAATATGACACGTAAACACTTTTAAACACACATCAACATCCACATAGGTGTCACTTCAGTATTGTCGGCCAGAAAATGAATATGAACACTTTATTGATAATTGAACTAAAGATTGAAAGGTTTTATGTAACTATTTGAAAGTTCGATATCATAGTGATATAAAGGTCAAAAGTTGGGTACCATGAGTGGAAATTACTCAGGGTCTCTACTCCCAATTCTAATTTTTTCTATTAGGAGTCACACCTATTAGTTCTTTAATTTTGATTCTAATAAAGATAGTGTTAAATGGCTAAAACCTAGCCACATTTTGTTTTTTGCTAAATAGGGCATTAATGTCATTTTAGGTGGTGTATGAGAGCTATCAATGGTAAACTACAACAGTGCAATGCCCATAATGTCCTTCGTTAAAAATTTTGATCATTTTGGATTTCAAATTTGAATGGCAAAAGGTACCAAAAAAACCCCTTCAACTTATATGAAAAGAGTGGATAACACCTTAAATTTAGTGTCGACTCATCAAAGCCCATAGACTTTTAACAATGGCTCAAGTAGGCCCTTTTTTTTTTTAACAATTACTTAACATATGTTATGTTTTAGTTTGTGAAACTATAAAAGGTACAAAAAAGCCCTTAATTTTTTTTTAGTACAATTAAACTCTAAATGTTTTTAAAATTTAAAATATTTATTTACTTTTATTAATTAGTATTTTATTTTAGAACTTTATTTTAAATTCCAAAATTACTTTTTTGGAATTTATTTATTTTAAAGCATATTTTACTTATTTTTCTAGAAAATAATTTTAAACATAAAATTATTTACCAAATTCATTTCATATTGTAAAACTAATTGCAAAAAAAAAAAATTATTGGTATGAATTATTTTAGAGAATATATATATTTTTGAAAAAAGATCTTAGACTATAAAAATTTTGATTCCTCTAAACATTATTATATGAATCAAAATATTTTATTCTTAAAAAATCTCTATAATAATTTTTGACAATAAATTTACATTTTATTGGACAAATAAATTTAATAATTTTTCTAAATAAAATTTTATTGGTTAATAAAATTTTACTAGTAAAAAAAATTTATTAATTTTTCTTAATAAAATTTTATTCGTTAAATATAATTTATTAATTTTTCCAAATAAAAATTTACTAGCCAAATAAAATTTAATAGTTTTCTAAATAAAATTCTATTAACCAAATAAAATTTAATAATTTTTTGAATAAAATTTTATTTGGCCAGTAAAGTGTAGAATTTATTAAAGAATTATCATAGAGAATTTTTTTTAAAATAAATAATTTTTATATATGAAATACTTTTTAAAAATAATTGAAATTTTCAAAATAAATACTTTAAAATAAATTTATAATAAAATATTAATTAACAAAATAAATAAATATTTTAAATTTTAAAAATATTTAGGGTTTAATTGTAAAAAAAAATTAAGATCTTTTTTGTACCTTTTGTAGTTTCACAAACTAAAACTTAACATGCGTTAAGTAACTGTTTAAAAAGGGCTTAATTGAGCCATTTTTAAAAGTTCATGGGTTTCGATGAGTCGACACTAAATTTAAGGTCTAAGTTTAAGGTGTTATCCGCTCTTTTCATATAAGTTGAAGAGCTTTTTTATACCTTTTGCCAATTGGAACTCCCTTTAATTTACATTTCACCACTCATAGAAAATAAAAGTTGCCTTAGGATGTTCTTCAATTCAAAAAATCATATTAAGATTTTCTTATGAATTAGTTTGTTTTTGGATATCAAACCAAAGTTCCTATTCACAAATCTGTGGAGGTGAAGAGAAAGAAGATAAAGTATTATATAGTTTTTAAAGGGACTCGACTTGGTAAATGCACTTCATGGGAAGAGTGTTTAGATTAAATCATTGCATGGTTAGAATTTGTGTTATATTTGTTGTATTATTTTACTCTTCTTCTTTATAGGTGCAATTATTGGTAGACAATTACATTAAAAGTTGGTATAAGTAATAATTTATGAATATGTAATGTTATTATGAAGGTTTAATGGAAAAAAAATCCATATGTTATTTTATGAAGAGAAATAATATCTCAAACAGTGTTCACTGAATATACTCTATTATATGCATTGAAACATCTATAAATTAATCAGTTACTAAATTGTTTGATATAATCATTCATAAGCATATAAAGGTGTAACTCAATAAGATAGTATACTTATACAGATTCATCCTTATTGATTTGCATATTCCTTCACCATGTTCTTGATATATACTCACAAGCTTCACCATACACGAACTTATATTATGAAGTTAGGAATAAGTTTAGTTGACATATGTTTACATAGTATTTTATTAATTGTTTTTAATTCAATGAATAATCAACACAATATTATACTCCATGTATAATGTATTCTTCTATAATCTATCCTATTTTTTTAATTTTTAACAATATTGTTTATCTAACTAACATGTTAACAATTTAAATGTTTAAACCAAATGGAGAAGTTGAGCATATAAGATAAAAAATCCATAATTATAATTTTATTAAAGAAAGGTGATATAAACCACCATAGTAGTTCACAATATAAAGAAAGAGAAATCATTAATAAGATTAAAATTCTATTGAAGCTTCAGAGAAATCGAGACTATTGTTATGGGAATTTGTTGTCCCTGCTCTAATATGAACCCTAAAAGGGATCAACAATGCCTGAATATGAAGAATTCAAGCTAATTAGCTTAATTTCCTATTCTGAAATTAATTAGCTTGATTGGATGAATTTTGATTTATTTTCCTATTTTGGAGTCAATAAGGAAGATTCAAGAAGATTCTAGAAGATGTGAGAAGATTCAAGAATATTCCAAGTCAAAGTCAAAGTCAAATAGTCAACAAGTCAAAGTCAAGGGTCAACAGTCAACATGTGACATGGCATGCTTCTTAGTTGTCATGAGTTGTCATTTTGCTTAGTTGTCATGACTTGTAATGAGTTGTCAATTTTGACTTTTCAAAGATGAGTTGTCATTAGTTGTCTTATTTTAAAGGAAATCTCCTTAATTAAGGATTTTCCTATATAGGTATCTTTGGGAATAAGGAATAAAACCTTTTCCTTTAAGGAATAGGTTGTTTACATGCCTATATATGGGCTACAAACATGTAAAACGAATTTTGGGAAAAAAAAAGAAGATTGAAATATTAAAAGTGAGGTTTTTCCTTAAACTTTGTTCTTTTGAAACTTTGCAAGTTTACTTGAATTGTTTCACTTCTACCTTTCATTACAATTGCTAGGTTAGATTAAACTTAGAATTGTGTGATTGTTCATCTTATAATAGCTAAGTATCTTGCTTCAATTTAATAAGTAAGGGGTTTAGCTCCATCAACACAACTATCCTTGATGATCCTTGGGCTAATATTCAAAGTTGGATGCGCGTTCTATCTCTTTTATAGGTAGGGTTCGTATCATGCTCCTACCGCTGGTGCTGGTGCTTCTGCTAATGTTGCCTCTTCCAACTCCTTTGTAAGCCATTCCTTTTCCATTTCCTTATTTTGTTAAAGTATATGTCGTAGAGTTCTATAAGAGGCTTTGGTTCAAAGATTGTTTTTTGGACCGATGGATCTTTTTTTAGATCTTCAAGTTGTTGATGCAGGTACACTTAGAGTTCCTACCTAAGTTGTTCAAGTTCTTTTCTTACAGCTCTGTAAAGAACCCTTATTATAGATTTGCTTAGTTGATAGCTCCATGGTGAAGGTTGTCTAATGTTCATGGTTAGATTTAATATTTATAATCAGGATTTGTTCGTTTCTTTTTTGTTTGGGTGTGTATGTATGGACCATTTTACTTGACTGATATTTACAAGATAATTTCAAATTCAAATGCATAAGTGCTTATTGAAATATGCAGTAATGAAGAAATTGATACATTTTGGTTGCTTAATGCATTAATTATGATCAAGCATTGTTTGGGTGGGTGAGGTAGTTATGTTGATAAGCTCATATTAGCGTGTAAGCAAAGAAAATTACTACAATAATCACAACAACATTAGAAACTGAAATGTCTTCTTGTAAGTGGTGTCGTTTGTGTGTGCGATGTGGTTCGATGTGTAAACTAAGATGGATGGTGCATCAGATTGGCGTGTAAGCAAATATAAGCGTAATTCAATCACGCCAACTTTGGAAAATGAAACATCCTCTATTTAAATGGTGTTATTTATGTAATATTAATTGAATATTAGTCATATATTTTAGGATAAAAATAATCAATTTTTATCTGTGAAGATAATGAACTGAGTTTTAAGAATGACCATACTCATACAATGTTGTATTGCAAGTGAAAACTAAGCTATTTTTTCCTGAACGTCAAATTTATTTCTAACTTTTCATTATTTTGTATACATTTTGCATTAAGGAAAAAAATTGCATCAGCATATTTGAGAATTTGAATTTAATGAAGTACCATGTTTTTTTTTAACCATGATGAATTCCACAACAATCTTATATTAGCATACTAAAAAATCTTCTTAAAATTTTTCCAAGTAAAATAATAATAATAATAAATGATTCAATTAACATAAAAAAAAAAAAAAAAAACTACATGACCAACAAATAGATGCTATAATGTAAAGCATTCGACAAAAATTTAAAGAAATAAGAAAAACAAAACTAGCCATGAACAATACACAACCTTCACCATGGACCTAAAACAAAACAAAGTACAAAACATAAATACTGTGATAGTAGGCTTCATTTCTTGAATCTATTTCTTTGCTAGACCTAGCTTTCTTCCCCTTTTCTTAGGTGATGGTTTGGTTGAAGTATTTGCTGCTTCAAAAAGTTAGACATTAAATTCTTATTGGTGCTCCTTCAACTTAGGATTGAATTGATCAAGTTAAATTAAATAAACAACAATCATAAATTAGTCACGGGAGAAAATTTAGCATGTATATACAATAAATGATAAGAACAAATGACCAAGGGCAAAATAAAAACAAAATAAGCACATACAACAAAATATGTACACCAGTCACCTACACATCATAAAAAAAAATAAATAAATAAAAGCTATAAAACATATCAACATAGACACTAGCACAAGCACTTGCCCAAGTCAAGATGCTGCATGTTCTACTAAATTGAATGAAGCAAATGATTTGCAAATGAAAAATATAATGAGTTAAATAAAAGTGTAAAAGATTGTTTCATATATTGTAAATAAACTAAAAATATACAAAAATAAACCAAAATTTATTTAACCATATTATAACTATAATTAACATATATATATAAATTTCATATAAAAGAATATATATCAGAATTTTTAGTAATTAATAAAAGTTTAATTATATTGTATTTTACTTATCATAAAATACAATGTTACGAAGATATTACATAAGAAATGTAAAATATACGAAAAATAAACTAAAAGCATATGAAAAGGAAGCCAAAAGTATACAAAAAATATTTTCCCATATGTTCATGATGAGTTCTCAAACAAATGTGTCACTGCCTTTTCTAGGCCATTGTTATACATGAGCAAAGCTTCAGCTACATTGTTGGACAAGAAGCCCATTTCTCTCAATGAAGAGTAACCATTTACAAATTCTCGAACCTGAAATAATAAACACAAGAAACATTGAGAACTACTTATCAGGCAAACAGATGAAGGCTTGCAAGTTGCAACCATCTCTCACTAGACACCTAATAGACATGAGGAAAGGCCCTTGAATACTAAATTTTTCACCTTGAATACTCAGGCAACGCATATATATACATACAAAATAGCATCATTGAAGAATCCTAGCAGTAAGCTATGACAGATATTTCAAGGTGGCATTGATACATGTAATCAAATTTTTGTTAAATGGATACACATGGAATCCAAAAATATGACATAAGCAAACCGCAAATGAAAGCAAAACAACTATAAATTTCATACTCAACTCATCGGTCATTTCCTCAACATCAATTTTGAAATAAAGGACAACAAGCACAAAGCTAAAAGAAAATACCTTGGTTGGATTGTCTCCAAAGTTTGCAATTGCAAGAGGAACAGCTTCTTGATTGAGTCCTGATGCAATGTATTTGCTTACAACGAGGTCTGCAGCAGTTGAACTTGCAATCGACGTATTTTCTTTGAGACCATTCTTCATGAACAATTAGGTGAAGAATAAAAACATTATTAACATCTTGAAGTAGCTAAAGATAAGTCGTAAACTGCTTTAGATACTATTTTCAAGCATACATAATTAGATATTCTAATCAAATGGTGGTTCTTTTCCACAAGCTGTTTCTAGTCTGATGAAGCCTCGTAAAACATCATGTACGATCTAGCCAGAATTCCAGGGAGCAACCATAGACTATTAACTGATGACACTTTACAAAGTGGAAAAGTGCAATTTCACTCAACTAAGCCCAAACTCAAACTAGCGTAACCATTTTAGCATATTCTAAGCAGTAAACATATCCATTGTCAACCTGAATATCTGAGCCACGGTCAAACACAAAACAAAGACACGACAACACCAAGATGTACTAAAACCAAATTGAAAAAACCTTTGGAGTTTTTACTCTACAAAAATTAAACCCGAGCTGAATGTAACATTGGGCTTCTAGTAGAACTTTCTTCGGGATTATGTAAAAGTCTCTTAATTACAAGAATCAAATTGAAATACACTGCCCTTTTCGCAGCAAATAAAAGTTAACCCTAGTCAAGCTTAATGTAAATTTCATTGCCCATTGGAATAATTTAACCCAAAACTGAAGTCTACAACTCCAGTGAAAACTAATGTAAAATGGAGTGACCAATAAAATAATTACCCAGAAAAGAAAAGGAAAGCATATTGGTTACTCTACTTTGTAAAATCTACAAGCTCCCAAAATTAGTAGGAACAATACCGCGCGAGAAAAAATGATTAGCATCTCTCTTAGAGAGATTCCCTGGAGACCACTCTCTCAATTGGGCAGATGCACCTTCTATCATTGGAATATAAGGGGCAGAAAAATCTACTTTGCAACATTTCAGCACTCGCTCCTGCCTTTTATTATTTCTCTCAAATGGATTAGCCTCACCATAATTCTTGTTGTTTCTTGCAAAACGTGGAGCCAATGCTTCCTAACAGGGAAAATTATAAACATTTCTGTGTATTAACAATAAAAATATGAAGTCTATTTATATGAAGAATGGGTAACAAAGCATAATTGAGCATATATGACCCTCAGATTTCACATAAATAGATCCAAAGGGAGATCCAAAAAGGATCTCTCTACGAAGAAAAAAGAAAATAAAAAAGAAGAAGAAGATGCGGACACCTGGGACACGCAAATAATTATTTTACCGTTTTTGGGCATGCATATAATAAACAAAAAGATGAGATTTTTTTAGTTGTTAAACTAAATTTTTAAGGCATTTATGGAAAAAAAAAAAAAAAAAAAAACTCAAAAGTAATACCATTTAAAAATAACCACATGCTTACAGTCCATAAGCTTGCCCTAACACTAAACAAACCCAAATAGCAGATATATAAACACACACATTTGGAATAAAAAAACTTTAATTCCACTGATAAGCAGAGAATTTTCTATGAGGTCAAATCGAATTCATAATTTTACCTTATAATATCTATTACGTAAGCTATTAAGCTATAAAGGGATTATATTGTTCAAGTCATTAAATTTTTTTATCCTAATTAACTAATGCATTAGGATTGTAATTGATGCACATAACATAACATGTATAATCACATTACTCGGCTTTGCAGTTGTAGACTTGTTCATGCGCACACATAAAAAATCAATTATTTTTTATTAGGATTTGAACTTTATTGCTTTTTCAAATTGAGAACATAAATTTAAATTTTTTATTAAGAAATAAAATTAATTAAGTTGGCTGTGAAGCATGTAACGTGATTAATCAATAGACGATTGATCAATTAAGACAAACAAATCTCAATCTAGAGACCCAATCCTCATGAAGAGAAAAAAAAAAATCCAAAGCTCAATTTGAATTGATAAAAATATGATACTAATGATTAATTAATTATTGTTCATTTGGAGCTTGATTCCAATATTTACTTCAGTATCAACCCGGCAACATGATACTATAATTCAATCATGTGATGCAACGAACTTCTTATTTCGTTCTTTTACATGGATTTCATACAAATCATACCTCTTGTATACGATTACGGTCAACAATGGACTTCCTATAAATTTCACCACTAATAGATTTTTTTCTTAGATTTATCAACTGAATCATCACCAAAAGACACGTATTATTCTTATGTTCAACCAACTCTAACATAAGAACTTCTCTATTATAATCCTTTTTCATTTTCCTTAAAACCTCAACAAAAAAAAATTTCATATCATTAGACATTAATAAAAAAAAAATCTCTAAAATGATATTTGTATAAAAATCGACAAGAAAATGAAAATTTCGAAAAGAAAGACAGAGACGAAATAAACAAAATGAAACGTAAACCAGAATAAGACCAGCACTAAAAGAAAACCACCTAAAAACCGCCCAAAAAAAAAACTATGAATAAGTTTTAATCAAACATGGTGATATAAAGCTGTAATATTCCCTATTTGTTTCTTGCTTGGCACATGCGGGTGAAAACTTTTGATTGGATAGCATATTTTGTTTTTTGCTACATTTTCTGCATGAACGTGGCCATCATCTGAGCATCATTAGTGCATAAAATTACCAAACATAAAATTACACCAAGTTGACAACGAAAATCATGCGAAAATAATGAATTTTTGTTTATCATAAGAAGTTTTGGAAATTAAACTCCAAATCATAAAGGAGAAAAGAAAACAATTGTAAATAAACTTGTTAATTGATGACTTCAGACGATGATATGCTAAGGGTCAAGTAGATTACTCACAGTTTCAATGATAGCATTATGCAACATATAGTCATGCAACCACGAGTTGCTTACAATAAAAAGTTATTTGGAGTCAATATTGTATGTGTTTGTTGTTGAATTTTAATTTTTTTAATTTTTCTTTTAAAAATTAAAACATAAAATGCATGTGGTTGAACTCGTTATTAAAAGAATTAAATACATGTAGTCTATATATATATAGTTATGATACATGTCGCGGACAGTGACGTTGATGTTACATTATAATAGATCGCTGATTCATGATAAATTATCATTTTAGCCCTTATATTTATTTTGATTTTTTTAATTTAATTTTTTTTAAAATTTAAAACCTAAGTTGTATATAAATAAACACGTCATATAAGAATTTAAATATCCATAATCTGTAAAAAAAAATTTTAAATTTAAAACTTAAATTGTACACGAGTTAACTTATTGTACAATAATTTAAATATTTATAGGCGATAAAAAAAATTAATCTAAAACCTAACTGCACGTAGGTAAATCCATTATCCATTATGTAAAAATTTTAGCACTCATAATCTATAAATTTTTTATATTTTAAATAATCAAATAAAATTTAAAAAATTAAAATAAAGACTAAAATAATAATTTATCACCGACCAGCTACGCGGTTGGCTGCCCCAACACCAATCTTTTTCCATAAAGTAAATGGGCAAAAATATAATTACCTCTGGACGTTGCTGCTCACAACACAAGGAATTATCCATAAAAGTTATGGAAACTACATGCTATATCTGTCTATTAACAAAGCACCGCTGCCACATCATCTAGGCTCCCTTCAAGGATTGAATCAGGTTCAAATCACCAATCTTGTCGCCATCATGTATTGAACTTATAACCTTGTATCTCAGTAGATAATGACTGCAAATCCATGACAAATTCAAGGGAACACAAAAAAGACGAGCAAATATACTTATCAGTCGGCGAAGAGTGATCAGCAACTGATACATTTTCTATTTTTCTGCTTTGATAAAAATTCGTCTTGTTGGTTAAGATAATCATTTTCTAAATAGAAGAAACTCTTTCTTTTCATATATGATAATAATAATCAACTGCAATAAACTGACTAATTAACAACCTGAACTGAGTACTACTTGATATAAAATTTCTTTTCTTGGTACTGCCAGCTTATCCAAGAAAAGCATGACAATCAGAATTTATTTGTTGGAAAGAAGTGCCTTGCTTCATTTTGCTTCATTATGCTTCATTAAACAGAACATGGTGCTGCACTTGAGGATCATATTTCTTGATCTCAAGCTTCTTGCTAATCTTCTTTCCTTTTATCTTTGTATAAACATATCCAGTTCCTGCTGCTGATATAAGCCTGACGGTTTTGACCTTATCCTTCTTCGTCCTGGCAATTTTCCTTCTTCTCTTCCTCTTCTTCTCCAGGTCTCCACCCCTTCCTCTACTCTTTATCTGGGGATAAAACAAACACAAATGACATTTGCTGAAACTTTTAGTTTTAGACGACCTGAAAGACTCTTTCATTTTACATTTTACCAATGACAACATAAACAATGCATATTAGTATCTCACTGGATACAAATTTTGAAAGCAAAATTTATATTTCAGGCTGGGGCATGCAAAACTCCATGTAACTTGAAACATCTACGCAATATATGCTTTCACTAAACATCAAACCTCTGAATAAATCTTATCACCAAATGCATTACAAACAATTTTCTGCAAACTTTCCCTGGCAGATTTTTTATTTGAAAAGAAAATTTAGCAACATACATCTTAAGAGACAGTGACGGTATATTTTTGTAAGGAAAATCAATCATCAATAATTTCAGTGAACTATACTCAAGAGTCCAACAATCCTTCCCTTGTATGTTCCTGACAATCAAAACCCGTCTCTATAATTCAATGATTTCCTTCCCCCTTTGTTCTTTTCATTTTAGCTTTAGGTCTATAATAATGAAGCATATCACAGAATATATAAATAAACCCATCGAAGCAAAATCATCAATTCAGATATTAACATGTTAAGAGAAAAAAGGAAAATAAAAGGCACCAGTCTCTTCCTAGTGTTGGAACCATATCTTCTTGCCATGCATATCACAGACAGACGTTTTGGCCTCCTAATGATAGTGCTTGTTGACAAACACCCTAAAAAATAAGGGAAAAAAACCCAGTAACAGTCAACGAATCGTACACAAAATAAAACCACCCAAACTGGTTCTTACACTGTTTGATGCCAGAGAAATTAAACCCTTCGCCATCAATATATATACCCAAAAGGAAAAAAAAAATGACCACAAACCAACCATAAATTAAATGCAAAAGTTTGCATTTTTTTTTTGCCTTTCCGGTGGTTTACACTAAAAAAATAAGCTACTTTGTTAAACGTTTGCATTACCTTTGGGCAATAGACTGTGAAGAAGATGAGAAGAGAAACAGAGAGACCTTAAAGTTGGGAACTTGATCAGTGAAAAGGAAGAAGGAGAAGAGAGAGACAGGTGGGTGAGAGATGGATTTCTTGGGTTACAAGGAAAAGAAAAGCCTTGAATTGCAGTTGCCATCATTTTCTTCTGTGCTTCAATCTCATGGAAAATGCAGAAATCAGAATTTGAAATCCTGCAAATTTCACTATATTGGGTTTTGCTGAAAGCAAACTAGAGTCAAAATAATAATAATAATCCCGCATTTAAAAAAAAAAAAGAAAAGAAAATAGTTTTAGCACAATGAATATTTCAAAGTTTTTAACGTTTCATCTGCTTTGATCAAATCTTTGGTTTTTATTTTGTTTTTTATCTGATTCTACTTTCAAAGACAAAATTAATTTACCCTAAGATGATGACATGTGGAAAACTAACTATTTTGGTGTGTACAAGACATTCTGCAATATTTTTATGGCAGCTCTACTATTGTACACATATGTGTGTCTATACGGTTAAATTAATTTTTATTTAATGATAATTATTCATTAATTTTTAGGTATCAATATCTGTAACATATATAATTAAAATTAACTTTATTTTTATGGATGTAGGAATATCTGTTGAAGAGTTTAAAATCAATCATTTTGATCCTTGAGGAACATCAAGGTGTTCGGCCTTTTACTGAGAGTTACGTTAAGCTTTTAGGCAGGGATGCTGCACGAATTATACATTAGCCCATTAGGAGAAACCGAATAAGTCCTTGTACAAAAATAAAAATAGAAAAAAAGTCCAAATTTTTTGTTGCCCTGTATCAGTAAATATTTGAATCTCCTGGCCAATTTTTCCACGTATAAAACCGTTGATAATCCAATCCCTCTAAAGAAATTATACAGATATCATAATAATAGAAACAGTTAACATTCTTCCAAATACATAACAAAAAATATCTCTTCCCCATGCTCCTCTATTCAATGTAAGACAAGGCTTCTAACTCCTAACTGGCAGTTGTTACTGCAGGAACAGGGGTATACCAGCCATGGTGAATCTCCACAGCCCTTTTTCTCCTTGCAAGTCGTGACTTTCTGCGTGCTCCAGTGTTCCTATGTAATGTCCCAACTTTTACAGCCTTATCAATGACTGAGTAGGCCTCCGCAATAAGCTTCTCAATAGAGAGGACCTCCTCTGCTTGTGCATCAGATTTCTTTCTCAGATCATCCAATGCTTCCAAGACCTGTGATTGACAGCATATCAGTAATAAGCAAATACTAATAAAGAAAGAACCGAGAAATTTTGATGGCAGCCTATGCTGGGGGAAGGATGAAAGAGAAGCCAAATATAAGTGCTATTCTTTGGCACATAAACTTGCACAAATAACATAGCAAACAAGATCCAAATGTTTACAGTTGTTCTCCTGCACAAACATAGCAGCTTGAATAACCTGTCAATTCTCTGAATCACATTTTCATGAAGCATAGAATGCAGTGATCATCTAGCATAAGAGGCAAAACCCAGATCTACTGTCTTCATCAATAATCCAAATGACAGGCCACAAATGGTTGGTTTGAAATCACAAGATAACCAAATTGAGATCAATTCCAAAGCCAGAGTTATATTGCAGCTGCACTAAACTCAATAAGCTTTTCTTGATAGGTAAATGTTTACCTTCAATTCTTCACTGAAATTCAAAGAGATTACACGTGGATATAACAACAAATGTCCTAGATTATTAACTGTAGAAGAAGTTACACATGTACCTATCCCAATGTTGCATAAGAGAAATCATAGTTCATGGTGGAAAACTGGGGATACAATAATTGATTCAAGCATCTGGTCTAATGCTTCTCAATTCTCATCATAGCTAATATCATCTGCGCATTTAAATGAAGATATATATTGCAAGAGTTTTTACATGTCTTCAGGACAAAAAGACTGAAGTACTTAAGACAATAAGTATATAATAAGAGCAGTTCCACATAGCATTGCCCTCAATCCTATAGCTAGATGATCCTCAAAACACATTTTAGCACCCCCCTATTATTCCTATGTTAATGTGACTCAGCTTGCACCAATTCTTCAATTTCTGACACATACTTCCACAGACATTACATTGTTTTGAAACTTGTGAGCATTTTACATCATTTAAAAAAAAAAGAAAAAAAAAAGGGCACCAACTAGATGTTGAAACTTGAAGTTCCAACTCATAACATCATGGCTAGAGAAGACTGCAGTACCATTCAGTTGTTTGTCACATCTATTATAGATTCCAAGATTGTTTTCACCTAAAATCCTACACTCTTAAGAACACAAGGGCAAAACACTTGACAAGCTATACATATTTGAACTGAAAGCCTCTTCTCTTTGCCTCCCTTTACATCCCTTTCCTGATACATTTATGAGTAACTAGATTTAGCAACACCCCATAAAGCACAAAAGCCAAAAAAAACCAAGTTCATTTCTTTAATACCAGCCATTAGTTGTGCTTTGCTACTTAAACAAACTATTTATGACCAATAAAAAAAATAACATAGAAGTTCGAAAAAAATACTACAGAACACTTCACAAAATAAAAAAAATAAAAAAAAAAGTTCAAAGAATTTCCTAAACAAACACTGAAGAGCGAGTACCCAACAACAATAATTAACAAAAAAAGAATAAAACAAAAAAAAAATTGACAAGGGTTTACCTTTTTCATGCGGGTTTTAATTTCAGACTTGCGGGCCTTGTTGTAAATCCGTCGTTTCTCAGCTTGGCGAGCTCTCTTAGCAGCAGAATCAGCTTTTTTACTTGGAGCAGCCTCGCAAACAATCGAATGCCCAATTGGCTTTTTAACTATGTTCATTGACAAACACCCTATAAAACAATCAAAATTAAAAAAAAAATACATAAATTCAGTTAGCCTCAAGAGCAATTAGACTCACTCAAGTGGGTTTTTTTCCACAAAAATCAACAATGCAACGCAAATTATGAAAAGGGTGTGTGTCAGAGAAGCTGTACCTACCTTGGTTAAAGACATGGTGAGAAATGGATGAGGAGAAGCTGAGAGACCTGAAAGCGGGGTAAGAAGAAGACGCAGAAGAAGAAGAAGTGGCAGTGAGCGAGAGGTTCTTAAGTTTTGTAGGAATTGAAAAGCAAGAAGATAAAACCGCTGCTGCCATTTCTCTGTTTCCCAACTTTAGCTATCGAGCGTAGATGATGATCACTGTGAATTGTTAAGTGGATAGAACGCCCTTTGTCTGTTCGGATACAGGTATACCACGTACCTATGCTCAAATAAGGATTTTTTTTATTATTAATTTTTAATGGGAGAATCCATCTTAACCCCTTCGCTCTTAAATTTTTTGAGATTTTACCCTTTTATTTTCACATTCTACAACTTTGTACTTTTATTTTTCGCACATTTTATTAGACAAAATAAAATAAAGATCCTATAATTTATAAAATTTTCATTTTCTATTAAATTTCATCATTTTATTTTTAACTAATTAAGTCTCTAAAATTACTAAATAATTCACCTAAATTTATTAAAAGTTTAACAATTATATATTTTTTCAATATTTTTTTTTATCTAATTGAGATGTAGAACTTTTCTTTCTAATAAATTTATAATATTAAAAATATATAATTTGAAGATTATAAAAATATTATAATGAAAACGTGCATTTAAGCAATGTCTGGGCACTCTTAGAAATTTTTTTTTTTTGGCTTAAATCAAATCTTAATGTTACACAACCATAACCTTGAAATATGACGGTGTTAAATTCCGTCAAAGATAGTTGCAAAAAATGCTGACATGAAAAGTTAATAGGTCTCCCCATTTAAATAACATTAAAGACACATTCATAAATAAAAGTAGATGTGAGTAAAGATCATGAAAATCTAGAGATTTAAAATTTTAGAGATTTTAAAAAATTAAATTTTTAGTATCAATGTTTAATTTAAAAATTTTTATATTAATATCATTTCATTTTTCAGGACAGTTAAATACGTAGATTTGATTCTATCAAAATGAATCAGTATAGTATAATTCAAAATGAAAATTTATAAATTTATATTATAAATAAATTTATATTATTAATTGAAATTATATATTTATTATTACCAAATAAATATCTTTTATATATTTTTGTATAAACATATATTTTATACCCATTAATGTTTCTTGCATAATTTAAACCAACACATAAAATTAGGCCTAAACTTCAAATGAGTAACAATAGAATGTAATCTATACTCAAAGGTCAGATAAATTCAACAAAACAAAAGCCATAAAAAAATCAATTTAGGGACTCCATCAAAAGCTAATAATAAAATAAAACAAACAATAATAAAATACATCAGGCTGTAAAACAAATGATACACACGCCCACGCAGAAGCCCTTTACCCTTGTTCTATGGCTGTGGGGTGAGAGTTTTAAATATAAATATTAAAAAACAATTAAATAAATTAAAATAAATAATTAAAATGAAATATTAAATAAAAAATAAATATAAATTAAATTAATAAATTATAAAATCATTTATATAAATTATAATTATTAAATTAATAAATAATTTATATCAATAAAATATTAATAAAATAATAGAATTAAAATAATAATTAAAATATTAAAATAAAAGAATATAATTAAAAAATTAATATATTAAATAGCAATTAATAGTAAATAGAATAATAAAATTAAATGATTAGCTTTTACAGCAAGACAAATAAAATGAAGTGACAAAAAATAGCAACAAGGTCACAAACAACAACAACAAAAAGCAAACCACAGCAGCAGCATAGTGCAGACATCAGCAGCAATAGAACACATGTGGCAACAATAATAGAATGGATACAATAATAGTAGCAAGAAAACATGAGTCACAAGTAATCTGAAATAAAATTAATAATGATTCTTTCTAGCTACTAAAAAATTTACATCAAGATAGTTGATTAAAACATTAGGACACAATTTATTTTTGTTGAGAAATTAAATATTTTTATTGTATATACTAGGAAGTAAATATTTACATATAATTAAGAATAAAGTTTTATTCTATTTAGTATGTTATTATATTTCTAATTAGGTTGTGATTAGGATTCCTTCATGTATATATAAGAGGTGTTACCCTTCTATAAATATTAATGAAAAAATATTTCCTTTGAATTTTTTCTTTTTCTTCTGAATTTTATTCTTCATGGTATCATAACATATCCATTGAAATGGATTTTTTTTTTTTGAATTCTTACAAATCGTATTTTCTTCTTTTTTTGAATTCTTTGGATCTTCAAAATTATGACCACCGAAAACACATCTATCGTACCACATGGAACATCCAATTTTATTCAAACCCTTTAAGATAATTCTCTTTTTCCCATAGGAATTATTCTTGATGATACAAATCATACTCTATGGTCACAGATCATGAAGATGCGAATTGGAGCTAGAAATAAATCTGATTTTCTTAATGGCACTACGCCAAAGTCACTAGTAGGAGATAAAGTATTGGAGACTTGGCTCCTTAATAATAATCGAGTCAAAAGTTGGCTGATTGACTCCATGAGTCCGACATTGATGTAGAGATTCATCCGTCTTCCAATAGCAAAGGAGATATGAGATGCTATCTCAAAAACTTTCTATGATAGGTCTAACGAAACTCAGTTATTTGAATTGAACCAAAAATCATTCACAACACGTCAGAATGGTAAGCCATTACCTGCACACTATAATGAATTGATTAGAATATTTTAGGAAATCGATGCCCGGACGTGTGCACAAGGGGAGGATGTTAATGGAGTAGTATCACTTCATAAACATATTACCCGACTTTGAACACATATTTTTCTAGTCGGGCTTGACTTTGAATTTAATAATGCTCGGAGTAAAATACTCCGAAAAGATCCACCTCTTGATCTCGAGTCTAGTTATACATATGTCCGGAGGGATCACAACCAGCGACATATGATGGAAGAGTTGAAGATACTGCCAGACTATTATGTACTTGTAGCAGCTCAGACTCGGCCCCAGTTCAAAGGAAAAATACCGAGTAAGCCCATCACATACACCTGTACTCATTGTGGTGAAGTTGGATACTCCAAGGAACGGTGCTATGAAATTGTGGGATATCCGAAATGGTGGGATTTCAATAGAAAGCCTCGTAAGAAGCTCGGCAAGGCTGCAATTGTTACTTCTACTAAACTAAGTGGTGATCTTGATACAACATCAGGTATGACAAATCTTACTCGAAATAATACATAGATTATTGATATAGGTGCTACTGATCATATGATAAAACTCCACTCACCATTTTACATCTATCCGTCCATCAACCCAACAAAATATTTTAACTGCTAATGGAGGCATAGCACCAGTCACTAATGAGGGATCAATATCTAACTTTGACTCTCTTAATTTAGATATTGTTCTTGTTGTTCCATCTCTTTCTTGTAATCTACTATTTGTTGGCCAAATCATTGAAACCTTGAATTGCACTGTCAAATTTTAGCCTAATTATTGTGTATTCAGGACATTGCAACGCACTGGATTCTTGGCTCTGGTGTTAAACATGGAAAGTTGTACTATCTTGAGTTGCATTGTGATTCAAGATGGAAGTCAAGTCAAGTTAATAGGGTTGGTAGAAGTTGCTCGAGTAAAGACCAAGTAATCTTGTGGCATTGTTGTCTTGGGCATCTCTCTTTTCATTATCTTAGACAAATAAAACTGAATTTATTTTTGAATACCACAGACTCGGAATTCAAGTGTGATGTTTATGAATTGGAAAAAGGCCATCGAATTTCTTATGTACCAAGTTATAATAAAAATTCAATTCCATTTATGACCATTCATTCTGATGTATGGGGACCTGCTCGGATTCCTACTATATCTGGTGCTCGATATTTTGTAACGTTTATTGATGAATGTACCCAGATGACCTCGGTATCACTACTTTCTAATAAAGGAGATGTGTGCTCCAAGTTTTAGGACCTGTACAACATGGTGGCTACACAATACCAAAGTAAAATCTGAGTTTTGTAGTCTGACAATGGTGGGGAGTATGTTAACTCAATTCTCAATGATTTTTGCCATAAGAAGGGCATTCACCACCAAACATCTTATGACGGCACTCCTTAATAGAATGGTATAACCAAATGGAAGAACTGGCAATTATTGGAAGTTGTCCGAGCATCATTGTTTGATATGAATGTTCCTCGAAAATACTGGGGAGAGGCTGTTCGATCTGCTGCATACCTCATAAACTGGACACCATCACGAGTACTCAATTTTAAAACTCCTCTTCAGAAACTTCAAGAACTTATCATATCTCCACCCCTCAATAAATCTCGAACCTCGAGTTTTTAGATGTTCGGCATATGTTCATTAGACACTCAAAAAATTAGACCCTCGAGCTATCCAGTGTATCTTTGTTGGCTATGTGGATTTACAAAAAGGATATCGGTGTTATGATCCGAATACAAAGAAGATTTATGTTACTCGGGATGTTCGATTTCATGAAAATTGTCCTTTATTCTCCCACTCCGAGTGCTCTTTTCAAGGGGAGAAACATCCGAACCTCTTTGAGCTTGAAGATAGCATTCTAAGTGTTCTGAATTCGAGTCTCCCAAATGTTTTGAGCATCTCATTTGGACAGACATATAGTGTTCTGAGTACGAGTATCTCACCCGGACAGACATCTGATGTTCTAAGTATAAGCATCTTACCCGGATAGATCATCAAAGAAAAATCGAGTAATCAAAATAGTACATCTTCCCAACCCATACCAGAAGCTGAAGAAACTCCAAATGCAGTGCATAGTAAGGTAAACTTGTCTCCTTTAATTCTAAATACTAAGCCTTATTATCCTTATAGGATCAATAGAGGTGTTCCAAAAAACTAATATGATCCAGACCTTCATACCAAAGCTAAATACCCTATCAATAACTTTATATCAACCAACCATTTGTCTAAGTCATATGCACTTACTATAAATCAATTATCTACTATACCTATTTCGAGTAATGTGCAGGAAGCCTTAGATGATTCGGATTAAAAGAAAGCTATGAATGATGAAATGGAGGCATTGCAGAAGAACCGGACATGGGATCTTGTTCCTTTTCCAGAAGGAAAGAAAACGGTGGGGTGCAGATGGATATTTACTATCAAACTCAATCTAGATGGAAGCATAAATCGATATAAAGCTTGATTGATAGCAAAGGGGTATACTCAGAAGTATGGAATTGACTATGAAGATACATTTGCCCCAGTAGCAAAAATGAACACCATTCGAGTCCTTATTTCCTTAGCTGCCAACCTGGACTGGCCACTATGATAATTTGATGTAAAAAATGCATTTTTGAATGGAACCATAGATGAAGACGTATATATGGATCCATCACCCAGAATTAAATGTACTAACCGAATACGCAAACTGAAAAGAGCATTGTATGGACTCAAGCAATCACCTAAAGCATGGTTTGGATGACTCTTAACCTTCATGAGGAAGCTTGGATATAAGCAAAGTGATGCTGATTACACACTATTCATCAAACAGAAGTTAGGTAAAGTCACTGCACTGATTGTATATGTTGATGATATGGTGGTCACTGGAAATGATCTGAGTGAGACAACAATCTTGCAAAGATAGTTAGCATCCAAGTTTGAACTTAAGGATTTAGGTAACTTGAAATATTTTTTAGGAATTGAAGTTGCAAGATCAGCTCAAGGAATTTCACTTTGCTAGTGAAAGTACGTAATAGACCTACTGACAGAGATTGGGATGCTTGATTGTAAGCTAGTCGAGACTCCCATTGAAGTTAACCATGGACTTTCAGTCCTAGAAGATTAAGTTCCAATTAATAGAGATCAGTATCAAATGTTGGTGGGAAGGTTGATTTACCTATCTCATACTCGGCCAGACATTGCTTATGCAGTAAGTGTTGTGAGTCAGTTCATGCATTCTCTGACTAAAAAACATATGAATGCAGTATACTCAGTATTAAGATATCTAAAGTCTTCTCCGAGTAAAGGGTTATTCTTTGAAAGGAATAAGGATTATAAAATTATTGGCTATATTTATGTTGATTGGACTAGAGATCAGACTGATCAAAAATCAACATCCCAGTACTTTACATTTGTTAAAAATAATTTAGTAACTTAAAGAAGCAAGAAGCAGAAAGTTATAGCTGTTAGTGATGTGCACTAGGTCAATCATTTGATTATGCATTGACTTTCTTATTTTATTAATAAAGAGGTATTTCATTTTCATTTGATTTTATGATAATTATATGAATGGTTAATTCTTACTAAGGCCATCAAGTATGTGACTTGATTGTAAAACCCTTAGATTAAAATAAGAGTTCTATTCTAATTATCCCTAGCCATTTATTCATTATATAAATATTAAAGTATTAAGGCTAGTATGATGTTGATTGATGGTTATATTTTACTAATCATGAATATGAGATATTAAGTCAACTCATAGGCACATGATGAGAGATCATGTACTGGATTGACCCACTATGAGAATACTACATAGATTATTATCATAAGTATTTCTCATCACAGTAATTTTATTTTGGTCCTTTGAACTTCAAATCATCATGGATTTCTACATAGCTATCTTATGTTTTGACACATTCTAACATTGTCTTTAACCGGATGATTAAATTAGAATGTTATTGGATATAAAATTAGTTATGTGAGGAATGTGAGTGATTCAGAAGGAATTTATCCCTCATTAATATAAGAAAAATATCTATAGGCCCCTTGATGAGATAGACTGAAGAAAATTGCATGGTCATGCTGAAATGAATTGATAAAGAGTTATCATTTTCAATCTACTTGGAATCAAGTCATAATATTGAACTATATAAGGATGACATTCTATGCCTTATGTTCAATTAAGATATCATGTGATAAAGGGATGATAAAATTCATTGTAATTAGGTTATGTTGAACTATTGACTTCACATAACTTGGGTAGTCATAATGTCTTACTAAAGCCCACTTATGACTTGTAGGCCTAAATAGAGATTTAGGCCCACTACCAATGTTATGTGAACCTACAGGGTCACACACTTAGAACAAGCCCAAAACGAATATGGATTTAATAAGCCCAAAATAAACTCTGTGGAAATAAATAATTAAAGTGTTTTATTTATTTATTTATTTGTTTATTTATTTAAGATAGATGTTATTTTAAATAAATAAATAAGATATTATTTTTGATTTATTTTTAAACAAAATCAGAATATAACAAATGGAAAATTACCAAAAGGTCATTGGTAGGTGAAACCCTAATTTAGAGTCTATAAATATATTATATTCTCTAGGGTTTCATATACTTGTTTTTCCTACCTCCAAATTCATTTTCTTTCTTCTTAGAAAACAAAGATAGAGTTTTTCTTTTGCTCTTGATTTGTGAGACAATCAAGGAGGTTGCTAGCACACACACTCCAATATATTTTGTGAAGGGTTGTTCATGTGGATACCTATAGAGGACGCATCCTTTTGGAGACGTCTTGATCCGAACAACCAAGCCAAAAAGCTCAAGGTAAGGTGTCACCGGTGTGAACCTCCTCTCATCCTTCCAGAAAATCTTGCCTCTTCTGCGTTTTGGTAAGATTCTTAAAGCCCTAGATTTAATCAAGTAGTTGAATTACATGGATCCAGGCTTGGGAACGTGATAAAATTTTAATTTTTTCGCTGCATTTGTATCACGAAACCCAACAGTGGTATCAGAGCCACTTGTAATTCGGTTAATTGATTCTATGTATATGTGATATATGTTAGGGTTTATGATTCGTTTTGAAAAGGGTTTTCAAAATTATCAAAAGGGGTTTTGATTTGTTTTGTGACAATTCTTAGTAATCTATTTGAAAACGGAATTAAACATTAATTTGATTAATGTTTGTAATAGTTTAATGTGATTAAACTAAAAGTAGTTTTTGATTTTATGAATTAAGAATGTTGTTTCATGAAAACGAATTTTGTATGATGTTTTTATGAAAAACGAATTAAGTATAATGTTTTATTAATATGATTTAATGAAACAGAAATTCTGTTTTTGAAAACCTAATCACTTAAGGATTTAAATCTGTTATGTATTATGTTTTGATTAATATGATTAATTGAAATAATATATTTGTTTCCTATTTTAATTAGGAAAATCATTTTCTATTTTAATCAGGAAAATCGTTTTTGATTAAATCTGAAACATTAATTTTGTGATTATGTAGATTATGTGTTAAGGGCAATCTGTTTAAATGTTAAAAAAATTATGTAGAATGGATTTATTTTATACAGATTCGTTCAAGCTGTAATTTTGATTACAGAAATTAGGGTTTTCTTAATGGATGCGTCTATTTAAAAAAATTATTATTTTTGATCTATTTTGAACGGATTTTTCAAACTGTAAAATGTTTACAGAAAGTGATGTAGGCAACAACTGATTCAGTAATATGATTACGAAAATTGGCTAGTTGCTTCCTTGACGCAAATTAGGGTTTTAAGGTGGCTGTTTTAATTGAGCGTTTTTATCTATTTTGAATAAATTGATTTATAGTAATTTAATTATGAAAATTCATTAATGTTCAACGGGACTGCCACCTGGGGCGTTGCCCCCGGACCTCGCTAGGGGCATTGCCCTTTGGACCCCGCTAAGGGGCGATGCCCCTTGGAACTCCACTAGAGGCGTTGCCCCTAGGACCCCGTAAGGGGCGCTGCCCCTTGACCCCGAAAGAATTGTCACATTATTTTATTTTTAACATAATAATTAGATTTAATAACTAAATAGATTATTATGTTATACATGTTTGTTGTTTTATGCATGGTGCAAAACATGGCCCTTAGACCAATGTGATTGGATTTTATTTTTATGGGTTGTAATTTTAAATACGGCCTATGAGTCATTTTTTTTGTTTTGTTGTATTTATTTCATTAGAATAGTGTAGAATAAATTACAATAATTTTTGTAAATCAAGACCCATGGCGCAATTCAAGTTGGAGGCCCAAGATGGAGATCCAAGGTGGGAACCAAAGAAGGAGATCCATAGTAGAAGATGGAGATCCAAGTTGGAGGCTCAATTTGTAATTGTAATACTACCTAGGTTTGACCATTGATCTTCATATTGGCTTATGAAGATCAACTTAGATTTGGGCCATGCTATGTCACATTTATTTATTTGTTATTATATATGCGATGCCATGTGATGCCATATGATGCCATGCAATACAACATAATAATAACTATATACGATTAAATAAAGAAGAACCATCATTTAATATTAAGTCATTATGATGCCTTCCATAAGTTCAACACTTGTCAAGCCTTAGATTATTATATATGAGCCTGCCAAAGTAGGGTGTATAAATTTATCTGGGGAAGGCAAGTTGGATAATGTTGCTATCCAAACATTTGATATGGTTTGACTTAACTAGGTTATCAAAATGGTTTTGGACCTAGGGCATTAGATAGGATTTTTAGCCATGACATGTGATGTCAAAATTACATACCATCCAAGAGTTACATGAGATGTAATTGATAAGAGTTGTCTACCTAAATAACCATATTTTAGGCGATGAGTCAAAGCTCACTTAGAGTATGGTGAAATATGGATCTTGGCCCACTAAAATTTGTAAAATTAACTTAGAGGGTTATTGACTTGAGTAAATTTAGTGGGATTTTTTATTATGCATTATACATATTTAATAAAATACTGAATGGACTTTGCATATATTTATTGTAGATAATGACTTCAAACACTACACCTACCATGTCATTGTGATCGATCCTTAAGAAGCATAAGCTCAATGGGACTAACTTTCTTGACTGGTACAGAAACCTAAGAATTGTTCTTAGGCATGAGAGAAAGGAATACATCCTTGATCAACCCATCCCTGAGGAACCAGTTGCCAATGCTCCTAGAGCACAAAGGGATGCTTATACCAAGCATCTCAATGATTCTACTGATGTCACTTGTGTCATGTTTGGATGTATGGAATCTGAGCTACAAAAGTAACTAATGGAAATGGAGGCTTATACTATAATAGGCCATCTCAAGGAAATGTTCTAAGAGAAAGCCATAATTGAAAGGTTTAATACCATTAGGGCATTGCTTTCCTACAAGCTGACTACTGGTGGCTCTATCAGTCCTCATATTCTCAAGATGAAGGGTCATCTTGATCACTTGGACAAGCTTGGTCTCAAGATTGAACAAGAATTGGCTGTGGATATTATTCTCCAATCTTTGCCTAAAGCTTATGATAGCTTCATTATGAATTTTAATATGCATAGTATGGAGAAGACTATTTCAGAGTTGCATGGGATGCTGAAAACTGCTGAAAAGAACATCAAGAGTAACACCAAGGATGTTCTTATAGTCAATAAGGGAAAGGGGATGAAAAGGGTTGGAAAGGGCAAGGGCAAGGTCTTTAAAGGCTTTCAGAAGCCCAAGCCAAAGCCCAAGCTCAAATCCAAAGCTGAACCCAAAGTAAAGGAAGGAATTTGTTTTTTCTGTAATGAGCCAGGCCATTAGAAAAGAAATTGCAAGCTCTATTTGGATGATCTGAAGAAGAAAAAGGGTGGTGAGACTACCTCTTCAGGTATTCATATTATAGAATTAAATTTATCTGCTTCTGCTTTTGATTCTTGGGTATTAGATACTGGATCAGGATCTCACATTTGTACAAGTGTGTAGGGTCTAAAAAGGAGTAGATCATTGGTAAAAGGCGAAGTGTACCTACGAGTTGGCAATGGAGCAAGAGTTGCTGCTTTAGCTGAAGGAACTTATGAGTTACCTTTGCCTAGTGGACTTGTTTTATCTGTAAAAAGTTGTTATTATGTACCTACTATGCGTAGGAATATTATTTTTGTTTCTTGTTTGGACAAGAAAGGATTTGAATTTATTATTAAGAATAATAAATGCAGTATTTATCAGGATAACATTTTTTATGGATATGCTCCATGCACTAGTGGACTTTATGTTTTAGATGCCAAAGACACTAATGAAATGCCAATCTATAACGTTGATACAAAGAAGTCTAAATCTAATGATTTAAACTTGACCTATCTCTGGCATTGTCATTTAGGCCATATAAATGAGAAACGCATTTCAAAGCTACACCAAAATAGGTTTTAAATTCATTTAATTATGAATCATTTGATACATGTGAATCTTGTTTACTTGGAAAAATGACTAAAACACCTTGTACTAGACAAAGTGAGAGGGCTAATGACTTATTGGGCCTAATACATTATGACTTACTGCTAGAGGAGGTTTTCAGTACTTCATAACTTTCACGGATGATTTTAGTAGATATGGTTATCTCTATCTAATGAAACATAAATCTGAATCTTTTGAAAAGTTCAAAATTTTCAAGAATGAAGTACAAAATCAACTTGGTAAAAATATTAAAACACTAAGATTTGATCGAGGTGGTGAATATTTAAACCAAGAATTTATAGATCATCTTAGAGATTGTGGGATTATTTCATAATTGACTCCTCCAGGTACACCACAATGGTGTGTCTGAACACAGAAATCGGACTCTATTGGATATGGTTCGATATATGATGAGTCAACCTGATCTTTCAATCTCTTTTTGGGGATATGCTTTAGAAACTGCTGCATTCATTTTGAATAGAGTTCCATCGAAGGCAATTGAAAAGACACCATATGAGATATGAACTAGAAAAACTCCCAGTTTGTCTTTTCTAAAGATTTGGGGATGTGATGCTTTTGTTAAGCATCAAATCTCAGATAAACTAGCACCCAAATCTGATAAATGCCTTTTTATGGGATATCCTAAAGAAACTAAAGGATATTACTTCTATAATGTGTTTGAGAATAAAGTGTTTGTGTCTCGAAATGGTGTATTTTTGGAAAGAGAGTTTATTTCCAAAGGAACTAGTGGGAGCACAGTGTAACTTAAAGAAATTCAAGGCCCACAAAATAGCGTTGTACCTGATATGGAACCACAGCTGAATCAACAAGAAGTTGTTGAGCCTGCACAAGTACCAGATTGCCCAAGGAGGTTTGGTAGGACACGTCAAATCCCCATGAGATATGGATTTCTCATAGCTGGTGATAATGATGTGTTAATTGTGGATCAAAATGAGCCCACATCCTATCAAGAGGCCATAAATAGTCCTGACTCTGAGAAATGGCTTGAAGCCATGAGATTTGAAATGTAATCCATGTATGATAATCAAGTATGGACCTTGATTGACCCAAATGATGGTTTAAAAACTATTGGGTGCAAATGGGTTTTCAAAAAGAAAATTGACATGGATGGCAATGTGAATACCTTTAAGGCAAGACTGGTTGCAAAAGGTTTCAAACAAACACATGGTATAGACTATGATGAAACCTTTTCACCAGTGGCTATACTAAAATCTATTCGAATTCTCCTTGCCATAACTACATACTATGATTATGAAATATGGCAAATTGACATCAAAACAACATTTATTAATGGGAATTTACTTGAGGATGTGTACATGACACAGCCAGAGGGTTTTGTTAGTCCTGAGAATTCTGGAAAGGTATGCAAGCTTCAAAGATCCATTTATGGATTGAAGCAAGCATCTCAGAGTTGGAATCTTCATTTTGATGAAGCAGTCAAAGAATTTGGCTTCATTAAAAATGATGATGAACCTTGTGTATACAAGAAAGTTAGTGGGAGTGCTATTGTGTTTTTAGTGCTGTATGTGGATGACATACTACTCATTGGAAATGATATCCCTATTTTACAAAATGTTAAATCATGGTTAGGGAATTATTTCTCAATGAAAGACTTAGGTGAAATTGCTTATATATTAGGCATCAAGATCTATAGAGATAGATCTAAAAGGCTTATTGGCCTAAGTCAAAGCACTTATATTAATAAGATATTAAACAGGTTTAGTATGCAAGATTCCAAGAGAGGATTCTTGCCAATGTCACATGGCATTAGTCTCAGCAAGACTCAGTGTCCTATGACACAAGATGAGCGAGACCGCATGAGTAAGATTCCATATGCTTCTGCTATTGGATCTATCATGTATGAAATGTTGTGTACTCGACCTGATGTTTCTTATGCCTTAAGCACAACGAGCAGATACCAATCAGACCCAGGTGAAAGTCACTGGACAACAGTTAAAAATATCCTTAAGTACTTGAGAAGAACTAAGGATGCATGTTTACTGTATGGTGGTCAGGAAGATGAGCAACTTGTAAATGGTTACACAGATGCTAGCTTCCAAATTGACAAGGATGATTTTCGATCACAGTCAGGATATGTATTTTATTTGAATGGAGGTGCAATGAGTTGGAGGAGTTCCAAGCAAGACACTATTGCTGATTTTACAACAGAAGCTGAGTACATAGCTGCCTCCAAAGTAGCTAAGGAAGTTGTTTAGATTAAAAAGTTCATAACTAGACTAGGTGTTATTCCTAGTATATCAGATCTAGTGAACTTGTATTGTGACAATAATGGAGCTATAGCCCAAGCTAAGGAGCCCAGATCACATCAGAGATCCAAACACATACTCAGGCGCTATCATCTCATTCGAGAAATCATTGAGAGAGGAGACGTTAAGATATGTAGAGTACCTACAAATGATAATGTTGTTGATCCACTGACTAAGCCTCTTCCACAGCCTAAACATGAGAGTCATACTAGGTCTATGGGTATTCGATACGATCTTGATTGGGCCTAGTGCAAGTGGGAGATTGTTAGTGATATGCACTAGGTCAATCATTTAATTATGCATTGACTTTCTTATTTTATTAATAAAGAGGTATTTCATTATCATTTGATTTTATGATAATTATATGAATGGTTAATTCTTACTAAAGCCATCAAGTATGTGACTTGATAGTAAAACCCTTAGATTAAAATAAGAGTTCTATTCTAATTATCCCTAGCCATTTATTCATTATATAAATATTAAAGTATTAAGGCTAGTATGATGTTGACTGATGGTTATGTTTTACTAATCATGAATATGAGATATTAAGTTAACTCATACGTACATGATGAGAGATCATGTATTGGATTGACCCACTATGAGAATGCTACATAGATTATTGTCATAAGTATTTCTCATCACAGTAATTTTATTTCTGTCCTTTGACCTTGAAATCATCATGGATTTCTACATAGCTATCTTATGTTTTGACACATTCTAACATTGTCTTTAACCAGATGATTAAATTGGAATGTTGTTGGATATAAAATTAGTTATATGAGGAATGTGAGTGATTCAGAAGGAATTTATCCCTCATTAATATAAGAAAAATATCTATAGGCCCCTTGATGAGATAAACTGAAGAAAATTGCATGGCCAGGCTGAAATGAATTGATAAAGAGTTATCATTTTTAGTCTATTTGGAATCAAGTCATAATATTGAACTATATAAGGATGACGTTCTATGCCTTAAGTTCAATTAAGATATCATGTGATAAAGGGACGATGAAATTCATTATAATTAGGTTATGTTGAATTATTGACTTTACATAACTTGGGTAGTCATAATGTCTTGCTAGAGCCCACTTATGACTTGTAGGCCTAAATAGAGATTTAGGCCCACTACCAATGTTATGTGAACCTACAGGGTCACACACTTAGAACAAGCCCAAAACGAATATGGGTTTAATAAGCCCAAAATAAACTCTGTGGAAATAAATAATTAAAGTGTTTTATTTATTTATTTAAGATAGATGTTATTTTAAATAAATAAATAAGATATTATTTTTGATTTATTTTTAAACAAAATCAGAATATTACAAATGAAAAATTACCAAAAGGTCATTGGTAGGTGAAACCCTAATTTAGAGTGTATAAATATGTTATATTCTCTAGGGTTTCACATACTTGTTTTTCCTGCCTCCAAATTCGTTTTCTTTCTTCTTAGAAAACAAAGACAGAGTTTTTCTTTTGCTCTTGATTTGTGAGACAATCAAGGAGGTTGCTAGCACACACACTCTAATTCATTTTGTGAAGGGTTGTTCGTATGGATACCTATGGAGGACGCATCCTTTTGGAGATGTCTTGATCCGAACAACCAAGCCAAAAAGCTCAAGGTAAGGTGTCACCGGTGTGAACCTCCTCTCATCCTTCCAAAAAATCTTGCATCTTCTACATTTTGGTAAGATTATTAAAACCCTAGATTTAATCAAGTAGTCAAATTACATGGATCCAGGCTTGGGAATGTGATAAAATTTTAATTTTTCCACTGCGTTTGTATCATGAAACCCAACAATAGCAAAGTCAAATGCTGAAGCTGAGTTTAGAGGAATGACTCATGGAGTATGTGAGTTGCTCTGGGTAAGGAAAATTGTTTAGGATCTGGGATTAAAACATCCGAAGCCTATGTTGTTACATTGTGATAACAAGGCAGCCATAGCAATTACAAACAATCTGGTTCAACATGATCGAACTAAACATGTAGAGGTTGATAGACATTTCATAAAAGATCATCTGAACCAAGGGACAATTGATCATCAATATGTTTCATCTCAAACTCAACTAGCTGACATCCTCACAAAGGCTATTTCCGAAAAAACATTCTACAACTCACTTGGCAAGTGGGAATCATTGACATATATTCACTAACTTGAGGGGGAGTGTTAAGGAAGTAAATATTTTTATTGTATATATTAGGAAGTAAATATTTATATACAATTAGAAATAAAGTTTTATTCTATTTAGGATGTTATTCTATTCCTCATTAGGTTATGATTAGGATTCTTGCATGTATATATAAGGGGTGTTACCCTTCTATGAATATTAATAGAAAAATATTTCCTTTGAATTTTCTATTTTTCCCCTAAATTTTATTCTTCAACTTTTACTTGAAAAATCATATTTTTTCTTAAGAAACTCAAAATTGATAAAAGTCAAAGGCACATCACTGGCACCAATAAAACTAATACTAAAATAAACAAAAAAAAAACTTTCAAAATCAGCTTAAGTTTTCATGTAATATCAAGAAATCCATGAGAATGGAAGCAAATTTCATTAACTAACCAATCATATAGAGAACGAGTTCTTATTTGTTATCTTTCGAATGAAAGAAAACCAACAATGCATACAAATACCAAGTAATTAACTTTTTAGGCATAATAAGATGATTCTAGAGTTGAATAAGTGTTAAAAGAAAAACTAAATCCACAATTAACTAACACAATCTTAAAAACAGTGTAAGTGCCTTGAGATGTGTGTGTGCGTGTAATTCAAGAAAAAATCTTGAGTTTATGGGAAGGATTATTTTGATGATATAAAAGATGTGTAATCATTAAAAATCTGAAATAAAAATTGAAATTAAAAATTATGAAGTAAGAAAATGTAGAATATATCATTTGAAAATGATTTAGTAATCCAAAGTAGCCTTTGATAAGACATTTTTCTTAATTTCCAAATCTTAAATAATTTCTGAAATAAACAATGATTTATTTGAATTTATTGAATTATGTGTTATGCTAAAAACCATGCTATCAATTAAAAAATAAAATTGCATTATACTTGATTTAAAATTTCAAGTTCTTTAATTGATTCTTTAAGTTGGATAAATTTCTTTGAGTTTCTTAACCAATCTTGACAACATAACAAAACCTCTATGGTAGTAGGAGTCAATGAGCTCATAAATCAATCCAAAGTCCTACCTCTAGTACTAGAGGTTGACTCAAAAGCCACAGTTGAAAATGGAATTGTAAGAACATCATTGTCAACTTTAGATAAATTTGGATATTTCATTGAATTGATCTTCCACAACTCCAAAATATCAAACTCAATCATATATTTTATATTTTACATGTAGCTCTTTTAATCACTTATTTAGCTCTCTTTTATATGTCAATTTTTATTCACCCTCCATTTATAAAAAGAAAATAGTCATCTATCTAATTTCCATTCTATCAATGAGTTATTCACTATCAATAAAATGAAGCTGATTTTGAAAATCTTTTCCTTCATCATGTTCAAGGTTGTTCTCTTTCATCAACTCATTCAAAGCCTTTCTTACCCTATCCACAACTTATATGCATTTTTTTCATTATAATAAGTTGTGTACATGACCCTTAAATAATTCATCTTTTATTTAGAGTCCAATACAACCTTTAAAAAAAGCATGATATTAGGAACCTAATATTTAACAAAATTTTCTCTCATTTGCTTTCCCATTTTAGCCAAAAAAGGATCTTTACTATTTTGAAAAGTAGTCAAATCCTCTAAACTTCGCATCACCTCTAAAAAATACAAATTACAAGTGCAATACAATGAACTGAACATCGTAAAATCTTTTAAGGAACTTAGAAAGATTTCTTGCTTCAATCCAATCAATCTTACTATATCCAAATTCAGTTAATAACCTATTATCCAAATCCTCTAACCTATGAAAGGCTTTTGATAACCTATGATAACATTTAACATCAAAGAAGTTTAATTCCACCTAGTTAGGTATTCTAATTGTAAGGATGCATTGAACTTGATATTCACTAGCTCATAATATTTTTTAAACAAATATAATCTTTTTGGGCTACTTCTAATATACTTTATAATATCTCTAATTCTTATAATGTAACCTTGAGAAAAAATGAGACCATCCATAATAATTAATTGAAGAATATGAGCAAAATACCTTATGTGAAATGCCTCAACACTTAAAACACATGCATTTTTATTCAATTGTTGAATGGCAATATCATTAGATGATGCATTATCAATCATTATGCATATAACCATTATTGACCATTATGCACATAACCATACCTTCCTCAAACCCAACTATTCCATGCTAAGATCTACAACATTACTAATATTGATCCCCTTATGACTTTTAACAACATAAAATTTTAAAATTCTCTTATGCATATTCCAATTTAAATCAATAAAATGGGCCATCAAATATAGTTATAACACATTTTGAATACTTGTCCATATGTCAGTTTTAAGAAGCAAGAAAGGCATGTAATTTTTTCTTTTCTTCAATAAACAAGGAGTAACAATCTCTTACAATTATGAATCTAAATGGAATATGAAGCATTGGGGCACTAATTTTAATAAATTCTCTAACCCCTTCCCCATTAATAAACCTAAATAGGAGTTTATCCTTGATTATCATTTTAATTCATCCTTGATTATCATTCTAACTAAGGCTATCCTAGAATCTTATTGATTAAAGTTCTAAGAAAAAAGTTTAGCACCATTATCTTTTTCAATTGTAGTATGAAAACTCAATATTGTGTCTTATCTTTGATCTTGTGTGCTTTATTTTATTAGGATTCCATGATGCATACACGCAATGAAAATTAAAAATTAATTAAAAAAATCCTTATAGGATCCATTTATTTTGGTTATATCAATTAAAAGGGATTCTAAAACTCATCAAGATGAACATAAGGTAAGATGGTTAAAAGGATGAGAGGGGGTTCACGCTGGTAACATCCTACCTCGAGATTTTTATGTCTTCTTGTAAGATTAAGATGCTGCCAATACAACCACATCCTCTATTGGTATCCATATGAATAAGATGTTCAAAAGTAGTGTAGGCGTGATAACACTTTGAAATCTCACTTTTTCTCTCTAATTTTCGTTCCTTAAAAGAACAAAAAGAGGTGGAATGAATAAGATACTAATATCATTTTAGAATGTGAAACCCAAGAGGGAACGTCTATATATATATATATATATATATATATAGACGTTCCCTCTTGGCTTTCACATTCTAAAATGATATTAGTATGTTTAACCTTCTATTTCTATTTTGATTCTAATTCCAAGAATAGAATTATTTTCAATTTATTTAAGATAACATTTACCTTAAATAAATAAGAAATAAATATTAGCCAAAATAGAATTCCTTTTAATTTTATTTAACATAACACTAACCTTAAATAAGTAAGGAAATAAATAAATATGAACATAATCATATTTGTATATTTATTTATTCATTTAGAGAGAGATTCATTGAGTGGATTAACCTAAGTATGCTTTAAGCCTTTTCTAAGTGTGTGACCTTATAGGTTTACACAACATTGGCAATAAAGCTAAAATCCCAATTCTAGCCCATAAATCATAAGTAGAATTTAGCAAGATATTATGACTACCCAAATTGTGTGAAGGCTGATAATCCGACATAATCTAATCCATAACATATATTATATTTTTTTTGTCACGCAATATCTTAATTGAACATAAGGCATAATTTATGTCATCCTTATATTGTTCAATCATATTATTTCTCAATCCTAAGTATATTGATATTGATTACTTTTGATCAACTTATTCTAGCATGACCATGCATTTTTCCTTAGTCTAACTTATCGAAGGGTCCATGGATATCTTCTCATAATAAATGAGGGATAAATTTCATCTCAATCACTCATATTCCTCACATAACTCATTCTACATCCAACCATAACCTATTTTATTATTCAGTTAAAGATGTTATTAGAATGTGTCAAAACATAGAACTTATTATATAGGAAATCATGGTGATCTCAAGTAAGAGGACTAAAATAACACTATTATGATGATAATCGCTTATGACAATTATCCATGTAGTATTCTTATAGTGGCACAATCCAGTACATCATTTCTCAAATATGTACATATAAGTTGACTTTCATATCTCATATACATGATCAGTAAAACATAGTCATCAGTCAACTTTATATTAGTCTTTATTCATTATTGTTCTAATGATAATGACTGACTAAGGATAATTTAGAATAGAATTCAAGTTTCGACTAAGAGTTTTACTATCAAGTCACATAATTTATGACCTTAGGTAAAATTAACTATTCAAGGAACTTATTAGAATTAACTAGTAATAAAAAAATGTCTTTATATTAATAAAATGGAAATATGACAAATTCAAAGTATGGTTATCACATAATTGACTTAGGGCATACACTACTAGAATTTGTCGATATAGGAACATAAATTAGAAATAGATTATTTCTATTTCTAATTTGAAACAAATATGAAATCAAATAGAAATGGAATCAAAAATCAAAATAATAAAATGGAATAAAAATGAAATAGAAATAGACTTTAGAAATGAAAAACTTAATTTCTAAATATTGTGCCAAGACAGCATGCCAAAATTTAAAAACAAAATTTCAACGATTTACAAATGAAAATTTTGAAATGGATACAATTTCATTACTATAATATTAAACCCAATTTAGAAATGGTTTGGTTCTATTTTCAATTAAAAATAGATTACTATAATATTTTTGAACTTTTGAATTTTGTCAATTTTGTTAATTATTAAAATGGAAGATATTATTATTTCTGAAATATATTAGTGAGGAAGGCTAAGTTTAGAAATAGAAGAAAATAATTCATTGTTAAATATTTAAGCCTAACCTCTTTTCTGACTTTTCTCTGCTCATTCCTCACTTATTCTTTCACTTTTCTCTATTCATTTCTCATTTATTCTTCCACTTCTTAAGCTTCCTCTTCTTTCAGACAAATAAAATATAAACGTTAGCTTCTTATTTTAATTTTGGATGCCGCATTACAGAAATAAAGACAAATTCAAGCCCTAATTCCTCATCTTATTTGGTTTATTTATGCAACAATAATAAACATACCACAAATTGATTACAATGCACCGTTTTCTTTTCTTCATCGTGCTCACTCTGGCTTCCTCATTACCTACTCTATCAGTGATTTTTTTACCCCTTCTAATTTCCCATCTCTATATTTACATTAATTTTTAATGTTACGTGCAAATGCAAAAGTATTCAATTCACAGAGCAGGGAAAGGTTTGTGCCCTAACAAGGAAACATAAATCTTGAGAGCACATAGCATAAAGGGGTTTGAGGCATGCTCTTAAAGAGGTGTCTTAGTGTAAATAAAGAGAGATACTCAGTGTAAGTCCATGGGTCTCTACTCTTGCAATTAACTCCAATGTGCTCCTATAAAGACCTGATTTTTCAATGTAAGTCCATTGACATGGTTGTATTCCTTTTTTATTTAGGTATTAACTATGCTGCATTTTTGCAATTATTCTCTACTCTTGCTCCTTATGCATGTATATATATATATATATATATACACACACACACACACACAGAGAGAAATGATTGAATTTTAACTAAAGTGTACTATTAAAAAAATTAGTTTTTGCTGTAAATTTTTCTCATTCAGTAGTTTATACTAATGTTTAAGTATAATATGAGTTTCTTTTTATTAAAAAACTAATTTTTTTTTGTTAAGCTTATGATCATTGAAGTTTAGTTTTTTTTTTAATCTAGTTTATGTTATGATAGAATTAAAATCATGGAATTCTTTTGAATTGAAATATGAAAATATTGCATAATGTAATATTTTCATAGTTCAAAGTTCTCTCTCTATGAGTTATAATTCTACAGAATTTTATCTGACACTAGTTTATGTTTTTTTTTGAATTCCCTTCTTTAATCATTGTTTGGTTCAATTCCACCAAAAAATTCATTTCATTTTAAAATAAATTTTTATTAATAAAGTGTGTTTGGTTTAAATGAATAACTTGTGAAATTCATTTGAAATGATATTTGTTATAAATTAGAATTCAAGTTAGTTTTTTATTTTGGTCAAAAATACCCTTTTAAATATATTATATTTTTACCTTCTTTTTCAATTTCATATTACATTATTAAAAATGCAATTATTTAACATTCAAATTAATATTTAAATTTTTTAAAATATTTATTTTTAATTATATTTTTAAATTAATGTTCCAATTTATAAATTTTTAATTTTTAATTCAAAATTCATTAAACAAATAAAATTATGATTATATGAAAAATCTAAAAGTTAAGGTTAAATTAATTTAAAAGATTTGAATAATTATAAACAAAAACTCAACTCAACTACAAGTAATCATTGTGTTTAAGAGTTTCAAACCCTGGATCACTATCCAAATTTGTTTAAACTTTTGATGATTGCAGGTGAAGGAAAATAATTTTACAAGGCTATGTATCATAAAGAGCATGTTGATTGTAAATGATAGTTTTCTAGGGCCTAAAATTCTTGTTTGAAAAAGTGATATAGTGTTCGTTAGAGTTCATAACTAAGGAGAATATGGTGTTACCATTCGCTGGTAATATCAATATACTCTTTCTCTCCTTTTTACCATACTAGTTACACCAATTATTGATCATGAGATAATGAGGATATTTTAGTTATTTGAAAATATGAGTTTGAAATTTGTGGAATTCATTTGTAAATTCCAGCTATTTTATTAGAATTTACTCTATTTATAGTCAATTCCATAAATTTAAAAAGTTGGATTTGGAAATGAATTCTACAAAAAATTCATTTAAACCCAACATGCATAATGTGGATTTGCAAATGAATTCCATAAAATTTTGGAATTTATTTATACCAAACCAATCTTTAGGGACTAAAATTGGAGCGTGGAATTAGTCACTCTCTTTGAATATAACTATTTTCTATGGCATCATGCAGATTCCAATTATGCTAGTGATATGGATGATTTTGATTGGGAGGAGTTATAATAATAAGTAACATATACCATACTGTTATGCCTAACAGATGAGATTATGTACCAAGTTATGGAAATTAAATCTCTGAGAGAGGTATGGAAAAAACTAGAGAATTGATATATGTCCAAATCACTTACGAACAAGCTGTATCTTAAGCAACGACTGTATGGGCTGAAGATGTAAGAGGGTTCGAATTTGGCACAACATATCAATGTCTTGAATTAGATAATCATGAATTTGGTTAGGGTTGATGTGAAGATTGAGGATGAGGATAAAGCAATTATACTGATGTGTTCTTTACTGCCATCCTATGAACACTTGGTGACTACCTTACATATGGAAAATAGTCCATTAGCCTACAGGAGATTACTGTAGCATTGTTGGCTCTTAACTAATAAAAATAGAATGTAAGTGAAGAATCTCATAGTGCAAGATTGTACATGAAAGGTAATTTAGATCGTGGCAGGAGATAAGGTTGAGAAGGTTCTATAAGAGGGAAGTCTAGGTTAAAATCCAAAAGTAGAAAAGCAGTTCAATGCTTTAAGTGCAAAGAGCATGGGCATATGAGGAAAGACTAACTAAGACAAAGAGGGCAAAATGATAAAAAGAAGAATGATGACTCGTCAAATTCTGCAAATGTGGTTCAAGATGATGATTCAAATTTAAGAGATGGGGTTATGTTTTCAAGTGCAATAAATTAGTTCATGGATTGTTGGATTCTTGATTCAGCAGCATCTTATCACATGACACCTAGCAAGGAGTGGTTCACATCACACGAGTCAGGTTCCTTTGGTATTGCCTATTTAGGTGATGATAAACCTTATGCTATTGCTGGTATGGGAACAATTACAGTTCATATGCATGATGGTATTGTTAGGACTTTATATGATGTTAGGCATATACCAAATGTGAGAAAGAATTTGATTTTCCTAGGCTCATTACATGCTATGATTTTCAATATAAATCTGATGATGATAGGAAATCATGAGAGTAACTAAGGGTATATTGACTATGATGAAAGGGAAATGAACCATAGGGAATATTTATAAACTACTAGAGAATACTGTTGTAGGTGGAGTTGCACAGTTATGTTAGATAATGATCATACAAAACTGTGGCACATGCATATGTGTCACCTTATTAAGTATAGGATGACTAAATTACATAAACGAGGTTTATTAAAGGGTGTTAAAAGCTATAAATTAGAATTCTATAAATATTGTGTGCTTGGAAAATAGTCTAGAGTAAGAATCATGACTAGTGCATATATAATAAGGGGAATTCTTAATTATGTGTATTCTGATATATAGGGGCCTCATAGAGAATTGTCATTAGGCGGGTCTTAATAATTTATCACTTTTACTAATAATTTTTCTAGGAAAGTCTAGGTGTATTATTTGAAAGTAGAGGTAGAGAACCATATAGGGAGAAAAATCAAGTATTTGAGATCAGACAATAGGACAAAATACATAGATTCATAATTTTAGAAATTTTGTAAGAAAAATGGCATTCAGAGGCACTTTTTAGTTTGTAAGACATCATAACAAAATGGTGTGGCAGAGAGGATAAATAGATCCATTACCGAAAGGGCAAAGTGCTTGAGATTGAATGAAAGGCTTCCTAAGAGTTTTTGGGCAAAAGCTGTGAGTATGGCGTGCTACCTTATAAATAGATCACCATAAGCATCATTGGGTAGGAAGGTTGTAGAAGAGGTATAGATAGGTAAACCACTTGATCTTGATAATTTAAAGATTTTTAGTTGTCCTACTTATTTGCATATATCTAGTGATGAAAGATCTAAACTTGATCTAAAGTCCAAAAAGTACATCTTCCTAGGCTATGTGAAAGGTGTGAAATGGTACAAGTTTTAGGATCTAGTGTCAAAGAAGGTGGTGATTAGCAGGGATGCAGTGTTTGATGAATAATTCATATTACAATAGAAAGATAAAAGTAATGTGCTAGTAGGTAATAGAAATAGTTCTAACTTTAAGGTAGTGCAAGTGAACTTAGAACCCCAAGTCATAGACAATGAAAAGGTTGAAAGTTCTAGTTTATGACCTTTAAGATCCACTTCAGGTGAAGAACTACACTATAGTTTAGTTAGAGATAGAGAGAGACGTACCATAAAGCCTCCTAGCAAGTTTGCGTATGAAGATTTGACTTTTTTTTTCTCTCTTTGTTAGTAGTGGAGATCCATCAACATTTCATTAAGTTATGCTTAGTGAGTAGAAAGATAGATGGATGGGTGCTATAGTGGAGGAAATGGAATCTTTGCATTAAAATCAAACATGGGAGCTTGCTTATCTACCTAAGGGAAGAAGGCCATAGGGTGCAAATGGGTGTATGAGAAGAAGCCAACAATATTAGAAAAAGAAAGGAAAAAGTTTAAGGCTCGTCTAATGGCAAAAGGGTACTCACAGCAAAAGGAGATTGACTATGATGAGATCTTCTCTCATGTGGTTAAACACACTTCCATTAGGATAGTGTTGTCTTTGGTAGCCAGTTGGGATATACACTTGGAGCAAATGAATGTGAAGATAGTATTTCTTCATAGTGATATAAACGAGCATATTTATATGGAGCAGCCAAAAGGGTTCACCCAACCTAGGCAGAAACATCTAATGTGCAAATTAAAATGTCCTTGTATGGGTTGAAATAGTCTTCAAGGTAGTGGTATAAGAGATTTGATTCTTATATGATTTATATTGGCTATAGGCATTGTGAGTATGATTGTTGCATTTATATTAAGAGCCTTAATGATAGTTCTTTTATTTTTATGTTACTGTATATTGATGATATGCTTATTGCTGCTAAGAATTTATATAATGTTCTTGAGTTGAAATCTTAAATAATTTGATATAAAGGATTTAGGTACTGTAAAGAAAATCCTTGGGATGGAGATTCAAAAGGATAAAAGCTTTAGAAAATTATAGTTATCTTGGTAAAGTTATATTGAGAAGGTGTTAGACAGATTTAGGGTGAGCAGTGCAAAAACAATAAGTACTCTATTAGTTAATCACTTTAAGCTTTCTTTAACTCAGTACCCAAAGTTAGATAGAGAAGTTGAGGACAAGGTAAAGGTATCATAAGCCATTGCAGTTGGTTGCTTGATGTATGCAATGGTTTGCACTATACCTAATTTGGCTATTGTTGTTAATCAAGTTAGCAAGTTTATGTCAAAACCTGGCAAGCAGTATTGGGAAGCAATCAAGTGGATATTTAGGTATTTAAGGGACACAACACATCATGGCATCATGTTTAGTAGTCAATAGGATGATCCTTCAGTTATGAGATATATTAATTCAAATTATACTAGTGATATGGATGATAGGAGGTCTAAATAGGTTATGTCTTTACTCTTACAAGAGGGCTTATTTTTTAGAAATCCATAATTCAGTCTACAGTTGAATTATCTATAATTGAAGCTTGTTATATAGCAGTTACTGAAGCATTTAAGGAAGCATTATAGCTTGCAGGACTAGTGAAGGAACTAGGCATTAAGCAAGGTGGAGTTTAGTTGCATTATTATAGTCAGAGTTCCATTTATTTAGCAAAGAATAAAGTGTATCATGCTAGAACAAAGCATATTGATGTGAGTTTTCACAAGATTAAGGAGTTAATTATATATGGTCAGCTATTGTTATAGAAGATTCACACTTCTGAGAATGTAGTCGATATGTTAACAAAGCAAGTTACTAGTGACAAGTTCAAGCATTACTTGGACTTATTGAATGTTACTAGATGTTAAAGAAGTATGTTCACTCTAACCCATTATTATGTGAGAAATTTTGGGATTTATCACCTAAAGGGCTTTATATTCACTAAGGTAGAGATTGTTATGTATGGATCATATTTAGTAGTAAGTGGATAGATATTGAAGTGTAACGGAGCGAGCTATCCTTTGAGAGTTTTCTTAGGTTAATTATGGGGTTATGGTTAGATAGGTTGGGGTGTGGAGGAAAATTCCCCATAGTATGGTATAAGGGTAATTTTGTAATTTTGTATCATATAACTTATATATACATATATTATGTATTTATAACCCTAGTTCATAGTAATAAGAAAAACTATGGCCGCTCGCTCCCGAGGATATAAGCAAATTGCCGAACCTCATTAAATCTTTGTGTTCCTTTTTTCTTTTCTATTTTATTTTGTTTTACTCTTTTTTGCTATATTATTTCACAACAATAACAATAAGAGAAACTTTTCTAGAGACAGCTATAAAAAAAGGGAAAGGAGTATTTTGTTGGACTTATCTTGCTCATCTTCTTCATCTTTGTTATGATTAGCTCATGTAAGTCCCTTATTCTCACTAATTATTTTGTTAGATTATTATTATTGGAGTGCATGTTTGAATTCTTATTAGGTGCAGTAGTTCTTTCATGGTTTGATGGATAATATATATATAGACTTTAGAAGCATAAAAATATTAAAACCCTCGATATATATTGAGTATAAATAGAAAGAATGTTTCACATATTTTTAGCTTTAATGACATAAGTGATAATAATCAACGAGGGTTAATTCTATGACCCTAGTTGGCAGCATATCATTTAAGGTCAAAATCTTGAAGAAAGTCTATAAAAATCTTAATTTGATTTGTTAGATTCTTGACATGAATTTTTTTTCTTTTCTTTTTCTTTTTGAATTAATAATAATTCTATATGTAACTTAGATATGAATAAGTGTTCGAATAGCCCACTTGAGATGGGCTAAAACCTTACCAAATGAACACTTTGAACAAAGAAAATATTGGATTATTTTCACTCACAGTCCCTAACTTATTACCCTTTTCACACTATCACTGTAAAGAATTAATTAGGCATATAAAAATCTCTGACTTCTAATTTTAGTAACGATAAACCTCCATTCGTTGATTTTCGATGAAATTAACACTGAAATGCTAATATGGACAAATAAGGGAATGATAATATGAAAAAATTATTTTTAATAATGAATCAGTGGTCATCCCACGTGGAGTCTTTTTATTTACACAACAAAGGTTAACATGGGCCCATGTGGCCTTTGGTTCATTATTGAAAATAATTTTGCCATATCCTTATCCCCTTATTTGCTCACTTCAGTATTTTGGTGTTGATTTTATCAAAAATCGACGAATGGGGATCACCATTACCAAAATTAAAAATTAGGATTTTTTGTATGCCCAATTGATTCTTTGGGACTATAGTGGGAAAGAGATAATAAATAGGGGACTATGAGTGTAAATAATCTGAAGATATTTCATATAATGTTTGGGCCTTAAATGTTATATTAATATTTTATTCTTCTAGGGGAGTATAGTATTAGAAGAAATTATTGAAAAAAATTTAATAATGTTGTAATGTCAGTCTTAAAATATCTTAAAAAACACGTATACATCCCTGTTCAGAAACCCACTCCTTCACTCAATTGGTTTGAAGCTTAAATCTGCATACAGAAATGTTAACCTTAAACCCAATGCTAATATTGATTTTTAGGTAATGAATAATTAATGTGAAATTCTACTAATTTTGTAGTGTTTTATATTGATAGTCTATGCATTTATTTCAGAAGATGTTGAGTTTGAATTGCAAACCCTATATATTGTACATGCCATGTGCCAACCTAAAATAGATGAGTAGTGGGTAGATAGAAATTGGATCATATAATGTAGTAGCAGCTCTTGAATTTATATTTAGTTCAATTGCTAATGATAATCAAATCCTATTACCTTTGTTATCAAGAAAAATACTATTTAGCCTAATAATTTTTTTGTACTAATTTATTATATGTACTACAATATCATATTATATAGCCTATATGTATATGTATATATATATATATATATACACACACACATACATACACACACATAAAATTAAAATTATTATATTAATTTTTTTTGTATAATTATAATTAATAATATATTATTATAACTGATTTAATTAGGTATGATATGGGAATTTATAAACATTTGAAGAAATACCCAAGTTGGATATTAGAAATGAATTATAGAATTTGTATTTGAATTAGAAACAGAATATAAAAATCCATTTCTAAATTAGAAATAGAAAGTAGAAATTTTTTTTTATTTGTAGGACTTTCACCCTTTCAAGTTAGCAGCTAAATAAATAAAAGCATTTCTAATTTAGAAATGGAATATAAAAACTATTTCTAATTTAAAAATGAATAATAAAAATCCGTTTCTAAATATACAGCTTTGAAACTATCATATTAGAAATGGAATATCATAATTGGTTTCTAAATTAAAAATGATTTCCGTTTCTAAATATACAGCTTTGAAACTATCATATTAGAAATGGAATATCATAATTGGTTTCTAAATTAAAAATGATTTCCGTTTCTAAATTAGAAACAACTTGGTTCTGTTTCTAAATTAAAAATGAAATAATATCTTTGCAATATTGTTCCTAATTAGAAGCGGAATGTAAAATTGTGTTTCTACTATTAATTGTAATGAGCATTTTAGCAACAACATGTTTCCATTTCAAATGTGAGTAGAAATGATTTTTCTAATATTAGAAATGGATTATTCTGTTTCTAAACTAGATTTTTCTTGTAGTGATATTACTAACACATTTAACTCTTTTCTTAAATCTACTAGACATTTTTAGCATGAATCCATTAAATGCTTTCATAAATCTGATGTGCTTTGATCACTATTACATTGATAGTCTTTACCATAAAAATAATAAAAGCAACACTTCCCTAAAATTACCTTTAGAATCCTGAATTTTTCTAAAATATGTCCAAACCCCATATTTATTTTTTCTTCCAATGCAAGTTATTGAAGTAGATTGATTAGTACTTTCATTTAAAACTAAATTGGAGCCAGTGGTTTAGGTTAGGGCAGAATTTGGAAGGCCATTATTGTATCTTAATGGTGATATAAAAAAAACAATATGATCACTATTATTAGAGTTCGAAGGTGATTTTGTCTTATTGCTCAAAATTGATCCATGGTTTTTTCTCTCTATTAATGCTATCACATAATAAACAAGATAAATTTTAAAATTATATCAGGCAAATAAAAAAGGATAACTATATGAATTCAAGTATATTAAAGAATCCAAACTTGAATTATTTGTAACATCTTTGTAATTCTCAAAGGTCATGAAAAAAAGAACCACATACTAAAAGTGAACTTAAATTATATTCACACTTGAAATAAAAATATATTAATGTGAAATAAAAATATATTAATTATAGTCTTACAACAATAATTAAAGAAAGAATAACACTAACAATAAAAAAAAGGAATAATAGGCCAACAAAATAGAACACAATAGGAAACAATATAAATCAACTTATAATAACAACAGCAGTAGGATTAAAAGAGCAAAAGTTATAGGAGGAAACAAAAATAAAGAGTCAAAAACAAACTAACAAAAAAAAGAGAAAACTAACCAAACTAACTAGTAACCATACCTAAAGAACAAAAAAAAACATATAGAAGTAATAGTAACCTAGAGACCAAATAGAAAACACAAATATCAAACTTAAGCAATCGATGCAAAATGATCCGCTGTAATAAAGGTCGAGTCAAAGAATTGGCTACTTGTAGAGACATAAAAGCTATATGATTACAATATACAAACTAATAGTCCTCCCTAGGCAATGCAATTGTACCCATTATAAGAACACATGCAAGTTCTTGGTACAAGAATAATGTAGGAAGATAACATTACAAAGAGTAAAGTTATAAAAATCCTCAAAACCCAGACTAAGTTTTCATAAACCTAAAACAAACTGAAAAGAAAAAAACTCACATTTTCATTGTAATTAACTTCACAAACTTTCTTTTAATCCTTAAAATAAACTCCTTTTTTGCCCTCTTTAAGCTATCAATCAAAGCAAAAGAAAAAATGTAGCACCTGATATGCCCTCGATTTTAAAGAGAAGAAGAGTATTGGGTCAGCACTGTATCACTTTCACTTTAGTGGTTTCTTTTAATTATCTTCCAAAAAACAAAAAATGAAAATCTTAGGAGCCATTTCTTTCATGAAAAATAAGAGTGAGAATCAAAATCGGAAAGAATGATTTTAATTTCTAGTATTTGGTTCATTAAAAGTTTACATGGGAATGGAAATTGATATCCCCCCCCCCCCCCTTCCCCACCAACCCCAATCAATGGGAATCATCCATTCCCATTGTAGGAGTAAGGAATGATTTTTCATTCCCATGAAATCAAGTTAAATTAATTATAAATTAGTCCAAATTTTAAATATTGTCATATATTATTAAAATTTATAAAAAATAATTTTTTTTAAAGTGATGAAATAAAATATATAAATTCATAATAATTTTTATTTAATATATTTTCATATATAAATAAGATTGATTCTAATTTTGATTCCCTTATAAACCAAATATTTTGTTAAAATTATCATTCCATTTCCGATCATGATTTCAAAGTATGAACTAAATGACCCCTTAGTCTAAAGATGCAAAACTCACTAGCTATTAAAACTGCTTGTTATTAATTAAAGAATCTTTTCATTACTTGTTAAAATAAAAATAAAAATAAAAATAAAAATCTTTTCATTACTTGTTATTGATTAAAGAAAAAGAAAAAATTTACACATAAATTAATATAGGTTGATGCTTTTATTGAAATGAATACATCTTCCTTGCGCCATTGCCCATTAGTCAATTTCAAATGATTAATTACTGGGTTGCAAAAAGTTGATTATTTACATGACATAAAAGAAGACTTCTCAACTTTCTCTTGTGTTGGCTTGAAGATAGTGATGTGGTTAGGGTGGTGGCAGTTCTAATAGGAGGCAATGTTGATGGAAGTAATGGCAATAGTAGTGATGGGTGGCGATGATGATGGTAATGATGGATGAGATTATAAGATAATGGAAGGTCACAGCTGAAGTGTGTTGTTTAGGTTTGAAGAATATGAGTGTGTTGTTTAGGGTTGAAAAGATGATTTTATATATAACATATCAAAATTATATAGTTTTAATATAAAACTACATAGTATTTAATTATATTTAATAATTTAAATTCTATTTATTTAATACTAAATGAGTTTGTTTACTAATTATAATTAAAATTATACTAATACTAAATGAGTTTGTTTACTAATTAAAATTAAAATTATACTTATTTTGTTAATGCTAAATAATTTAAATTATATTAATATTTATAATATATTTGCAGTATCTTGTACTTAGTACAATATGTTAGTTTAATACTTCAACTTACAGTTTTGTTATTTTAACACTTAATTTATTGAAAATCTACTAATATGACAATATAATACATCTATTACCCCATGTACTTGCCATTTTTTATTAAATTGACGCTTCTACTTGCAATTTTTAATTAGTCAAACCTTAAGATATAACACATGTTGATTCGCTATTCCATATCACATATACTAACAAGAGTTTTAGAATTGCGTTTTAGATGAGAAGCCTTTTTACCCAAGACTCAGCTCATGTAGTAACTTAATAACTTCCCTTAGGTCTTTTCCAAAATGCATGTGTTTCATACTATATAGTAGTCCTCTATATAAAAACTAGGCCCATTACAAATGGACTATGTCAAGTTGGGCCTTTTATGGCCACTATAATCCACTATATTAGACTTCGATTTTATTCAAAGGAATTGCTACTTATTTGTTATAGCCACAAGAGTTAATTTTCAGACATTAATTTTTTTATCCCCTAATATTAATCAAAATCCATACTAAAAATCCTAAAAAGATAGACTCACTATTGAATATGTATGTGGGAGAAATAAGGTTAGAAGGCTTCACTATATGATCTACTTATATTTGTAAATAATTTTGCATTTCATGCAGTAATAAAAAGAGGAGGTCAGAGTGTGTCTCTACTATGAAAGAGATTGGCACTCAAGGAAAATAAGGATCGACACATGAATTGTTAATTGAGTCTTATATATGCATCCCATATATATAAGATGCTTTTTCTTCTTCTTTGAAGTAAATGCATTTTTTTTAATATTCTTGGAAATTGTATTTAAACACCCTTTTTTGGATTGATATTGATTCATTAATTCACACTATGTAAACAAATTCAACATTTGCTATGTAAAATAAAAAAGAAATCATAAACAATCAAAATTTAATTGGATTGATATTAATTAATTGATGGAGCAGTTGAAGAGTCTTGGGCTAATTGATTTCTTATAATGGAGTTTTAGGCTATAGGGTACTAATAAGGTTAGAGTAGTAATTGTGGTGGTGATGATTTAGCACTAGAGAGTTTATTTTATTGTTGATGATGATAATTCAGAAGATATAGGTGGTTGAGCTTATTCTTCGACTATGAGTGCTGCTACTAGTGGTGGTGGTGTTGCATTGTTACTACTGTTAAGTTGAATGAGCATGGGTTGAGCATGAAAAAAAAAGAAGAGAAGAAAAATGGATGATCAAAATAGGTAGTGGAATAGGGATAATCAGAATGCACTAGAATTTGGTGGACTCAGTCGGACTGGTATTAAGTTTGCAGTGGTGGCAGAAAAGGGTTATTTTAATGATCAAGAAGTGTTACATGTATTTGAACGAAGAGATATTGAAGGAGAATCCTAATATGTGTGCATAGCCATCACTCAATGTGCGCCAAGACATTGTAGTAATGGAGCTCCCAAAACTAGGCAAAGAAGCTACAATAAAAGCCATCAAGGAAATTGGGGCAACTGAAGTTAAAAATCACTCATCTTATCTTCTACACCACCTCTGATATTAACATGCCTTGCTGTGACTACTAACTCACCAGGCTCCTTAGCCTCTGACCCTCTATTAAGAGGTTCATAATGTATCAGTAAGGTTGCTTTGTAGGCGAAACGATTATCCATCTTTCTAAAGATTTAGTTGAGAATAATAAGGGTGCTAAAGTTCTTATTATTTTCTTTGAAATCACTACTGTGACCCTCTATGGTGCATCTGATACTCACTTTGATTCTTTAGTTAGTCAAACTCTTTTTAATGATGAAGCTGCTGCTTTGATTGTTAGTGCTGGCGGAGGCAAAGCTGGCAATGGTAATGGCTTTGGAAGAGTTAAAATGGTCATAATATTTTTTTATTCTTAATGTTTATTTCTTTTTTTTGCAGTATGTTTATTTCTATTGTTTAACCATTTTTTAATGTTAATTTCTATTATTTAACATTTTTTATTTCTTTTTAATGTTTAATCAGGATGTGTATTGCACTCTCCATTACTTTTTAAAAAATGAGTTTAAATGATACATTAAGTGTAAGTTTTTAACTAAATTGACAAAAAAGGTCATTTTGGACCAAAATGAACTTTTACAAAAAAATTTGAGGGCAAATCGAACCTCATTCCAATTCAAAAAACAAACCTCTTGGGTTGTACCTTGAGGCTAACGATGCAAAAGTTTAGATAGTATTTGTAAGCACCCAATTTTGGGATAGTCGAGTGTGGATACGACAGATGACTCTAACGATGAAAAATTATTACAAATAAGTCTATGGTTATTGATTTATTAATCTCAAGGCTTAATTGCATTTATTAAGGACTTAATTACAAAATGACCTAATTGAAAATTTTTAATTCTTTCAAAGGTCATTTTGTAATTAAACATTAAAAAAGTTAGAATTACATATTTCCAATAAAAAATATGTAATTCTGATCGAAATTACACATTTTATATCGGCAATGTATAACTTCGATAGGAATTATAAAGTTTTAATAGGAAATGCATAATTTCGATTGAAATTAAGTATTTCTGATCAGAAATGCAAAATTCTAGTTAAAATTGCATGGGTTCTATCGTTCATTTTTCAAAAATATTTATCTTAATTTTAATTGGATAAAAATAAATAATTTGAAATAAAAAAGATAATATTTTTCAGATAAGTCTAGATTTATCAAGTTGTTTCATAAATAAATTTTAAAAATAATTTCTTTTATCATATATGATTTGATAATCATAAGAGGTTAGTCTCCTACTTTATCAAAAGACAATACAATTTAACATAAGAGAGGTGTAGATGGCAGGGCTTTGCGTGCGTCCTAAATTTTAGTACCCACAACACTATTTGGGCTCAAGGCCCTAGGGAACACACTAATCATTGTCACAAAAATATGGCGTGGAGATGAGGAGTCGCCACTCAGGGTAACAATTGGGACAAATTGTTTTAGTGGTACTCAAATCTCTAAAACAAAGCTAGCACCACAACTATGAGATTTTGGAAATGGAATACTAACTTCTTTCAATTTTGTGTTAATTTATAATTACTTTATGAATTACTATCTTATTCTCTAAATATGTATAATTTTATTTAAACCCTAATTAAATATCCATTTAACCCAAAGGCAACAACTCATAAAATTACAGGTAAAAAATGAATACAAAAGGTAGCGTCCCTATGTCTAAACTAGATTAATTTTATCAATTAAAGTTATTTAATTCTACATATTTTATTTACAAATAAAATGGACTAAAGATGGGCCTGCATTTTAATTGAATTAGTGAACATAAATCTACTTGTTTTAATTAATTGAGGAAATGGACCTATTGTTTACAAATTTTAGAGAAGAAATTAGTTTATTAAATGGACCTAAGTCTAATTTAATTTTAACTCAAATAAAAATGGAGCCTAATTCTATTTATTTAAAAGAAATGAAATTAATGGGCTGAGCTAAATATAAAGTAATTTTATTAACTAAAAATGGGCTAAATCTAAATTAACCTAAATGGGCCTTAATTGATTTTAAAATTAATTAAACCTAAAAAATTGAACTAAAAAAACCTATTTATTAAATGGTTTGACCCTACAATGGGCTTGGGGCCCAAAAAGAATAAAAACAAGTCCAATTCAACAAACATCCCAAAAGTAAATCAAAACAATAATTTTTACATGATTTTTCTAAGAATCCCTAATTCAATTTCATGCAACCCTAAAATTAATTTAATGCCATCATTGATTTTAATTGAATTTTACCAAATTAAGCCTAGATTACTAACCAATTTTTAGTGCAGAGAATTAAAATTCCACTAATTTCCCTCTATTGGGGCTATTACAAACTACGATGCAGGAAATTAAATTAAATTAATTACAACCCAATAAATGCCATGAACAAAATATTACAGAAAATAATAAATCCTAAATTCTATGGGAATTTCATAAAACTCAGTCCATGGCATCCCATGGATTCTTCAATACTGCTAAAATTCCATATCACCAACCTTACATCCAGAGCACTAGGGGGCACCAATCAAAAAAAAAAATTATTCAGTAATGAATTAATAAATAAATCAAATAAATAAATCAAATCAAAATAAAAAAAGAAAAAAGAAAAAGAAAAAGAATAGAAAATGTTATGCAAAAGCTATTTGAATGCCCCTCAGATTGGGATTGTCACCATTTTGAGATTGACTCTATTGTTGTTTTTTCTTGATTTTCTGGACTTTAAAAGCAAAGAACATATTTTTGTTGTTTTGAAACTTGCAGTAGAAGGTTAGGTCTTTTCTTTCCTCTCTATCTTTTTCAATCCACTCCTTTTTTTCTTTACAGTAGCTAATTAGGGTTTTTTTTTTCACCCTCCTTTTCTAGGGTTTTTCCTCCTCTTTTTTACAGACTCTACCTCTTGGATTTTAAAGCCTAGCCTAGCAACCTCCAACCCGTGCAATCATGTAGGAAGTTGTGTGATATTGCGAGCAGGAGGAAGAGTCTTAGGAGTCTGCATTTTTTGAACTTTTAAAATCAAGATAAAAAGATGAGTGATAGAGTTTTGAAAAAAAATCAAAGACTCACATATGCAATGAAAAAATTAAAAAAGACGAAAAAATCAATTTTTAGCAAAAATCGACCTTTTGGAATACCAACCCGTGTCTTATAATGCCGATCGGCATTACGTAATACCGGTCGATATCAAAATGCCGGTCGACCACATTTTTATATTATTAGTATTATTTTTAATTAATTTACAAAAAAGATCCTTAGAAGTTTCTAATTTTTGTAACCAAATCCCTAAAAAAAAATTTTGCAATTAAATCCACAAAACGTAGCAATTTAGTCCTTTTAATTGCAAAACTCGACACTAGAGATTAATTCTTTTTTAGATTTTCATCATAGGGGCTCTTGTCGCATGCACGTATAATTGCATCTCTAAATTAGGTGCTTACAGTTGCCCCCCTTTATCGTTGTTTGCTTGACAAATTGCTGAAAAATAATAGTAGCACACAATTTCAAAAAAAAAAGAATTAGGGTACTTCATTGTATCCTAGTTAACATGTTGATGCTTAAATTGCTGAGCAATTTTAAGCAAGATGCTATGTTTAATATGTTTCATTATATTTCCTATAGAATTTCTGGTGAGACTTATGCATTTCGCTATATTCCCCGTGGGACGTCTAGTGACTCGCGATTTTGAAAACATGTTATAGTTCATGTGGAATGTCTAGCAAGAATACCATAACTATTGTGTAGTGTTTGGTGAACTGCACTATATTCCTTTTGGGACATCTAGTGACAATGGATTTTGTTATATTTACCATGGGACGTTTAACAAAATAAATGCAATGATTCTCACTATATTCCCTATGGGACGTTTAACAAGCCTTGATTTGAAAAAAGTGCTATAGTTCCCGTGGAATTTCTAGCAATTTGATGATTTTAAAATTCTGCTATATTCCCTGTGGGATGTCTAGCGACAACAGATTAGCAAAAAAATATGCTATAACTCTTGTGGAGTACCATAACTACTGTGTAGTGTCTAGTGATAAAAGGTTTGAAAAAAGTTCATGTTATACTACTATTGAAGCATATAATATGCCGAATTTGAAATTCATGTTACAACTACTATGCAACACATAACATGATAATTTTGAAATTTATGCTTCAATTACTGTGTAGCACGAAATGAATTTTAAAATCTTTTGATTTAAAATGATGCATGTAAAAAATGCAAAACTAAATTCTATAATTATATTTTGTATTTTCGTACTTGAAAAAAAAATTAGAATTTAAATATAGACGTAATTAATAATAATTCATTAATTGATGACATGATTTAAATGAATTAATTAGGAATTAAATTCTAATCAATATGCAATTATGGATGAAATTGCAAAAAAAAAAGTTGATTTTGAATGCAAGCATAGTTAAGGGACCAAAATGGTTAAGCATAGTTAAGTTGATTATAAGGAGCTTCCCTCCTTATTTTTGATGCTATTATTTCATTTCTCTCTCAATTTCTTCTTTTTTTCTTTGATTTTCTTCTCTTGATTTCTTGCTTATTCAAAGTCCAATTCAGGATCCATCAGATCTTATGGCTGATCCATAATATAGACTACACAAAGGAGCAGAGAGTCTAGCTAACCCAACCATTGTGCCTCTCCATTTTCCTTAGAGCAACCTTGGACTTTGAGAGGGTTCTACTGTGCTTCCTTTGACTCGCCTTCACCTTCATAGGTGCACAGATGTGGGCAATGAGGTAACACTTCCTTATTTCTATTTATTTTTATTTCCTCTTTCCAAAACTGAAGTCTAGGGATTGAGCTTATTTGTGGCTTTAAGGCTATCAGTTATGATAGGAGGCTCCCTCTAATGCATAGATAGGGCTTTTCCCATTTAATGAACGTCAGGAACACTCTACAGACTTACCGCGATTAGCTGAACACTATCGAGTGGCACTTGGTAAGAAAAAAATTATTAGTATTTTATAATTTAATGCAAGTCAAAATTAATGAGATGATTTTGTAAATTAATTCTAATTGGCTAGAGGGAGCGGATGACGTCCAAAGGTACAATTTCATGGTTGCTGCAGTATGACTCAAGGACATGAGGATTCTACTACCTAGTTATCACTGCCGGATGTGGTATTTAGAACAACGGGTGTATCAATGGGATTCTAGTCCTTCCCGACACTATATTCCCTATGATGTTCCTCCATTGATGTTATCCAATTCTTATTTGATGGGTTTAGAGTTGAGAGAGGCATTACAGGGATATGATGCTATAACTTTTCTTGAGCGATCTCATAATTACTGGTAGTTCATCCATAAGAACCTCTAGGAGCAGGTTCCTAGTGACTAGGCTGAGGTAACTTTTGATCATTTCATTTATCCTTTTAGCCTCCATAAATTACTCATTCTTTTTTTCACAATTTGAGGAGATTGGTTCCCCTACTACTAAGGTGATGGGGGAAGAGATAAAGACTGCTCAGAGGACTGAGATTGCTCATAATATTGAGAGATCTGAGCCCAGACCTAGTCATACACACTATACTCAGCACATTAGGACTAGTCATAAAGGGGCTTCTATTGGTGCTATCCTTAGCAATGTCTCTCTTCTGGGTAGGTCCATGCTCTATTAGGCTCCTGCTCTTTAGGCTCTGGTTGAGCAGTATATGTACTTTAGTGATGCTTAACTTCCTAGCTTTTCTCTAGTGGATTCTTCTCATGTGAGTTTATCTAACTTATTTCTTGTATTACCTGTACACTTTGTATTGATGTTAGTACAACTTTATTAAATAGGTCCCCCGGATAAAGGCAGAGTATTTGCATGGTCTTTCCTCATCTCAAAGGTTATTTACTATACTGGTCACAAATAGTTGACGAGTAAGTATATACACTAAAAAATGCAAAGTGTATGCATGAAATGCATATTATATGATGTTTCTTATATGTGCAGAGCTACTCCAGTGGTCTAAAGCGTGAGAATGAGATGCTTCACCGACAACTTGTAGACTTGGGCATTAATCCTTATAGTGTTGGTACTTCATCTATCAGACCTCCAAATACTTATCATCATGATGACCCTAGCAGAGGGTGGAGCCTATGGTATGATAGTGGAGCCCAGGTTGACTAATTCCATTCTATCTTCATTTTTTTATTTATAGTTATATTAGACTACCTTCTTGCACTAATCTATTTTAAATTTTCCTTTCTTAAAATTAGACTTGGATGAATAGATGGTCCTAAGTGAATTTTATTGTATTATTATTATTTTATTTTTTTAAACCTTAACTTTTGCCTAAGCTGCTCTTTCGAGTTTTCAGCTTAGCAAGCATGCTTTAACTTTTGCCTAAGCTGCCCTTTAAGGTTTTTAACTTAGCATGCTTCTTATTTTTACTTTTCAAATCTGGTTGCAAAAGAAATTGAATATACTTGATGCTTCTACCAACCCTTTATCCTATCAGCCTCATCAATTGTAGTCTTGACCCTTAAAGATGAAAGATAAGCACACTTTAGACCATTGGATTTCTTGGATGAGGGGTATCACAAACATTGAGATTACATGGGTCTGCCCTTGGTGAAGACTAGAGTTCATGACTCATATGATTATTGTGTTCCTATCCTGGGGTTGTGCTTTTTGACTTTCATTTTCCCTTTATGCCTTTGTCATTAGTATAGCCACCTATAATTCATTATTATTGTTCTAATTGATTTATAGGGCTTCCCTCTCGGGCAAGATTTTTTGGATAAGGTCAAGGACTTATGGCCACGCAGAACCCTTAAGCGCAACATATCTTTGAATGTTAATAAAGCTACTAATAATAATTACAAGACTTAGGTCGTGGTACAAGCTATAGAGCCACCCAAATTTTCTAGGTACAAGAGGACTCAAGCTTTACATGATGAATCTTAGAAGAAGAAGAACTAAAGGCACCACTAAAGCAAAATGGTCTCATAGAGCTAATTTTAAGCTTTTATATTCTATTTTCCTTTCTAGTACTTATGCATTATAAATAAGATAGAATATGAAATGTTATAACAAAATTCAATTTTAATAAGATTCATTAATTAGGGCCAAAATGAGCACATTTACTACATCACATGACATAACTCCTATTATTAGCTAGTCCTTTCAAATTTTCTAACTGAATATTTTTTGTTCACATTTTATTTCCCTAACTTTTGCCTGACTAGCCCTTTGTGGGTTTTCTTATCAATGGGACCTTCATGGACATGGCATGGAAGGTTAGGACCTACAAACTTTGAGCTTTTAAATGATATTTATAAATATAAACTTATGATTGGTGTACCTAAGCTTGAATTCACCAAAGATAAACCTTGTGATGCTTGTCAAAAGGGAAAACAATCCAAGTCTTCATTTAAGCTAAAAAATGTAGTGTCCACTTGTAGACCACTTGAACTTATTCCCTAATTTTTGCTTGCCAGCCCTTTATTAGTTTCTGAACAGCGGGAATGTCCTAATTTTTGCCTGACTAGCCTTTTCAGGTTTTCTAGTCTGTGAACTTTATTTTCTTTATACTACTTTTATTTATTTTTACAGGTAGTATTTCTTGGGGTGATCTAGATTAATAGGCTCTATGAACTCATTCCCTTCAAGATAAGATATCTTGGCCGCTCCCTTTGGCAGAACTGACTTGACTAAATATGGTCCTTCCTAATTCGGTATGAATTTTCCTCTTGGATCAAACACCATTGCTCTAGATTATTTTAACACCATGTCCCCAGCTCTTCTTTTCCCTAGCCTTACTTTCTTGTTGAACGACCTTGCTATCCTCCTCTGATATATCTGAGTATGAAATAAAGCATTCATCCTCTCCCCATTTAGAGATACCAAATGATTATATCTCTTTTGTGCCCATTCACTCTTATGCATTTTGGCCTCTATAACCACTCTTAGAGACTTGATATCAGTTTCTATAGGAAAAACTACTTCACAACCATACACTAAGGAAAACAAAGTTTAGCCTATGGCAGTTCTGCCTATAGTTTTGTATCCCCATAAGGAAAAGGGAAGGTACTTAAACTAGCCTTTGTAAGTTTTGACCATCTTAGAGAGGATTTTCTTGATTTTCTTATTCACTGCTTCCATTGCTTCATTAGCCTGAGGCCAATATAGTGAAGACTTATGATGCTCAATCCTATATTTCTATAATAATTCTGCCATCTCTGCTTGAAAATGAACCCCATTATCTATCATAACATAATATGGAACCCCATATCTATAAATAAGATTCTTCTCAATGAACTGGGCCATCTGCTTTGCCTTTAGATTATTAAAAGATTTAGTCTCTACCTATTTAGAGAAGTAATCAATTGTTATAACTATATACTTATATCCATTCGATGCTGTTAGCCTTATTTCTCCTGTGATATCGATACCTCACGCTGCAAAAGGCCAAGGAGATGATAAACTATTAAGCACCATTGGAGGAATATGATTGAGATTCCTTTAGATCTGACACTGATGGCATTACCTTACTATCATAATGCAATCTCTTTCCATGCTCATCCAGTAGTACCCTTGTCTGATTATCTTCTTTGCTAGGGTTATTCCATTCATATTAGAACCACAAGCTCCTATGTGAATCTCCTTCATCACCTCTTTACCTTCATCTTTCTTAAGATATATGAGTTGTATCCCATTTGGCATTCTCTTACACAACACCCTATCATGACTTGCAAAATTACGTGTAAGAACACGTAGGGCATATCTCTCTTTTGAAGTGGCTTCATCGGGATATTTTTCTTCCTTAATAAACCTTTGAACATTATAAAACCATGGCTTCTCTTTGGGCCCTACTTGAATTCTCATAATCTGCTCACCCTCATAACATGGAGCTCTTGATTTCATGATCACCAATGGCTTCATAGTCAATCTAGTTACACTATCCCACATTAAAGAGAGCATGGCTAGAGCATCTACTATTTGATTGTCATCTCTAGATAAATGTATAAAGAGACATTTAGTGAAGTTCTTTATTAAAGTCCTCAAATAATAGACATAGGGTTTTAGCTTTTCCTCCTTACTTCCCATTCTTCGTTAGCCTGACTAATGACCAACATCAAATCCCCATATACTAATAACTCCTTTACTCTAGCTACCATTACTGCTTCCACTCCATGAATGCATGCCTCATACTCAATCATATAATTAGTTACTTTGAAATCCAGTTTCTTGGCCATTGGTATGGTTTCTCCTTCTAGCGTAATAAGGATTACTCCTAAACCAGCTCCTTTATTATTTACAGCCCCATCAAAATAAAGCTTCCACTCCTAATGCTCTACGACTTCTAAGTTCTCATTTGGAAACTCTAAAACTCCACTGTTCATCACCTTCTATTGCATTATGTGCTAGGAATTCCACTACTGCCCTTCCTTTAATAACTTTCATAATAATGTACTTTATATCAAATTTAGTTAGGAGTATGAGCCATCGAGACATCCTTCTAGTCAAAGCAGGCGTCTGTAGTAAGTATCTTAAAGGATCTATCTTTGAAATATCCTGAACCCTATTTGACTAAAAGCAATGCCTCAATTTTCTTATTGCCCAAATCATTATCAAACATGTCTTTTCCACCAAATCATACTTTTCTTTCTATGGCAAGAACTTTTTGCTGAGGTAATACATTGTGTGCTCTATCCCATCCAGTCCTTCTTGAGCTAACATTGCTCCCATTATCTTTTCCTTTAGAGCCAAATACAAGATCACTGTTTACCATGCGTCAGTGGTCTCAATATAGGCGGATTGGCAATATATTCCTTAATCCTATCAAAAGCCTTCTGACAATCGTTGTTCCACTTCACAGGTTGATCTTTCTTTAAAAGCTTAAAGATAGGGCCACAACTATTAGTAAGCTTTGCAATGAATCTACTAATATATTGCAACCTACCATTGAATCCTCTTACTTTTTTCTCTGTCTTTGGAATCGATATTTCCTGGATAGCTTTCACTTTATCTGGATCTACTTTAATTCCCTTGCTACTAACTAAATGCCCTAGTAGTTTTCCTAAAGTAACCCCAAAAATGTATTTCTTTGGGTTGAGCTTTAAATTGTACCTCTTAATTCAAGCTAAGAACTTATCTAAAGCTTTAAAGTATCCCTCTCTTATCTCTGACTTAACCATCATGTCATCTACATACACCTCAACTTCCTTATGCATTATGTATTGGAAAAGAGTGGTAACTGCCCTTTGGTATGTTGCACCTACATTTTTCAACCCAAAAGGCATAACCTTATAACAACAGGTCCCCCATTTCGTAATGAAAGCTGTCTTGATCTTATTTATAACTACCATCATTATCTAATTATACCCAGAGAACCCATCCATGAAAGAATAAATTGCACTTGATACCGCACTATTTACTATGACATCGATGCGGGATAAAGGAAAGTCATCTTTTGAACATGCTTTATTTAAATCTTTGAAATTGACACACATATGCACCTTACCATCTTTCTTAGGTATTGGGACTATGTTTGTTAGCAATTGGGGGTAATCTACTACTTCTAAGAGGTTAACTTGAATTTGTTTAGCAATCTCCTCTCTTATGTTCTTAGTCCACTCTGGTTTTAGCCTGTGCAATTTTTATTTAATCGATTTTATTTCTGGATGAGTTGGGATATGATTTCCTTGTCTAAACCTAACATATCTTCATTAGTCCAAGTAAATACTACCTTCCTTTTTATTAATATTCTCCCAAATTTTTCCCTCTCTTCAGTAGTTACATCATGTGATATAGAAATATTCTTTGGATTATCATTTATGCCCATATTAAATGAATTAAATTGAATTGAATTAATGTCAACCATGCATGAACGATTAAAATTATAATGCTCAGAACTATCAAGATGCACATTACACAAGTAAGCAAAACCAGCATTCATATCATTGACTATAGAAAAAACATAGTTTTCGTCCTAATTAAGGCCGGACATTATTATATCAGTTTCTTCATAAAAAAATATCACTAAAAATATTACTAATAATAGTAGCTAAATCCTAGGGTGGCTCCTCTTCAAGTGGCAGACATAGCAGCTCTTCAACAGTAGTATCACACATCCTCTTAACTACCTGCTTCATCACTTCTCTTTATTATCTTCTACTAGGTTCTCCACAATCTGCTCCTTAAAGATCTCGAACCTAGGAATGTCTTTTCCATTGACATTGATAGATTCCTTAGCACCCATATAGTACTTGCTTTCCCTAGCTTGATAAAATTCTTAATCATCGATCGAATTGTCCCTAAAGACTTATTTATCTTAGCTTTTCCCTTCTTCCTTCCTCTTTTGCTACCAGATTCTATCTCAGTGCACCTTAATCCCTTAGTGTTGCCCCAACTTCTGAATTTTGGGGTTTAGGGCTTCTCTGCTTATTCTTTCCCAGCCCCTGCCTGGGTTGATAATTTATGTTCTCCATCATCTTCCCAACCCTTAGGTCCATTTCAATTCTGTCAAATATCCCAGCAACTTGGAAACTAGGAGGAATGCACACTTGCTTCTGTTTCTCTAGTATGGTAGCCATAACTTCATCGGTTACTGCTTCTATAGTCACTACATCTCATTCATGAGGGAATTTTATCTTTTGGTGTATAATTGAGGGTACTCCTCCTAAAGCATGGAACCACATTCCTAGTACTATCATCATAGGTGCTTATGATTAGGTTTGAACCTGTTAAGTCATTAACTTTTAACCTAAATTAGGTAGGATCTTCAGCAGACACACATTAATAGCAGAACCATCATCAACCATTGCAAAGTTAGTTTGTTTCCCCTTCACTTCAGCTGGGATAAATAATGCTTTATTATGATTTCTTCCTTTCAAAGGAAAATCATTAGCTGAGAATGTTACTAGCATGTGTTTTTTTTCTATAACCTTTGCTACCATAGCCTCAAGTGTAACTGTTGTTTCAATGTTCATGTTTGACAGAGCTTTGACAAGAGCTCTTTTATGACTACCTGAATGCATCAATAGCTCTCAAATGCTAAAATTTTCCTTAGCCTTCTTTAGTTGTTCTAAAATCAGGTCTTTTTTTTTTTCTCCTCCTTATGTTTCAGCATCCTCTACTTCTTCTCTTTCTGTGACTCTCTTAATTTTTTTTACTGCCTTATAATTCCTCCCACTCCTAATGACATAATTCATATTAGGGTTATCGCGCCATACGTCAAGACCAACTGGAATTTCCTCATCAAAGTCATACCAGATGTCTACAACCATAATAATCCAGTCCTTTTTTCTATTTTTCCACACTTCCACTGTGCATGCTTCTTTTCCCTCCATGTTAAAATTTTTTAGTTGCTTACTTAGTAGCTCCTCAATCCCTTATTCAGTAGCTCCTAAATCCTCTTCAAACTCATCACCCTATCCTATAGGCACAATCTCCTCAAGGGGTATGTCACTAGAAGCTAGTTTTGAATAGAATACTCTGTAATCAAATTAGCATGAGGGCTACCCCAATAAATCCTCAACTCCTTTTTATGGACGTTCTTGAGTTTTGGATTCTTTTTCTTCTTCTGTTGGCTCATTATCAAACTCGTCACCCCATCCTAAGGGCACAATTGATTCAAAGGGAATATCAGCAGAGGGTGGTTCAGAGTATAATACTTTATAATCAAATTTGTCTGAGGGTTGCCCTAGCAAATCCTCAACTCCACTAAAGGAATCAGGAGATTCCTTACTATCTGTAGGGTTTAGGTTTTCAAAGGAGTCTAGCATTTCCTCCTCGCTAACTCTTGAGTTGATCATCATAGTGGTTGGTGGTGGGACATTTTGGTAGTCTGGAAAAGGATTATTTCTATTGTTTAGCTTAGGATCAGATTTTTTAGGGTCTGTGATTTTTTTAGAGTCTATCAGGTTTTGGATTTTGTGTTTGAGGTGGATACAAGTATCTGTAGAATGACCAACTACTTAGTGAAACGTATAATAGTTGTAAGGTCATAGCTTGGGACATTTGGGTTAGATGGTTTAGAAAAGGTTAAGGGTCAGAGTAGGCCTTTATGGATTAATCGGTATAGGACTTTTGAGAGTGGTTGATTGAAGTTGGAGAATCTTTTGGGTGGCTAAACTATGCGTACCTCTATAGCTTGGCTAGTACTTCCTTGTTGTGTGCTCCTAGTTGAGTAATTTTAAATTCTAGTGCCTCTAGAGCTTTTCTTCTTTTCATTCTCTATCTCTTCAGCTTGTAGACCATCATCATACAAATCTATGAATGTTTTGGGATTCATCATCTGCAATCTCTCTACTAGGTTAGGTGATACATTACAGACTATCATCCTAACATGATCTTTAGCCAGCTTATTATTCATCAGTCCTACTTTATTCATGAACCTAGTAAGAAAATCAGAGAAGGATTCATTTGATTTCTAATTTGTCAATTCTAAATCTCTGATGGACACTTCTAATCTAGCATTATAATCATACTATTTCAAAAAGGCAGTACATACTTCTTTCCATTCAGCCCTGATAAATTTTTCTAGCCCATGATACCAGTTTACAGCCATCCCCTTTAAAGACAACATAAATAACCTAGTGATTACTATTAATGGGGCTTTAGTAGTGCTCATAGTTATTGTGTTCTGACTAAGATGAATCCTTGGGCCTCCTCTTCCATCAAATTTCTATAGCCGTGGCATTTTAAACTTATCAGGTAGCCTATCACCTTCCATTTGCAGCATGTCATCAAAGTCAATTGAATATCCTATGCCTTGTCCTCTAATCAACTCCTCCATATTGGACATCTTTTGGGTCAGTGCTCGCATCTACTTGGACTTGTGGTCTTGTACCAATTCAAGTGACTCTTTCTTTACTTTCTCTACCATGTAGTTCTTAACATCCTTCAGCTTTATATTAATAGCAGGCAGATTTCTAGCAACAGGTTGCCCCCCAACATTATTGGTAGTAGTGGAGCATCTATAATAAGTGGGATAACTACAGCAGCAGGTGGTTGCTCAATTACAGGTGGTGGTATGACAACAGCAGTAGGTTGCATCAATCCAGATAAAGCCTATCTCAGTTCATCTTGCATCATAGCCCTTATGTCATCCATCAAAGCTTTTAATATCTTCTAAGGTCTAGTTCCCTCCTTGTTATTATTCCATCTTTATAGGTTTAGGTGTAGTTGGTTGAGTTTCTAAGTAAAGTGAATTTATAGGACTCTTCTCCAGTTTATGCATGATCTCTTTTGTTATGGCTTTAGGACTTAAATCTATCCTTTTTAGTCTACCACCTTTCTGTCCCTAAATACGAGAAGACCCAGATGAATCTATCATGGCTGTAAAATAAAGTGTTAGTGTGATAGATGAAATGCATGTATGCATAATGCACGTGATATGCAATAAGTAGAAAATAGCAACTATCAATCAAATGTACAACATACATTCTTCCAACCTTATTCCTCCCACACACGTATTCAATGGCGAGTTTCTTTTCCTAGGATTTTTTATCTTTGGCCTTAATATCAACAAGGGATATCAAGAACCAATGTGCATCCTATATCTCTCTTAAAGCAGTAGATGCATAGAAATAATATTTCTAGGTATAAAGGTCTAGCCTAATCTTTATTAGCCCAAGTGGGCTTTAAAAGTATGGGCTTGGGCTTTTATAGATAGAAATACCTTATGGCAACACACACAAGCAATTTAAGTAATCCTAAGGGAAGTAATTAAGCCTCTATATGTGGTTAAGTTCTGGTGAAAAGTCAAGGTTCCCTTAGCAAGATGATCTCCTTTAAGACTTGATTTACAGGCCAAGGTCAGAGGGGCCCAGCATATTTTGCAAACTCAAGAGGAGATTACCCCCCTTTAGGACTTGGGTTACAGACTCTGGTCAGATGAGCTCAGTAATTTCTCTTGAACCGAGTTAAGGCTAAGAGTGATGGTTAGCCAATTTATAACTCTATAAAGCTAGTGGAATCATGGAATTATAAACCAACGTCATCTATTTAATAGGGACATGCAGAATGAATGCAAGAATAAAATAATAATTAATAAAATAATTCTAAAGAACACAAGTAGAATTTGTATCTCTTATCTCCAATGGAGTCGCCATTATAGACGGTAGGGTTTTACGCGCATTCAAGATTTTAGCAACCGTGACACTGTTTGGGCTCAAGGCCCTAGGGAACACACTAACCATTATCACAAAGACATGGCATGGAGATGAGGAGTCACCACCTAGGGTAACAACTGGGACAAATCATTTTGGTGGTACTCAATTATTTAAAAGAAAGCTAGCGCTACAACTAGGAGATTTTGGGAATAGAATACTGACTTTTTTCAGTCTTGTGTTCATTTAGAATTACTTTATAAATTACTATCTTACTCTATAATTACATTCAATTTTTTTAACCTTAATTAAACATCCATTTAACACAAAGGCAATAAGTCATAAAATTACATGTAAAAAATGCATACAAAAGGTAGCGTTCCTATGTCTAAACTAGATTAATTTTATCAATTAAACTTAGCTAATTCTACATATTTTATTTACAAGTAAAATGGACTAAAGATGGGGCTACATTTTGATTGAATTAATGAACCTAAATCTACTTGTTTTAATTAACTGAGGAAATGGGCTTGTTGTCTATAAATTTTAGAGAGGAAATTAGTTTATTAAGTGGGCCTAAGTCTAATTTAATTTTAACTCAAATAAAAATGGAGCCTAAGTCTATTTATTTTAAAAGAAATGAAATTAATAGGCTGAGTTAAATCTAAATTAATTTTATTAACTAAAAACGAACCTAAATCTAAATTAACCTAAATGGGCCTAAATTGATTTTAAAATTAATTAAACCTAAAAATTCCAATTAAAAAAAACCTATTTATTAAATAGTTTGACCTTATTGTGGGCTTGAGACCCAAAAAGAATAAAAACATAAAAACAAGCCTAATTCAATAAACATCCCAAAAATAAATCAAAACATTAATTTTTACATGATTTTTCTATGAATCCCTAATTCAATTTCATGCAACACTAAAATTAATCAACTACCATAATTGATTTTAATTGAATTTTACCAAATTGAGCCTAGATTAGTAATCAATTTTTAGTGCAGAGAATTAAAATTCCACTATTTTCCCTTTATTGAGGCTATTACAAACTACGGTGCAAGAAATTAAATTAAATTAATTACAACCCAATAAAAGCTATGAACAAAATAATGCAGAAAATAATAAATCCGAAATTATACGGGAATTTCACAAAATTCAGTCCATGGCATCCCATGGATTCTTCAATACTGCTGAAATCCCATAACACTAACCTCACATCTAGAGCACCAAAGGATATCAATCAAAACAAAAAAAATTAATCAGTAAAGAAATAAAACAAAGAAATCAAATCAAAATAAAAAAAAAAGTAAAAGAATAGAAGATGTTGTGCAAATGCTCTTTGAATGCCCCTTAAATTGGGATTGTCACCGTTTTGAGATTGACTCTATTATTTTTTCTTGATTTTCTGGACTTTAAAAGTAAAGAACGTATTTTTGTTGATTTGAACCTGCAGTAGAAGGTTAGGTCTTTTCTTTCCTCTCTGTGTTTTTTAATCCACTCTTTTTTTTTCTTTACAGCAGCTAATTAGGGTTTTTTTTTGCAGCCTCCTTTTCTAGGGTTTTTCCTCCTCTTTTTTATACACTCTGCCTTTTGGCTTTAAAGCCTAGCAACCTTCAACCCCTGCAATCATGTAGGAAGTTGTGCAATATTGGGAGCTGGAGGAAGAATCTCAAGAGTCTGCATTTTTTGAATTTTCAAAATCAAGATAAAAAAAATGAGTGATAGAGTTTTGAAAAAATCAAATACTCACACACGCAATGAAAAAATTTAAAAAAAAAAACGAAAAAATTAATTTTCAACGTAAAAAATTAATTTTTAGCAAAAATTGGCCTTCTAGAATGCCAACCCATATCCCGTAATGTCGATCGGCATTGCTTAATGCCGACTAGCATTATGTAATGCCAGTCAACATTACATAATGCCGATCAACATTAAAATGTCGGCCAACCACATTTTTATATTATTATTATTATTTTAATTAAATTACAAAAGGTCCTCAAAAGTTTCTAATTTTTGCAATCAAATCTCTCAAAAAAATAATGTTACAATTAAATCCATAAAACGTAGCAATTTAGTCCTTTAAATTGCGAAACTCAATACTAAAGATCAATTATCGATTAGATTTTTCTCATAGGGGCTTTTGTTGCACGCGGCGCACAATTGCATCCTGAAATTAAGTGCTTACAGGAGGTTTTTTCTTTAAAAAAAAAAAACTTTGGTTATGAGAGCTTTGAAAGGAATTTTTTTTTTCTTTTTTTCTTGTAAGATTTTTATGTTCATAAGTCCTAAAAATGCAATAAAGCCAGATAAAGAAAATCAATCATGCATATTATATTCCAACAACAAATGGTGAATCAAATAATCATTAAGGAGCAAAAAAATACAGCATCACACTTCATCCTTTTCTTCTTCTGTTGTTCTTTTATTATTACTTTTTTTTATTGTTTTGATTTTATTTTCATTTTTATTTTAGATTAGAAATTCTAATCATTTTTTTTAATGTTTTATGTGTTTTATGTGTTCTTTTGACATTGGTAGGAACAATCAAATGGAATGATGAAGTGATTAAACTGATAAAAACCCATGAAAATCCATGAATGCCATGGATTAGAACCTTATAACAATTTTAGGTAGAGATTTAGTTTTTTTTATTTAATTTTTCTATTATGTGTGTTATTTATTTATTTATTAGGTTTATTTGGGCATGTAATTAATTAGTTTTAATTTATATATGTAGGAATTGTAATAGCCCCGATAGTGGGAATATAGTGAAACTTTTACTTTACTGCCTTAAAAATTGATTAGCAAATTAGGTTCAATTGAGTAAAATCTTAATAAAAATCAATGGAGACAGCACCAATTTTTAGGTTGCATGTAAAATAAATTAGGGTTAGATATCACTGAATGTATGCTTTTGATTTATTATTTAGTTTAATTTGTTATTTAGACTTTTTTTCTGTTTTTATTCATTTTGGTCTTCAAGCCCGCATTTTCGTTAAACCCACAGTAATAGGGAACATTACTAACATAAGAGGAAGGGGAAATGAGTGGATGGAGAATTAAAGAAGGAAAAGGGAGGTAAGGTTAAATAAAAAAAAAGGCTGAAGAGGGGGGGGGGGGGGGGGGGGGAGGACCAATTTAAAGGGATAAATAGAAAAAGAAAGAGTAGCTGGAAACAGGGAAAATGAGAAAAGAAAAGAGGAGTTTTAAGGAACATTCTCAAAGGAATAAAGCAAAATCTTGCATTCTGACAATGTTGGGATCATAATCTACCTCTAAGGGCTTGTAGTTAGCGGAATCAAATTCTTCCAGGATCGTAAGAACTTTTGTTCTCATATTAATTCTATAATTCATATATCTTCTTTTGTTTTGTTTGAGCAATTTTACATTTTAGGCATAGCTTTCACGAACTTATGCTTGTGTAGTTAGAAAATTTATAATTATTCAAGCCTCATATTTGATTAAAAAGGAAGAGAGCTCAAATCACTTCCGTTCTGTAATTGTAATTCAAGTGATGCCTTATCGAAGGGGCACTACTTGTGTGGCTTAAAGCGACACTCTGTTGCCTTAGTCGCTTAAAGTGACACCTCAATGATCAGGCATTGTCACATTTCTTTCTTTTATTTTTTCAATTTTTATTCTTGTTTTTATGCTGTTTATTTGAATTGCATGATGATGTTTAATTCATAAGTATCTTATGCAAATTTTATTTCTATATTCTGCAATTCATTTAGTGGAAAATGTTTTTTTGTTTTTGTTTTTGTTTTTGTTTTTGTTTTTAGTAATATGTGTTCATTAATATTTTAAATTTGTTCTTCACATATTTTGTTTAATTTATATTTTAATTATTGGTCTATTAGTCTATTTTTAAGTATTTTTTGTGATGTATATTATTGTTTTAATGTTTCAATGTTTTTATACTTATTGGTTAATGATATTTTTATATTTGCCCAATCTATATTTTAAGAAATAACTTGTTGGTTTGCTATTGTAGGTTTTCTTTTAATTTCTGGAGTTAATTAACTTAGTTTTTCAGAACAAATCTAGGGCGATGGCTAATCACCAAATAGCTATTGAATTTTATAGATTTTAGATTTGTTTTAATTAGCTTTAGCTTTTATTTATTTTTTCTCTTTTTTTTTTTTTTACAATTTTGTGTGGTTAAAAGGGTTGTAATTCTTTTCTCCTACCTACTTTTTTTATGTGCACGTTTTATTTTATTCAGTTTTTACTTATTTATTTATTTGTTTTGCTTGGTTGATTAAAGGGATGTGATTCTTTTATCTTCCCCCCATTTCTTTGCATGTGCACTTAATTTATTTTCATCTTATGTTGTTGATTTAATTATGAATGTTGTGGATCACACTTAAATTGCATGAAATTAGAATTAATTGCAAACTTGGACCTAATTGTAAAATTGGCAATTTATTTGGAAGAAATTGCAATTTGCATATAAATAAGAAAATAATTTAATAATTAAAAGTAATAAAATACAAAAAACAACGGAAGCCAACTATAAGGTTGGGTGAGGACGGCTGTTGGAGCTTTCCATGAGATCCAATTGATGTAAAAGTGTGTCTCAAATTTCATTCGGGTGGTGACTCCCATTTCCGACTTGGGCTATGAGCCCTTGTTGTATTTCTTTGTGGGTCTTAAATCCGCACAATGTCGTGGTCGTCAAACACATGGGTGTCCGGTGAACCCCTCCGTCTACAAATATATTAAAAATTAATGAGTTAAATAATATTATTATAATTATTATTTTTATTGCATAATAATATATATAGATATATATTATAGATAAACAAAATGATGTGATTTTGTTCAATAATACATTATTTTAATTAAAGTAAGCAGTGACTTTACAAATAAAAATAAGAGAAAATAAGTTATTTTTATTAATTAAAATATAACATTATTATTATATTTAATAACTTATTAAATTTATTTTTATTAAATAATATAATCTTATAATATTATTTAAAATTAATGAGATAAATAATATTATTATAATTATTATTGTTTTGAATATTAGTATATATTGACAAATATTTTAGATAACTAAAATGAGTTTTGCCCAATATTATGTTATTTTGCTTAAAATAAGTAGTGATTTTAAAAAAGAAAAAAAAGTTAGGGTCATTTTTATTAATTAAAATATAATATAATTTTTTTATATTTAAGAATTTATTAATTATTATTTTTATTAAGTAATCTTATCTTATATCTATTATTTAAAATTAATGAGTTAAATAAAATTATTATAGTTATTATTTTTATTATATATTAGTATATATAGACATATAATAATCAAAACAATGTTATTTGTTGATAATAAATGTATAAATATATACAAATTTTTACTGTTTATTTGTTGATAATAAATATAAATTTATGTATATCACAAATTTTTGAATTTCTATTTTGAATAATACTATATCGATTTATTCTTAAAGAAAAAAATATCTATAACGAACCATTTCGAAAAATAAAATGGCTGCAATATGAAAATTTTTTAAATTAGTACTAATATTAAAGTTTTTATTTTCAATATTCTAAAATTTAATATAGTTTCAAAATTTTTAAATTCTCAAATTTTCTCAACCCGCTAACCTGCCGAAGCTCTTGTCATCGCGGGCTTGACACGGCTCAGAAAATGTAATGAGGAACGACTGGTATACTTTATGTGGACAAGAGAAACATTTCATTAGTTGTTATTTTGCTTTCTATGGGCCAGCATGAGGCGTCCCCAAACGACAACTTCATTAATTGTTTTTTTCTGCTTTCTATAGGCATGAAGTGCCGTATAGGTTGCGTCGTTTGCAGATGGGTTGGTCTTCATCAAGTTTACACAACCGCAATGCATTAATTTACCAATAATTAAAATAAGTGAAATGATAATTTAATTTACCATAATTTTGTGTTTATTATTATTTTTATTTTTCTACAATTATCTTCAAATAAAATTAGCTTTCATATTTAATAATACACATTTAATAATAGTTATTTAATATAAATAAAATTTTTATTACCACAAATTTTGCCTATAATTATGTGATAAAAAATTATTAAACCATAACATGTGATAAAAATATAATAATTAACAATGAGCATTATCAAACTCTTATCCGTGTTTACTTGACCAAATGACCAATCCTTTATAAGTACTACATAGATTTCAAATTCGAGACCTATCATTCCCCATTTATAGAAGGTAAAAAAAAAAAAATTATTTCTTGAGTAAGTTCACAAAGTCAGTCTCCAAATGGGTAATTGTAGAGCTTTGGAGTAAGCTCATCAAGTCCATACCAACAAACACCTAAGCTTTAATTAATTTCATGAAGTCTAAACGAATAAATACTCGAGCTTTGATAAAGCTCTTAAAGACTAAACAGGTAATACCCGAGTCTTCTTGATAAAGCTTTGCTAAGATGAGAAATCTGCTCATATTTCATATTTGTATGACTTGAAATAATTCATTTTGGGCTGAATTCAGTCCATCGTGCGATACATTAGTCTACGATCAAGTTTTGGTCTCGGTCTGCAGAATTGATCAAGTCTTGGTCTGAGCTTTCAGCTAAAAAATGAAAAAGAAAAAAAAATTGATGAAATCCGTATGCTTTTTGGTAGATATCATTTATTTTTTTTTTTATTTTTTATTTTTTAACGTCTAAACACGATTTCAAGACTTTTTAAGTATTCAAGTCTGAAACCTCTAATTAAGTTAAAAATGTTTCTTACCTACTCATCCGTACCCTTTAAGTTAATGCACGATTTTTCGATGTTTTGGTAATATTACTAGTACAGTAATTCTACGCATAATTAAGCACTAAAAAAATTATGCTTTTTTACCTCTTTTATTAATTTCAAATCCGTAATTTATTTCGTGTCATTAGTATTTTAGATTTCACACTATTAGAAAAAAGTGATAACTTCGCTTATTTTCTCATGAATACTAATGTAATAAAAAAAATTTAACCTTATTAATAACTTTTTGTTTTCATAAAAGGGACAAATTTTTAATCATATTATTTTTTGTTTTCACTTATTTTATAATAAGTCAATATCATATGTTTCACGTATTTTATCAAGTTAACCTTCAAAATAAAAAAAAAAATCTTAAACTCTAAATTTATGAATTCTTAATTCTCAAAGTTTTTTCAATTATTATTATTGTTGTAGTTGTTGTTAAAAATAATTTAATTTAATTTATTATATAATATTAATAATAATTCATATTACTAACATTCACATGGCAACACATTTAAATAAGATAAAACTAAAAAAAAAAATTAAAATCAATGATTGTTGATGTATAAAATGATAAAAAACAATGATTAATAAACTAATCAAACTCATATACATAAGAACCCATTATTAGTTCATTACATATAAACTAATAATAATTAATAACATTACTCAATTAATTATAAACACTAAAATGAGAATAATTTTGCAAAGATTATTATTGGATGGCTCGAAAGATGTAATTTTTTTGCAAAAAACACGAGTAAAGCGAGTGCATATATTTTACATAAGTGGCAAACCACCAAAACCACGAGATACAACCTAAATTTTTGGTTCATACCAAAGGACTCACTTTAGAAACATTAGAGCACACCATAGAAAACAAAATTTTCCCTTCTGCTGACAATGGCATTGGCATGACATTAGCCAGGAAGACCACTCTGAACCAGAATTTCTCTCAGTTCTATTTCAAAGTTTGGTTTTGTTGATAAATCCCGTTTGGCTGCTACCTGTGAGGATACCTGTCTCATGGTTGGTCGACAATGAGGATTAGGCATTCAGGCATTGAAATGCAGCTTTGCTATGTGGATCACTTCTTCAGCAACTTCGTTTTCAGGTGTTGGTAGACGCTGATCAATTATATTCTTCAATAGTATTGCTTGTTTATCAACTGGAGAAGATGACGATGATGATGCTGAAATATATGAGATCTGATCACCCGGGTGCACTCCCATTAGAATTTCGAGTACCACAACACCAAAGCTGTAGATGTCACACTTTTCATTCACCATCATTGTGTAGGCCAACTCTACAAAGATGTCAAGTATTAACTAAATAATCATGCTTTAGAATTTTTAGCTGTAATGTTGCTAAGCAATAAAATCCACCATTTTTCAATATCAAAGCCAAACACTTTATGCCCTCCGAATGATAAAAGTAGATGGAAAAAAAAAAACAGATGTGCACCTGGAGCTATGTACCCAAATTGCCAGCAAACGAGGTCCAATTTGAAGAGTCGGGCATGAGAAGCCTGGCTGTCCCAAAATCAGAAACATGTGCCTCAAACTCTGAATCCAATAGAACATTATTGCTGGAAATGTCTCGATGAACAATTGGAGGAGTGCAGTCATGATGCATATATGACAATGCATTAGCTACTCCTTTCACAACATTAGCCTCTTGACCCAATCCAATTCTACTGCTTCATCCCTATTGCTCAGTATCCTTCTCAGACTTCCTCTTTCTATGAATTCGTATATCAAGAATGAGTGTTTGGCATGTGAACAGAATCCATGTAACTTCACAATGTTCCGATGTCGAATGTTTGTCAACACTTCAATCTCACTTCTAAATGCTTTAAGATCATTCATCTGCTCACCATTATGTGGACTCATGAAATTTCTTCACAGCAAGGACAAGACCTGTTGGACTCACAACTTTGTAGACAGTTCCAAATCCTCCTTCGCCAATGCAATACTTGGGGTTGAATTCCTCCGTAGCCTTAACAATGTTTTCATATTGCATATCCCTATTGTAAGGGCTCCACATTGCATCACAGGGCGTCCTCTCCTGATATGGCTCTTCGGTCTCTAATTCTTTTGCCGAGGATGAAAAAACCACCAGCACTGACAAAAAATAGAAGCAGAGTACCCAAGAGAGGAGCAAACAACAAGAATGACTATATTATTGTTATTCTTTCTATTGGATTTATTTGCTGCTATTGAAACACATGGCTCTAAGATGGTGTTATTACCACAAAGGTCTTTGTTGTCTCTAAGTGCTTCAAAAGAAGCCTCTTGAAAGGCTTTTAATATTGGGGATTTGACCCTCTAACTTATTATAGGATACATTCACCACCATTAAGATCAACAATTTATTAAAAGAACTTGGAATGGAACCTGACAACAAATTGTGAGAAAGGTTCAGTGTTTCAAGTTTTTGCAACTCTCCAAGTTCTTGCGGCATCTCTTCCGTCAATAAATTATGACTAAGATCAAGGATCTGCAGAGAGTGCAATTTTCCAATCTCTAAAGGAATACTCCCTGAGAATTTGTTCTTGCTGAGATTCAAGGAGGACAGTTTTGAGCAATCCACCAATCTGCTTGGGGAATTGATCCATTTAGATTATTGGCTGCTAATGTTAAGAGTTGTAAGATCAGATAGCATTTCTATTTCTTCAGGAATGCTACCTGAAAGCTGATTATCATTCAGAATGAGGAGCAACAACTTCAATTTCCCCAGTTCTTTGGGAATGGACCCCAACAAGCTGATTTGAAGAGAGGTCAAGTGATTGCAGCCGAGGTGCAGTGCCGAGGTCAGAAGGAATTTGGCCTGAAAGGATATTATTTGAGACCTTCAAAGTTGACAAATTATGAAAATCTTTCCAATTCCATGAAAGCTCACCTAAGAATTTATTATCACTCAAATCTAAGTAGTTCAAGTGTGGGAATGTGCCAACAAAGTCTCGAGATAAATTTCAGTGAGTTGGTTTTTTTTGAAGCCTGAGTCTCAGCAATTTGCTACAATTTCTCAAGCTATATAGGATGGGACCAAAAAGTTGGTTTTCAAAAATATTAAGAACTGATAGCTTGGTCAAGTTTCCTATGGAAATTGGGATTACACCGATAAGATTATTGGCATTTAAAGAAAGGACGATGAGTGATGTCAACATCCCAACCTGATGAGGTATGGTACCAAAAAGTTGGTTTGTATGCATTAAGAGGCTGAATAAGCTGGTCAAGTTTCCAATGGACGAAGGGATGAGTCCGCCGAGAATATTTTCAAAAAGTTGAAGCATGGAAAGGCGTTGAAGCTTTCCTATTTCCATGGGAATGGAACCAGAGAGTTCATTTTCATATAGATACAAATATGCCAAGTTACTCAAGTTTCCAATAGATGCAGGAATTGGACCGCTAATGTTATTCCTTGAAACATCAACCAAACCCAAAGAGCTCATCATTCCAACTTCAGGAGGTATGGAACCAGAAAGTTCATTCTCATTGAGGTAAAAATCGGTTAAGTTGTGCAAATTTCCAATGGAAGCAGGGATTGAGCCAGAGAGTAGATTTTTATGCAAATACAGCTGATTAAGTGAACTAATCATACCAATTTCTCGAGGGATGCTACCAGTGATATGGTTTGTGGTTGCTGCGAAACGGCCAAGACTTGTTAATAAGCCTATTTCAGAAGGAATGTTTCCAGAGAGATCATTAAAAGACAATTCAAGATTGGTGAGCTTGGAAAGATTACCGATATTTGAGGGAATTGAACCTATGAGTAGATTGTCATGCAACAAGAGCTCATAAAGTGAAGTAATCATACCAATCTCTTGAGGGATGCTACCATTGATATTGTTGAAACCTATGTAAAACTTTCTTAGATTTGTCAATAAGCTTATTTCAGAAGGAAGGCTTCCAGAGATATTATTGTAAGACAATTCAAGAAAAGTAAGCTTGGAAAGATTACCAATATTTGGAGGGATGGAACCATAAAGTGAGTTGTTACGAAGATTAAGATACATGAGATTCGGAAAGGATGAGAAGTTAAGAATCTGAAACGTACCTTTCAGACTAGAATCTGTAATGCTTATAGTGACAACATTTCCAGCATTATTGCAATAGATTCCTGACCAATTGCAAGGTCTACCTCCAGTCCACGAAGACAGGAGAGATTGGTTGTGGGTATGAAGGGTTGTTTTCCATTTTAGAAGAGCCTCTGCTTCGTTATTAACATTAGCAGCAGCAGAAGCAGAAGCTGAAATGGAATAAAAAATGAGGAAAAGAGATATAGAAATTAGGCAAAACAAAGCTTGGAGAAGCATGGAGAATGGTTTCTTTAAAGAGGATACCATCACTTTATTGGACTGGATATGATATTTGGTGGATCTTAAGATGCTTAAAGGGATCCCTTTAAAGGTTATTTTATAGAAGAAGATTCATATGTAGCATAGTACTCCAATCAATCTTTTACTATTTTATTTTAAGATTTGATAGTCCAATACTATTCGGTAGCCACATGAGTCTCAACTATTCTAAAGTTTATGTTTAGTGTATCCATAAGGAGGCAAATTTCTCTTTAAATATTTTCCCATACACAAAATTTTACAAATAATTCATTATTTTTTTGGTTGGAAAATAGTTCATTATTTTATTGTTGTTGATGCTGTTGTGTTGTTTTACTCCCAAATAATGATGGGTTATGTAAATTGAATAAACTCAAGTTATACTAGATCTCATTTATAAATAATTATTATATTAAGTAAATTTTAGAATTTAGTACATAAATTTAAAGCACTAAATTAGTATAATAGTCAATTAGCAGAACTAAAAGCAAACCAGTTTTAAGTTTAATGCAAAGATCTCATCTTTTAACTTATAACTATTTCAATGGAAAATAATGGAATAATTAGTATTAAAAAAAATTAGGTTTTTCTCTGTTATTCTTCTCACGTGGGCAGCTATTAATAGGATAAGCCAAAAATCATATTGAAGGATGGAGAGAAAATCTTAACCTATTTATATAGAAAATCATCTAGATTTACCTTATTTCTAACCCTAGTAGTATAAGTCTTACACTTACTACCTTATCATACTAGCCTATTAAGGTATATATAAGCTCATAATACATATGATCACTTTAGATACAAATTAGACTTCACCATACATTCTCGTAAACTATATTTATTCAATCAATTTTCACATATCAAAACACCTCACAATTAATGACAACCCAACATATAATAAAAATTCTAACATTTATCAATATGAAAAATTACAATCATTCCCCTGAAATTTGTTCTAATTCACAAGTTCATCTTTACATTTTCAAAAGTCAACTAAATACTCCCTCAAGTTTGATTTTATTAACTGTTTCCTCCTTCTGCTGACTGAATACCCCCTCAGGTGTGCAATAAAAATATCAAACTTGAGGGGATATTTAGTTAGTAGAAGGAGAAAATAGTTACTAAAATCAAACATGATGAGGCTATTAGTTTACTTTTAAAAATATAAAAATGGATTAGTGGATTTGACTAAATCTTAGGGGTAATTGTAATTTTCCCCTTATCAATAAAATTATCTTTTTTTATTATAGGCATAAAAAAATCAAATTTTTATTTGGATATATTACTTTATTTTGAATAAGTTTTTATTTATGGTAATTGTAAGCACCAAATTTCGGAATAGTCGAATGTTGATGCGACAGAGGACTTCAATAATGAAAATTTGTTACAAATAAGTTTGTGGATATTAATTTTTCAATCTCAAGGCTTAATTGCATTTTTTAAGAACTTAATTGTAATATTTTCTTTAAAGACCTAATTGTAAAGTTTTACTTTATTTCAGGGGTCTTTTTATAATTAAATATTAAAAAATTATAGATTACTGATTGAAATTACAAATTTTCTATCATAATTGTACTAATCCGATCAACGTCCGTCCTGCATTTTTCAAGTAATTTTAATATTTGAAAATAGTTTTTTTATTGGTTTAAAAAAATTTTAAGATAATATAGTTTTTTTTATCCTGATAATTTTGTATTATTAGGAGGTTTTAGAGATTAGTTTTTAAATTTTGAAATAAAATCTCTTTATCTCATGTGATTACAGGAGGTTGATCTTTTGGTTTTGTAGAAACCTATGGGTTTTTTTACACTCAAAAAAAAAAAAAAAAAGTCAATCCGAGAAAGCAAAAAAAGAAAAGGCTTTAAAAGGCAGAGAAAAATCACAGCAAAAAAACATTCTTTTCTTTTATGTCCTTAAGGTTCTTTTGAAAAACAAGCAGTAAAAGCCTGAGAAAACAAAAAATCAACAATCTGCATACTTTATTTCACAGCCAACGGTGAATCAAACAGTCTTTGAAGAGCTAATCAATATTGCATCACACTACATTTCATCTCTTTTCTTGTTTTCTTTGTTTATTTCTATTTGATTTGTATTATTATTTCTTTTTCTTTATTCCTTGACTAAGTTCTAATCACTTTTTTTGTTTCTTTTATTTTGTTTCTTTAATTTCAATGATGGGAATGTCTTGAGCCATGGAATGATGGAGTGATTAAACTGAAAATCAACTCATGAAGATTCATGAAATGCCATAGATTTAGATCATGTGGCTATTTTACATAGATTTTAGATTTTATTATTATTATATATTTTTTATGTTCTTTTTTTATTATTTATTTGGGCATGTAATTACTTAGTTTTAATTTATGTATGTAGGTATTGTGATAGGCCCGATGGTAGAAATATAGTGAAACTTTTATTTTTTGCCTTTTAAAATCAATTATTGAATTAGGTATATTTGGTTAAACCCTAATAAAATCAATGGTGGATTTACCTTAGGTGGCATGTAAATAGAATTAGAGTTAGAAATCACAATATATACCTTTAATTGTTATTTGCTTTACTTTATTTTTTGGATTTATTTTTATATTTTTTATTCGTTTTGGAAACGAAGCCCACGTTTATGTTTAATTCATTAATAATAAGCTTTATAAAAGAGAAATTTACACGAATATACAACTTTTGAGTTTCAGTTTTCAGCAAAATACCTCCATTTTTTATTAATTACATGAGTACCCATTTTATTTTTAAGAGTGTCCACTTTTCTTAATTTTTTCATTTTTATCCCATTTGTATTATTTTTATTCCTTTATTATTTTTTATTTTCTCTCCCCTTTTTTCTTTTTTATTTTTACTCTTTTTTTCTCTATTATCTTTATTTTAAAATTTTTTATTTTTATTTTTCACCCTTTTTTTCTTTTTATTTTTTCATATTTTTTATTTTTTCCTTTTTCTGTACTATTCTTATTTTTTTCTTTTTTTCTGTTATCCTTATTTTTCTTCTTTTTATTTTTTATTTTTTATTTTTCTCCATTATCCTTATCTTTTTCTTATTTTTTTATTTTTTCTTTTTCTATGTTATCCTTATTTTTTTCTTTTTTTCTATGTTATCCTTTTCAAGTTTTAAATTTTTATTTCTTTATTTTTTTGTATTTTTCTCTATTTTGTATTTTTTCCTTTTTTCCTTTTTCTATTATTTATCTATTTTTTTCTTATTTTGTAGCCATCAAGTAGGCTATCTTTAACAATCAACTTTTAATGCATTTAAAATTTTATTTTAGACAGTAAGTTTGATGATCACCACCTTTAATTTTGTCATGACATAATTCAGTTATAACTGCTTAGTCATGATCATAACTTTTTGTGTCATCATTTTGATAAATTCTATTTTAACTATGTTGTAAAATTTTTTTTATCATGATCATGACTTCTCTTTCATCTCCTATGATGTGTCTAGGGTTAGAAGTATGGGTATTTAAAGCATCTTTTTCTTTAACCTAATCTTTCCTCCTTCCTAGAGCCACCCACCACTTTCCCCTTTCTATCTTTGATATATTTTTTTTAAGATTTCTTTTCCTTTTTCATTTTTAACCTAATCCCACATCATTTTCACAATCTTCTATAAATCATCATTTATTCATCATCCCAAATTGCATCTTTCACCATGTCAACATCCATGGAGCCGATAAAGAAGGGAAATTATAAGAAATTTGTCAAAAAAAAGGGGCCCATTTGATCCTTGTTGTCCTTGCCTGCAACCAAAGAGCAAAAATAAAGATACAAAATTATGAAATCTAACCCACTTCATTCTATCTTTGATTGGGACTGTGTGAGAGCATTGGGATATAAATATTAGATGATTGACTTGCTTGATAAACTGAAATTAAAGGAATTTATAGAAAATTTAATGTGAATGGTGTTGTTTATTAGTGAGAAATAGATAAGAAGGGAAAAAAAATTTTGCATGACTGTGATTTCTTAGAGTTCCAAAAAATGGTTGAGACTGAAGGTCCTTCAACCTCCAAAAAAATGCCCAAGATTGCAACCCCTAAAGATAATGAATAGGCCGAGCCAAGCAATCCTCTTCAATTAATGCTCAACCAGCTCCAAGTTATATTGACAAAAAATTTGAAGGCATTCAAACCTTCCTTGTAGTCATTGAGTCTTGCTTTGATGCCATGGACTTTAAACTTGCAACTCTTGTTAAAGATGTAGCCTACTTGATGGCCAATCTCCTTGCCTCTGATATGTTTATTATTTTTGTGTCTTAGAGTTGAATTTTAATAAATTTTAAATAAGAAATAAATTAATTTAAGTAATTTTTGGGTTTAATTAGGAGATTTTTATGAGTTAGTATATAGTTAGGATTCTTATTATTTATTGTATATTTGTGAATTGTTATTTGAGTTTTAATTGATTTTTATGTTTTATGTCTAGTATGGACCCTAGGAATAAAAAGAAGTTGGTATATTTTTTATATAACATGGCATGAATATGTCGTGTGATGAAGAAGTAAATAAGGAAAAGTCATGTCAAGCTATGTGTGAGCCATGAAGAAGCCAACTACACTTGAATATCAACATAGTAATGTCATGGCATGCGCATGTCGTGTGAGTGTAGATTTCTAACACATAATGATGCACGACTAATAAACTTGCCTGTGTTGTAAGTCTTGCTGTGTGCTAAGTAAATTCGCAAATTTATTTGAATGAAGCATAGTCGTGCTTCAAAACCATGTCATGAAGGCAAAAAACTTCCTATTTTAAAAATAAGAAGGAATTAGAAATCAAAGAGGATTCTTTTCATACCTAGCACTAAATGCAGAATAAACACCCTTTTAAGGAGAAGGAAGGGAAAGTCACAGAGAAAAGGAGGCGACTAGATAGAAATCAACAAAGACTAAAAGCTTATTTTATTTTCTGTTTCATCTCCTTGTCTTTTTTATTATAATTATGGATTTCACCATAGCCATACGTGGCTAAGTTTTCTTTCTAAGTCTTGGTTAAGAGTAGTTATTCTATGACATGATTTGAACATAAGTTTTTATATTTGATTTGAATTTTAGTCAATTCTTTGTGTTGTAATATTTATCTTCTTATCATTTCAGGCCTGTTTGTTTGCATGTTTATGGATGAATTCACCAATAAGAGTTAAGGGGATTCATTAGCTTAAGACACTTAGGACTTAGATCACTTAACCATGAGAGTAGGCAAGCTCTTCGAGGAGTCACGATAGTAGATTACAGTGACAAATTAATTGCTAAAAATTTTAATGAGCTTGGATTAAATTATTAATCACAAGAGTAGGTTAGATTTTAATCCTTACATGCTTAATTGAACTTGAGAGAGTCTTTAAGTATTTTATAGCAATTACCCTTTCAAGATCTCTACTTAATAATGTGTTCATGATTCAATTAGAATAATGAAACTAAACCTAGGCTCTATGTTTATAAATATTTGATTTTTACTTTTAATTAAGTTTATGTTATTTAAATTTTAAACATTGCTAAATTATTCAATTTAATAGCTGAGATCATAGGTTAAAATTATTAGTAATCAATATATAGTCCTTAAGGGAATGATATCTTTCTATTGCAACCACGATCGTGCACTTATGGGTTTAAAACACAACAAGCTTTTGGCATCGTTGCCAGGGACTGGCAATATTAATATTAATTTAATTTTTATTTTTCTTAGACTAGTATTCTTTTTTTAGTTTTTAATTTAATTTGCTAATTGATTTTTCAGTAACTTTTGTTGCTTTATGAACACTTGATTTAAAGGGATGAACTTAGAAAAGATTAACCCTAAAATTGAGAAATCATGCAAGAAAAATTGAAAGGAAAAGTGTGAGAAAGACAAGCAAAGAAGGCTGAAGATCAAGCACCACCACCACTGGGTAGGAATCACGCTCTTCAAGAGTACACAATGCCTAATCTAGGAGATACCTATAACAGTATTGGCAGGCCAACTATTAATGCCAACATATCTAAGATTAAACCAACGATAATTCAAATGGTCTCACAATTTCAGTTTAGAGGTCTCCCAAGTGAGTATCCTAATGCCCATCTATCTCAATTTTTAAAGATTTGTGATACATTCAAGATGAATGGGGTTAGTCCAGATGCAATAAATCTTAGGTTATTCCCTTTCTCTTTGAGGGATAAGGCTAAACTATGGCTACACTCTTTAGCACCACAGTCAATCACTTTATAGGATATGCTGTCAAAGACATTCTTGGGCAAGTATTTCCCACCAGGCAAAACAGTAAAGTTCATATAGGAGATTATAAGCTTCACTCAACATGGTGGTGAATCTCTTTATAAGGCATGAAAACATTACCAGGATTTACAGAGACAGTGTCCTTAATGTGGAGTTCCATAGTGGTTGCTCTTTCAAACCTTATACTAAGGCCTGATGGAGCCAAGGAGGATCACTATTGATACAACTGCCCAAGGCTTATTCATGAGTAAGACACCTGATAATGCTTATAATCTTCTTGAGACTATGGCATCCAATAACTACCAATGTCATGGCGAGCGAAGCGCACCAAAGAAAGTGGCAAGAATGCATGAAGTGGATAGTTGGAATCTCCTTAATGCAAAGATTAACTTGCTTACTAAGAAATTGGAGGTGTCCACTAAAGTCTCTAATTCCATAGCTGTCTATTCTTATGAGAATTACGGAGGAGGACATTCAACCCTAAAGTGTCAAGGAGGTTTTTCTCAGGATTCCTCTATTGAGCAATTAAATGCACTTAACAATTTTCAAAGGAATCAAGGAAATCCCCACTCTAACACCTACAACCTAGGTTGGTGAAACCATTTAAACTTTTCATGGTCTAACCAAAGAGGGGTATAAAATACCCATTAAGGGTTCAAATAACTGCCTCCTATATTTCAGTAGAAGAATGTCTTCCCTTAACAATGTGAACCAAAGTCTAACCTTGATAGAACAATAGAGGTACCAAAACGACCAAGAGGACTAAAAAGAAGCAATAAAGAATCTAACATCTTAAGTGGGATAACTTTTTACCCACAACAAGATGTTAAAAAACCAAATTGCATCATAAGCTTCAAGTTCAAGGCATAGTGGAATGTTTCCTAATCAACCTTAAAATCCTAGAGAATAGGTTGAGGCGGTCACACTTAGAAGCAGAAAGCAATTGCTTGAAATAGAAACCAAGAACAGTGTTACAGAAACTGTTTATGACACCCAAGAGGAGAAAATTAAGCATTTACAGAAAAAGGATGAGGAGAAGGACTCACCACCCTTGGTACTGCCACTGCCATTTCCATAAAGGCAACAGAAATCCAAGTTAGACAGGTAGTTTGAGAAGTTTATAAAGTCATTCTAGAAGCTCAAACTAAATATACCTCTCCTAAATGTGATAAATACCATGCCTGCATACTCTAAATTCTTAAAAGACATCTTCTTGCATAAGAGAAAATGTGAGGATCATGAGACCATTCCTATCAATGAGGAATGCAATGCTGTTATTCAAAATGAGCTTCCTCAAAAGCTTAAAGATCCAAGTAGTATCATTATCCCTTGTACCATTAGAAATGAATTTATAAGTAAATCTTTATGTGCTATTGGTGCAAGTGTGAGTATAATTCCTCTTTCCTTTTATAGATGACTTAACATTAGTGAGCCATAAACAACAATGGTGTTGCTACAGCTAGTAAATAGATCTATCATCTACTCCTACAAAATTCTAAAAGACATCTGAGTCAAAGTTAGAGACTATTATGTACTAAGAGATTTCATCATCCTGGATATGGAGGAGGATCACCACATTCCAATCATACTATAATAACCATTCCTAGCCACAGCGGAAGCAATCATAGACATCATGAGAGGAAAGATTTTACTGAAAATTGGAGATAATAAGGTGGAGTTTGATGTTTTTAAAATGGTAGAGTAGTCCTCAATGATGAGATCCTATTTTAGAGTATATACAATAAAAAGTTGTGTGCAAAAGACCTTTGAAAGGCAACTCACCCATAACTCCTTAGAAGCATGCTTGATCCATGATGTTATAGAGGATGACATTGATGAAGAGGTGGAAATGTAAGAACACTACCTCAATGAAAGTCCAGCATTGAATAAATATAAATCAACCTAGGTATAAGCCCTTACCCTCTATTATAAAAAGCCTTTTTATGATTGAGGAGGAAAATCCACCTAAAGTAGAGCTCAAAGCTCTTTCTTCATTTTTGATTTATGCTTTTCTTGGCCCTAACTCTACATATCCTATCATTATGAATGCTAAGTGGACTGATGAATAAGTAGACAAATTACTTATGAGAGTTAGGCCTCACAAGAAGGTCATAGGTTATACAATAGATGACCTAAAGGGGATTAGTGCTTTAATATGCATGCATAGAATTCATATGGAAAATGATGCTAAACCCACCATAGAACATCAAAGAAGGCTAAACCCTAACATGAAAGAGGTGGTTAAGAAAGAGATTATGAAGTTACTTGATGTAGGGATTATCTATCCTATCTCGTATAGTCAGTGAGTCCATGTAGCCCCTGAGAAGGGAGGTATAATAGTAGTAAAAATTAGAATAATGAATTGATCCTAACTAGGACTATCACAGGTTGGTGCATGTACATTGATTATAGAAAATTAAACAAGGCCACTAGGAAAGATCACTTCCTTCTACCATTCATTGACTAACTTTTAGAAAGGTTAGCGAATCATTCATTTTTATGTTACTTGGATGGATACTCTAGTTTCTTTCAAATGTTTGTACACCCTAATAATTAAGAGAAAACCATATTCACATGTCCTTATGGAACATATGCATATAGAAGAATGCCTTTCGGGTTGTATAATGCACCCGCTACCTTCTAATGATGCATGTTGTCTATCTTTTTTTATTTTGTTTAGGACACTATGAGGTTTTTATGGATGATTTCTCTATATACGGTTCTTTTTTTTTATAATTATCTTGATAATCTATTTAAAGTGTTTCAAAGATGTGAAGACACCAACCTTGTGCTAAACTGGGAAAAGTGTCACTTTATGGTGATTAAAGGAGTGGTGCTTGGGCACATTGTGTCTAAAAATGGCATTGAAGTCGATAGGGAAAAAATTGAAGTGATAGAGAAACTTCCACCCCTACCTCTGTTAATAGAATACGAAGTTTTTTAGTACACATCGGGTTCTGTCAGCGCTTCATCAAAGATTTTTTCAAAATTGCTAAACCTTTTACTAATTTGCTTGCCAAGGACGTTCCTTTCAAATTTTCTGATGAATGTCTTTTTGCTTTCCATAGGTTGAAAGTAGCACTTATTTCAACACCTATCCTAAAACCACCAGATTGGAGCATTCCTTTCGAAATCATGTGTGATGGTAGCAATTATGCAGTAGGAGTTATCTTAAGGCAATGAAGAGACAAACAAGCCTATGCCATCTGCTATATAAGCCACACTCTCAATGAAGTTTAAACAAATTATACATCAATTGAGAAGGAACTTCTAGCAATGGTACATGCTATAGACAAATTTTGTTCATATTTAATAGGAACCAAAGTGTTTGTCTACACCTACCATTCAACCTTTAAGTACCTCATAACAAAGAAGGATGTTAAACTAAGACTCATTTGTTGGATCCTTCTTTTACAATAATTTGACTTGGAGATTTAAGATCATAAAAGAAACTAAGAATTTGGTTGTTGATCACCTTTCTTGCCTTAAGCAAAGTGCTAATCCTGACTCTCTTCCAATCTCAGATGACCTTCTAAGAGAACAACTCATGAGAGTCCAGTAAAGCATCCTATAGTATGCATATTTTCTGAATTACCTTACATATGGTGTTCTTCCACCAGAAAATGATTACTATTAAAAGAAGAAATTCTTCTAGGACTCTCTACAATAATTCTAGGATGAGCCCTATTTATATAAGAAGTGTGGGTATTGATTGCTGAGAAGGTGCATTCCAGACAAAGAAATTTTAGAAGTACTCACTCATTGCCATTTGTTTGAGTGTGAGGGACATGCAAGCTTTACCAAAATAGTAGCAAAGGTACTTCAGAGCATATTCTACTAGCCTTCTCTCTTTAAACATGTAAGGAAATTTGTATTCAGGTATAATCGTTGCCAAAGGACAGGCAACCTTGGCAGACGGAATGAAATGCCCCTTATAAATACTATAAAGATTCAATTATTTGATGTGTGGGGTATTGATTTTATAGGACCTTTTCCAAGCTCCTATAGGAATAAATATATATTGATTAGGATTGACTATGTGTCCAAATGGGTGGAAGCAATTACTTCATCAACCAATGATGCTAAAGTAGTCACTAAGTTGCTTTGAAGGAATATATTCACTCACTTTGGCAACCCTAGAGCTATAATTAGCAATGATGGTTCTCACTTCTACAATTGTCAATTTGAATCCCTTTTAGCAAAATATGGGGTCAAGCATAAAGTGGCTACACCATACCACCCTTAAACTAGTGGACAAGTGGAAATCTCAAATAAAGAACTGAAGACTATACTAGAAAAGACAGTCAATGCCCCGAGAAAGGATTGGTCCATTTTTTTGGATGATGCACTATGGGCATATCGAATAGCTTTCAAAACTCCAAATGGGACTTCACCATTTGGGTTAGTTTTTAGGAAATTGTGTCATCCCCAGTTGAGTTAGAATATAAAGCATTATGAGCTACAAGGTTTCTAAATTTTGATTTAGCAAAGGCTGGTGCAAAAAGGCTCCTTTAGTTGAATGAACTTGAAGAGTGTCACATTAATTCTTATGAGAATGCTAAAATTTACAAGGAAAAAACAAAAAGGTGGCATGATAAACATTTGCAGAAGAAAGAGTTTCAAAAAGGAGATTTAGTGTTATTATTCAACTTTAAACTAAAGCTATTTCTAGGGAAAATCAACTCTCGATGGTCTGGACCTTTTAGAATCAAGAAAGTCTTCCCTCATAGAGCAGTTGAGCTTTCAAATAGGGCAAAAAAAACTTTCAAAGTCAATAGGCAATGTCTTAAGCCCTACTATATGGAGGAAGCTAACTTAAAGAGTGTCTCTTGTACACTCATAGATCTAGTTTGAGCTATCACAGAATATTCGAGCTAAAGACCTTAAAATAGCACTAATTGTGTTTTTTATTTATTAATAAATTTAGTTCACTTCTTCTAAAGGATTAAGAATATAATCATCATGAAGAGTTATTTCTTCAAGGAGCGAGTTTGTATTATCACATGGGGAAATGCATAGCCATGTCACAGGTCGTGTCCAAGTACACCACTTAAACTTAAAATAGACAAATTTATATGCACACTTCATGATATGTAGACATGGCATATCCTCACCGTGTCTTAAAACTCCATAAGTTACAGACTGTGTCATGACTGCCTAACATGGCATATCTATGTCGTGTCACATCTTCAATTATATTCCAAATTGTCACACGATATGATAGCACGACATTACTATGCCATGTCATGTATCATCCACTTAACATGGTTTGCATGCTGTGTTATCACCCTCTACATGTCGTGTCACCTATGCTAACATGACATCCAGCATGTCGTATCATACCTTCCCCATGTCGTGTCAACCCACATAACATGGCATTCAAACTTGACATCATGTCATGTCAAGACCTTCATCACAAGACATGATAATATAACATGATACCATGTAATGACCCTCCTAACACGGCATCCAGCATGTCATGTTACATGTCCTTTATATCATGTCATATCTTTACATTTATTCCAGAATGCATGTTTGCATGTTGTGTCATGCCCTATGTTGCACAGTCTCCAAGCACGACATAGGAGGCTGTGCAATTCACTTCCTTATATCACACTATCTAACATAGTTTTCCCAAACCATATTCCCAAAACTATGTCCCAATCCCTTTATATAAACAAACACTTCTCTAAACCTAGCCCCAATCCATTTTTTTCTTTTTACCATTCTCTTTCTCCTACACCATTCTCTCCTAATTTTCTCCTTTGTCCCCTCCTCTTTGGCTTCATCACCACTTTTCTTCCTTATTTCTTCCTTCTAAACACCACACTTCTTTATTTTCCTTTTCATTCTCTACACATAGGAAAACCTAAAGCATCTGGGAAATCACCATTATCATCTAAGAAGTGGATCTATACCACATCTTCCCCTCCACCCTCTTGCCTTACTCGTATGAGTGCACCACCACCCACCGCTCTAACTTCCTTATGCCATGATAGAGGAAGCCAATTCAATATGTCTTAGCATCTTCTTTATTTCACCAATCTTGATTTAAAAAAAAAACATATGCTACTTTATTTCCCTTTCCAGTCCATCCTTCATATCACATTATATTAGGGGATCTTACTACTATAGGCTTAAATGAATTAGTCTTAGGCATGATTGATAACACCAAATGGGAGGATTTTATGAGAATTGAGGAGCCTATTTTTCATGAGTTATTTTGGAGTTCTTATCCACTTTCTTATTCAATCCCATTAATCATATTGATTTTAATAAGAAAAATATAGTGTTATTCCAATTAAAGGGCAAATGATTCTCCTTTTCCTTGAATGAATTTATTGTGCACTTAGGTTTTTGTGATGCTCTGTATGTCACTAGTGGTGCGCTTGATAATGCATAAAGTATTCTTAAACCCCATAAACTATCATCAATTTTAAGGGAGATTATACATGTAGGAGCCACCTAATAAACCTATGATCCTAAGGTTAACAAGAACATTAATATAGGCCGTCTTGAATTGTGTTACTTATAGCGCCTAATAGCTAGCACTATTTATGGTTGAATGGAGAGTATTGGATGTGTCACACTTAGAGATTTTTTTTATTTGCATTATTTTGTTAAGGTTATAGTGCCCCATTTGGGATATGGTTTTGCTTTCTATATGGTTGGTGTTTCGAGAAAAATGAAGGGAGCTTTATATAGGGATTCATATATCACTATGCTTGCTAGGAATCTATAGGTATTCAATTCCCTTACGAACATGACTCAGCTTTGCACCACATTGCCCTTTAATATCACTGACATAAAAAAGATTAAGTTGGTCATAGTTAAGGATGGTCGATATATTCTGATTCATAATCCAATTGAGTTTAGTGTCGATGAGCCACAACAGACACACACCCATGCACAACACCTCCACAAGCTTCTCACACTACTGAACCTTCATCATCTTCCTATCCTTTATATTTTGAGGCTACTCTTCAGTATCACATGGAGCTTTTGCACTTGGGTATTGATGGTCTCTCGAGCTTATGTCAGGTTGAGGGCATACCTTTTCCTCCATGACCTGTCTTTTTTATTATTTTAGTCTTCTATTTCTCGTTGTTAGTTTCTACCTTTTGCTCTCTTTCGAATGAATGCATAATTTCAAGGCAATACCCTTTCTCTTACTTTCCTTTTTTATATTTCTTTTATCTTTTATTTTTTTAATTGTCATTGAGGATAATTTCATGTATAGTGGGGGGGGGGTGCTTCAATTGATTCGTTTGTCAATTTTTATCTTTTCATTTTAGTTAGAAAATACAAAATAAATAATAATAATAATAATAATAAATTATTTAGGGTTTATTAATTTTCAACTCGTTTCCCTATATTAATGATTTTTTTATCCTAAAAATTTTTAAATTTGCTTTCGATACTCTATCACACTTGGGAATATATTAGTGTATGAGCTTGTCTCTTTATTGAATTACCGAACTATCGAATAGTTTATTAATTAAGATAGTTATACATAGTCTTTATGTATGGAGAATTTAGTTCTTATAATCTAAGCATGATCTTGGTGATTAAAATTGTGCATGATTTTAGGAAGGATTTAATTTTGAATTTCAGTTTTAAAAAAATCTCTCATTCTTTAAGTAGGAGCAATATTTAAATTTAAATCTTTATATGCTTTAAATCTACTCCAATGCCCTGATTAGGGTATGAGTATCCATAGGACCCACTTAATGGTATCCACGCTTAGTAATATTGGAACAATGAGGGATTACTCAAAGTGGAATGAATTGAATAGAGAGAAAGAAAAAAATTATGAAATGGAGCGTAAAACTCATTCACAACCATATCAAAAAAAGCTATAGAACTTTATGTTTTCTTTTCTACATTTATGCTTACTTAATTTCAAAGGGTTGTATGCATGGGTTATAACTAGTAAATTATTCATATATATATTGTGTTTTTGTCTAACTATCTTCTTTAGTAAACATCTTTCGATCTCAGTGTTATCAAGATTTCATTTCTTAAAAGTTGTATGTCCTTAGTTGTGATTTAAGTTTAATATTTTCAAAATTTGGGTTTTTCTTGAGGACAAGCAAAGCTTTAGTGTGGGGGAATTTGATATGTTTATTATTATGTGTCTTAAAATTGAATTTTAATGAATTTTAAATAAGCAATAAATTAATTTAAGTAATTTTTTGTCTTAATTAGGAGATTTTTATGAGTTAGTATTTAATTAGGATTCTTATTATTTACTGTATATTTGTGAAGTTTTATTTGAGTTTTAATTGATTTTTGTGTTTTATATCTAGTATAGGCCCTAGGAATAAAAAGGAGTTGGTATGTTTTTTATATAGCATGGCATGCATATGCCATGTGATGAAGAAATAAATGAGGAAAAGTTATGTCCAAGCCATGCGTGAACCATGAAGAAGCCAACTACACTTGAATATCAACATAGAAATTTCATGGCATGCACATGTCATATGAGTGAAGATTTCTGACCCAGAATGATGCATGAATAATAAATGTGCTCATGTTGGAAGTCGTACTGTATGTTGAGTAAATTCACAGATTTATTTGAATGAAGCACGACTATGCTTCAAAACCGTGTCACAAAGGAAAAAAAACTTCCTATTTTAAAATAAAAAGGAATTAGAAATCAACGAGGATTCTTTTCATACCCTAGCACTATATGAGGAATAAACACCCTTTTAGGGAGAATGAGGGGGGAATCATAAAGAAAAGGAGGTGGCTAGACAGAAATCAATGAAGACTAAAAGCTTATTTTATTTTATGTTTCATTTTCTTGTCTTTTTTATTATGATTATGGATTTCACCATAGACATGTGGCTAAGTTTTCTTTCTGAGTCTTGATTAGGAGTATCTATTCTATGACATGATTTGAACATAAGTTTTTATATTTGATTTAAATTTTAGTTAATTCTTTTTGTTTTAATATTTATCTTGTTGTCATTCTAAGCCTGTTTGATTACATGTTTATGGATGAATTCACCAATGAGAGTTAGGGGGATTCATTAGCTTAAGACACTTAGGACTTAGATCACTTGACCACGACAGTAGGCGAGCTCTTCGGGGGGTCACGACAGTAGATTATGGTGACAACTTAATTGCTAAAAATCTTAATGAGTTTGGATTAAATTATTAATCATGAGAGTAGGTTAGATTTTAATCCTTGCACGCTTAATTGAACTTGAGAGAGTCATTAGCTTAACTGCATTCAAGATTTCTACTTAGTAATGTGTTCATGATTGGATTGGAATAGTGAAACTAAACCTAGACTCTATGTTTAAAAATATTTGATTTTTACTTTTAATTAAGTTTATGTTATTTAACTTTAAAGATTGCTAAATTATTCAATTTACTAGTTGATACCATGGGTAAAAAATTGTTAGTAATTAATATACAATCCTTGAGGGAATGATATCTTTTTACTGCAACCACAACCATGCACTTGCTAGTTTAAAACGCAATAGCCTCTCATGCATATCAAAAATTCTACATCATACATCTCATTTCATAATTTTTTTTTGGCTTTTTTTGTAGTTTTGAAGTTTTTATAGAACTTGATGTGATTGTAGCCTTTTAATACTTATGACATATATTTTTTTGATTTGGTTTACTACTATATTGAACAGTAGTTCTCTCCCTTGCCTAATGGTTTTTTTTTTTTATTATTGTACCTAAGGGGGAGAAAAGGCTAAATTAAGCCTAGTTGTTTAGTCATCTTGTGAAAGTGACATGGATATTTGATGTTTATGGATATTTAGATTTTATTTGGTATTTATGGAAATTTTTTGGTTAAATTGCAAGTGTGATTTGTTGGAATTGTTGGTTATTAAATTTTTTTTTTGGATATTGATATTGGTTTATGGTTGTGGAATTTGCAAAATTTATTGCATTTGATATGAACATTAATTATACTATTTTTTCATTTTAGTTTGGTTGTTGGATATTGTTCTTTGAATATTGATTATGTGATTGTGATTGAATATTGATTTTACAAAGTTTGTAATTTTTGTGTTTAACTTGGTATGCATATGTACACTATATGATGTTGTTTTTAGTTAAACATTGACATTTATTAAATTTGAACTGTTTCAGAAATATTGATTTGATTTTTGAATATTGGATGCTTTTGTGAAAACTTGTTGGTTATGGATATTGCTTATATGAAGCAAATTGTTAGTCATATTGTGTTATGGCCTTTCGCTATTGGGGGCATATTTGCCTTGATTTTTATTTTTCTTTTTAACCAATTTTTTCAAGTCTTTTTAGAACGTGATATGGTTATGGTGATATGCTTATGGTCTTTCACTTTTTAGAACCTTTATTTTTAGAAATCTCCCTTTTGTTGTTTTTCAAAGTAAGAAAGGGGGAAAAATGTCAAATGTGTGGATGTGAATTGTGTTTTATATGAATATTGAATATGTTCATTGTAGTTATTGCAAAAGGGAAGCCTTTTTAGGTTGATGAATATATATTCTTTGGATATATTTTTGTTGATGGTTGAGAGTTGCTCAAATAATTAATTGTTTTGTTGCTCAAATATGTAAAATGGACTTGTTTAGTATTTTTTGCAAGTTTAATTTTAGGCTTAATTTATGGGGGAATATTTCCTTCAAATTTTACCCTAATTTTACATAATTATTTGCTACTATCAAAAAGGGGGAGATTGTTGAACCTTGAGGGGTAAAATAATCTTTTTTGATGGTCACAAGTAATTAAATAAAATTATATTTAATCTGTGTGTTAAGTGTTTATATTCAAGTTAATTAATATTGCAAAATTCAAGCCTGGACTTAAGTAATGAAGGGTCAATATATAATTTTTGAAGTCTGCAGTTCTCTCATGAGTTTTGATGAGTTCATCATGATCACGATATAGCTGGAAAATGGAAGATCAAATTTTCTATTAAGATTTGAAATTGACGATGGACCCTTATTATCTCTTTTATTTTATTTACTTTCCTTTTTTTTCTTTAAATAAATTTACATATTTGATTTATTTGTTCTTTTTTTTATTAATTTTTGAATTTTTCTTCATGGAATTTTTACCTTTTATAGGATGATATTCCTTTATGAATTTCATATATCTCTCAATGTGAAACTTTTGACGATATTTCTACAATTAGAGTCATTTAAAAATCAAAGAGTCAATTTATGACTAATTAAAGTCATTGAATGGAGTGTATGGATCCTCAAATTGTAAATTTAAAGAGTTTTGTCAATGCAATTGTAATATATAGCAACAATAAATTTGATGATAGTGAAATTTTATTTTAGTATTTCTTGATTGTACTTTTATTTATACTATCTTTACATCGAGATGCATCTTTAATCTTTAATGAATGAATGATTTATCTTTTTTACTCAAAAAATAATTATATTTAAATTAAATTAAATTAATTTAATTATTATTAGTAAATAATTAAATTATATAAAAGTATAATACTAATTGAAATTTTTTTTTATAATTTTGCATATCCTCCTCCTTTATATATATATATATATATATATATATATTTTAAATTAAATTTGACATATATTTATTAACTACATAAAATTTTATTATTTTATTATTTATCAGTTCAACAACAACCGCAACAATAATATTATAATTCAAAAAACAAAATAGAAAAAACTTGTACATGTTAATATTTGTTTAACTTATTAATAAACTCCTAAAATGGACACAAATAACATAAAGGCTAAAAGTATAATTTTTTATAATTATTGTTTGTATTTGAATTTATAAATATATATACATATAATTTGCTTTGATCATTTAGATGTATTAATTATGATTGTTTATTTTAAGAATTTAATGTTAAGTTCAAATTGGCGTTGATTTTTTTCATGGAAATTTGGAAATGTAAACTGTGATGTTTTGCAAAATTGGAATTTCAAGTTCAAGAACTAATGCGATACAATTTGCTTTGATCACTTAGACGTATTAATGATGATTATTTATTTTAAGAATTTAATGTTAACTTCAAATTGGCGTGGATTTTTTCATGGAAAATTTTGAAATGTAAACTATGATGTTTTGGAAAATTGGAATTTCAAGTTCAAGAATTAATGCGACAAAATTTTCTCCTACAATTTGCTTTGATCATTTAGACGTATTAATGATGATTAATTATTTTAAGAATTTAATGTTAACTTCAAATTGGCATTGATTTTTTTCATGGAAATTTTGAAATGTAAACTATGATGTTTTGCAAAATTGGAATTTCAAGTTCAAGAATTAATGCGATACAATTTTTTCCTACAACTTGCTTTGATCATTTAGACGTATTAATGTTGATTATGTATTTTAAGAATTTAATGTTAACTTCAAATTGGCGTTGATTTTTTCATGGAAAATTTTGAAAAGTAAACTATGATGTTTTGCAAAATTGGAATTTCAAGTTCAAGAATTAATGCGTGGAAATACTTTCGTCAATTTATTTTATGTCATCTTCCAAGTGGAACAATGTTTTATTCCAAGTCCTCTGCCTACGTACTTTCTGCTTGCCACTTGAATCTAAACCTATAATGCTGAACTCTAAAAGTATTTAGTTTAGATTTTAATAAATTTATTTTTAGAATTTTATGAGTAAATATTTTTAAAAATGTTTTCATTTTAATAGCAACACTTTTGTTTTATTTCACCTAAAATACCTATTTATTTTATTTTTATTTATTTATTTTTATTTCACTTAAAACACCCCTTCTTGTTATATTTACAGTAAAACACCAAATATCAGTGACATCATGGAACCTCCATGGACAGCCTATAACATTTTTAAAAAGATGGAATATCCTTATGAGGGTATTGTGTCTTGTTATCAAGCTTTCTTTGATGTATCAAATAATTGGGGGTGTTGCATTTTTTATTGAATTTTTGAATTTTTCTTCATAAAATTTTTACCTTTTACAAGATGATATTTCTTTATGGATTTCATATATCTCTCCATTATGAAAATTTTATTGATATTTCTGCGATTAGAGTCATTTAAAGATAAAAAAATCAATTTATAACTAATCAAAGTTATTGAATGGAGTGTATGGATCGTCAAATTGTAAATTTAAAGAGTTTTGTCAATGCAATTGTAGTATATAGCAACAAAAAATTTCATGATAGTGAAATTATATTTTAGCATTTCTTGACTGTACTTTTATTTATACTATCTTTCGTGAAGGTGTATCTTTAATCTTTAATGAATAAATGATTTATATTATGAATGTGAATGAACAATATATTGCTTGTGAATGAACAATATATTACTTGCGAGAGAATAGTACTCAAATAGTGGAAAGAAAATCTCTATATAAAGGGATTGAAATTCATTAATGAAAATGTTAAGAAGAAGAAGAAAAGATAGATTACTCTCCAAATTCTTTCAATATTATAGTTCTCCAAACTCTCTCTAAATTCTCTTAAAATCATTCTACTATAAAATATTTTTCTTCTTATTAAATACTACTAAATTCAAGTTTAGTTCTATAACAAAATAAGTAATTCAATTTTTATTTCACAACACGTTATCAGCACGAGAAACTCTCGATCAAAACAATAAGGTACATATTTAATATTTATGAATATATTATTTGATTATATATTATCATGGATGGCTATATCTCTTACTAATTTATATATATTTATATTTATATTTATTTTTTCAATCTAACTTTATATTAATTGTTATTTTTATTTTGTTTTACTAACTACACCATTGATGCAAATATTACTAGAAATGGTTCTAACCTTAAGGATGACTATGCCTCCTACCAATTTATATTTATGCACATTTATATTTTTAATTATTTATGTTAATGGAAGGCTATACCCCATTTTATATTAATGGACGGTTTTGCCCCATATTTATACATATCATTATGTTAATTCATTTAATATAAATAATCATATCAACATTATTTATTAATTCTACTTTATATAATTTATTTCTCAATATGTTATATTGAAAAAAAAAAATTCTAACGGTTATATATTACCAACGGTAATATAACGATAACAAACGGCTATATTTTTCATTATAAATAGACAAGTTATAAATTTTATTTATTCACAAAAATTCATGTATAATCTCTTTCTCTCTTTACTCTAAATTGTAAACATGATTTGGTATATTTATATTTGTGTTTTGATTATGACTATTATAATAGTTTTAGGAATAATTCATATGGAAGATGATTTTCTATTTGATATAATTTTAAGTATTATTGTATCATTTTTTGTACCGCTATTATTTCTTGCAATATTCATTCATGATATAATTAATTAGTAAATTCTGATTATGTTTGATTTTTTTTAGTAGTCATTAAATTTATGAATTCTAATTGAGTTATATTTTTTTATTATTAGTTATCATAATGACAAATCTAGCAAAGCTTGAGTTCGTTGCTCTTGACATCATGGGAAAAAATTATATATCTTGGATTCTAAATGTTGAAATGCATCTTCAATCAATGGGGTTAATTGATACCATAAAAGAAAATAATAACGCCTCATTGCAAGATAAGGCCAAGTCTATAATTTTTCTCTGTCGTCATCTTGATGAAGGATTAAAATGTGAATATTTGACTGTCAAAGATCCAAGTGTTCTTTGGAAGGATCTAAAAGATAGATATGATCATCAAAGAGATGTAATACTACCAGTAGTCACTGATGAATGGAGAGCTTTACGCTTTCAAGATTTCAAAAAAGTGAGTGACTATAATTCTGCAATGTTTAGAATAGTATCACAATTAAAATTCTATGGACAGACAGTCACAGACGAGGATATGCTGGAGAAAAATTACTCCACATTTTCATGCATCAAATGTTACACTGCAACAACAATACAGGATGCAGAGATTTAAAAAATATTCTGAACTAATTTCATGCCTACTGGTAGCTGAGAAAAATAATGAACTCTTGATGAAAAATCATCAGTCCTGTCCCATTAGCTCAATAGCATTTCCAGAAGCAAATGCTACAAATTATTCCAGATATAAAAATTACAATAGCCATGGACGTGGGAGAGGTAGAGGTCGTGGATGTGGAAGAGGTCAATTCTTTGGCCGTGGTCGTGGAAATAAATATAATAATACTCCACAACAAACTCAGACTCAACCTCAAAAGAAGTTAAAATCAGTCATTAGTGGTGTTCAAGAAAGGCCTCAACATAAGTCTGAAACTGTGTGTTTCAGATGTGGTAGTAAAGGACACTAGTCACGAGTTTGTCAAACACCACCACATCTTTGCCAACTTTATAAGGCATCATTGAAAGGCAAAGAAAAGGAAATAAACTTCAATGAGTATCATACTCATGTTAATGATACAACTCATCTAGATGTTTCTGATTTTACTGATGATTTTACTAACAATGGAAATTGAGACATCTATAATTTTAAGTATATTGTTATTACTTATTTGATTCTGAAGAATATGTTATTGTTATGTATGTTATTTTAAAATTAAATAAAATGTCCTACTTTACAATTATTTTATGTTTTTACCTTAATTGATTAATTTTGTGTTTATCTATTTTGAAGTTTAATATGGATTGTACTCAACATAAAGACAATATTGAAGATCTCTGCATACCAGATAGTGGTACTACACATACTATCTTGAAAAATAGAGATTATTTCTTTGAAATAAAGCCCACAAAGGCAGTTGTAAAAATAATATCAGGTCCTGTAGATCTGATTGAAGGAATTGGAAAAGCTAAATTTATGTTACCAAATGGAACAAAGTTTATAATTAATGAAGCTTTGTTTTCACCAAAATCAACAAGAAATTTGTTGAGTTTTGATGACATATATCGAAATGGGTGTGATACCTAATCCATTACTATAAATGGTAACAAATATTTAAATATAGTTTCCTATGAATCAGGAAAAATAAAAGTATTGGAAAGACTGCCAAAACTCCCTACTGGATTGCATTACATGCATATACATGTAATTGAATCAAATATGGCAGTAAAAGAAAAATCTTATGATCCTTCAATAATAAATTTATGGCATGACATATTAGGTCATCCTGGATCAGTAATGATGCGAAGGATAATTGAGAATTCACATGGGCATCCCTTGAAGGGGCAAAGAATTCCTCAATCAAATGAAATGCCATGTATAACTTGTTAACTCGGAAAATTAATCTTTTCACCATCTAAAATTCAAAATGAATCACCTATGTTTCTTGAAAGAATTCAAGGTGATATATGTGGGCCAATTCACCCACCATGTGGACCATTCAGATATTTTATGGTATTAATTGATGCATCTAGTAGATGGTCACATGTTTGTCTATTGTCAACTCGTAATGTTGCATTTGTAAGGTTGCTTGCTGAAATTATTAAATTACAAACATAATTCCCTGATTATACAATCAAGAGGGTAAGACTTGATAATGCTGGTGAATTTACATCTCAAGCATTCAATGATTATTGTATGTCTACTGGGATCATTGTTGAGCATCCTGTTGCCCATGTACATACTCAAAATGGTTTAGCTGAATCATTGATTAAACGCCTTCAACTTATTGCTAGACCATTAATAATGAGAACAAAGCTTCCCATTTCAGTTTGGGGTCACGCAATCCTACATGCTGCTTCATTAATTCGCATCAGACCTAGTGTATATCATAAATACTCCCCACTACAATTGGCATTTGGTCAAGAGCCAAATATTTTCCATCTTAGAATTTTTGGTTGTGCAGTATATGTACCCATTGCGCCACCTCAGCGCATAAAAATGGGTCCTCAACGAAGATTAGGAATTTATGTTGGGTTTGAAACACCCTCGATTATTAGATATCTTAAACCTTTAACTGGTGATATTTTTACAGCACGTTTTGCTGATTGCCAATTTAATGAGGTTGTTTTCCCAACATTAGTAAAAGGGGAGAAAGAAGGGAAAAAGGATATTTCATGGAATGAACCATCATTATTGCATCTGGATCCTCACACAAAACAATGTGAATTAGAAGCGCAAAAGATTATGCACTTACAAGCAATTGCAAATCAATTGCCAGATGCATTTACTGATATAAAAAGAGTGACTAAATCATACATACCAGCAGCCAATACTCCTGCACGTATTGAAATTCCAAAAATAAAACCTGAGAATAAAGACACTCATGAGTCTAAAACACGCCAGAAGCGTGGATGACCAATTGGTTCTAAGGATAAAATCCTCGAAAGAGAAAGGGAGTAGATAATCATATTGATAGCGAGGAAAATATCCCTGAAGAAATAGAAAATAAAGAAAGTCATGAAACATTGTCATATACTGTTGCATGTGAAATCATAAATGAAAAAGATGATCCTGAACCAAAATCAGTCATGGAATAGGCATGATTGGATAAAATGGAAAGATGCTATGTAGGCTGAATTGGACTCACTAAACAAACGAAATATTTTTGGGCCAATTATTTCTATGCCTAAAACTGTGAAACCTGTAGGATACAAGTGGGTCTTTGTACGAAAGAGAAATGAGAAAAATAAAATAATAAGGTACAAAGCTAGACTTGTAGCTCAAGGTTTTTCATAAAGGCCAGGAATTGATTATGATGAAACGTATTCTCCTGTTATGGATGCAATTATGTTCAAGTATCTGATTAGCCTAGTAGTTTCTAAGAAATTAGAAATGCGTCTTATGGATGTTGTGACTGCTTATTTGTATGGATCACTTAATAGTGACATTTATATGAAAATCCCTGAAAGATTTAAAATGCCTGAAGCATTAAGTACAAAACCCAAAGAAATGTATTCAATCAAGCTCCAGAGATCTTTATATGGGTTAAAACAGTCTGGGAGCATGTGGTATAATCATTTAAGCAATTATTTGATTAATAAAGGATATGTGAGTAATATTATCTGTCCATGCGTTTTTATTAAGAAAAAAATATCTGGATTTATGATTATAGTTGTATATGTTGATGATTTGAATATCATTGGAACAGAAAATGAGATCCATGAAGCAACAGTATACTTAAAGGAAGAATTTGAAATGAAAGATCTTGGAAAAACCAAGTATTGCCTTGGTTTACAAATTGAGCAAATGCACAATGGGATATTCGTGCATCAATCAAATTACACAGAAAAGATCTTGAAACGCTTTAATATGGATAAAGCAAATCCTTTAAATACTCCAATGGTCGTTAGATCACTCAATATTGAGACTGATCCATTTCGACCCTGTGAAGAAAATAAAGAAATTCTTGGTCCTGAATTTCTATATCTCAATGCCATTGGAGCTCTAATGTATCTTGCTAATTGTACTAGACCTGACATTTCTTTTGCAGTCAATTTATTAGCAAGGTTTAGTTCAACTCCAACAAAAAGGCATTGGAAAGGGGTCAAACATATACTTTGATACCTTCGAGGAAATATTAATTTGGGTTTATTTTATTCTAACAATTCAAAATAAGAATTGATTGGTTATACAGATGCAGGGCATTTATTTGATCCTCATAAAGCGAAATCTGAAACAGGCTATATGTTCATAAATAATGGAACTGTAATTTCTTGGCATTCCCATAAACAAACGCTTGTCACTACTTCCTCAAATCATTCTGAAATTATTGCACTACATGAAGCAAGTAGAGAGTGTGTGCGGCTTAGATCAATGACACATCATATTGAAGAATCTTGTGGTTTTCCAGTCAACAAAAGTCCAACAATTTTATATGAAGATAATGCAGCATGCATTGCACAATTAAGGGAAGGATATATCAAAAGTGATAAAACCAAACATATACCTCCAAGATTCTTTTCATACACTCAAGAGCTAATAAAAGACAATCATATAGATATCAAGTATATTCAGTCTAGCAAGAATTCAGCGGATCTTTTCACAAAGGCGCTTCCAACTACAATCTTTAGAAAGCACGTTCACGATATTGGAATGCGACATTTGCATGCTATATGAAGGACGATTATACATATCAACTTGAGGGGGAGAAATTCATGCACTGTACTCTTTTTCCTTAAGCTAAAGTTTTTCCCACTGAGTTTTATTTAGCAAGGTTTTAACGAGGCAGTTGCAAAATATTGTTATTCAAGGGGGAGTATTATGAATGTGAATGAACAATATATTGCTTGTGAGAAAATAGTACTCAAATAGTGGAAAGAAAATCTCTATATAAAAGGATTGAAATTCATTAATGAAAATGTTAAGAAGAAGAAGAAAAGATAGATTACTCTCCAAATTCTTTCAATATTATAGTTCTCCAAATTCTCTCCAAACTCTCTCTAAATTCTCTTAAAATCATTCTACTATAAAATATTTTTCTTTTAGTTAAATACTACTAAATTCAAGTTTAGTTCTATAATAAAATAAGCAATTCAATCTTTATTTCACAACAATTTATCTTTTTTACTCAAAAAAATTACATTTTGATTAATTTAATTTAATTATTATTAATAAATGATTATATTACATAAAAGTATAATAATAATTGAATTTTTTTTTTATAATTTTAGATGTTCTCCTCCTCCATTTTATATATATAGACTCATTTTATAGATATAGATATAGACTCATTTTATTTTACAAAGGTTGCACATAAATCTAAAAAGTACATTTACTATTAAATTTTAAATTAAATTTGACATATATTTATGAACTATATAAAATTTTGTTATTATATTATTTATCACTTCAACGACAACCGCAACAATAATAATATAATTCAAAAAACAAAATAGAAAAAACTTGTACATGTTAATATTTGTTTAACTTGATAATTAACTCTTAAAATGGACACAAATAACATAAAGGCTTTTTTTTGAATCAAAAATAACATAAAGGCTTAAAAGTATAATTTTTTATAATTATTGTTTGCATTTTAAATTTTAAAAATTTTTGAAATACTTCTTTTAGTTCTATTAATTAGTTTAGAAAAATCAGAATTTAAAGTCTAAGAATTAATGCATGTGACTATCATCAAATTGGTCCAAGTTTTCTGTCATCTTCCAAGTCAACTGTGGCTCTGCTTTATTCCTACGTCTACTTTTCAACTTGTCACTTGTATCATAATTAGAAAAGAAATCAAGTTTTTTTTCCTTTTTCTCAAAATCTTTATTATCAAATTTTATATCTATCTTTTTACCTTTTAATAGTATAATTCAACACAACATATTTGAATTATCTTTTAATATATGAAAGACACTATATATATATATATATATATATATATATATATATATATATATTAGTCAAATAATTTCAGTGTGTTACATAGACAAATATTGTATAATTATTTGATTTTTCATAATTTTTTCTATCCCTCTATATAAATAACCTACTATTGATCTCAGTCAATAACATCTTCACCGTCTAAAGTAATGATGAGTCAAAAAACACTATACATTAATGGGTGGTAGAGACCCATAATGACTATTATAAGGTTTTTTCATATAGCTGGTATATTCATAGAAATTTTCTTGATTCTTTTTTTCATGAATTATTGAAAACAAAATGAAGTTTATATTACGATATAATAAATCAAATAATTCCAAAAAACTCTTCACATTAACAAGTTTTTAATTCCCAAGTATATATATATAGACACTGTGTTTTTCAAATATTAAAAGATAATTCAAATATGTTGTGTTGAATTATACTATTAAAAGGTAAAAAGATAGCTATAAAATTTGATAATAAAGATTTTGAGAAAAAGAAAACGAAAACTTGATTCCTTTTCTAATTATGGTATAAGTAACAAGTTAACATAGGGCATAGCCATATATATATATATGGCTATGCCCTATATTAACAAGTTAATGCGTCTATATATATATATAGACGCATTAATGATGATTATTTATTTTAAGAATTTAATGTTAACTTCAAATTGGCGTTGATTTTTTCATGGAAAATTTTGAAATGTAAACTACGATGTTTTGCAAAATTGGAATTTCAAGTCCAAGAATTAATGCGTAGAAGTACTTTTGTCAATTTATTTTATGTCATCTTCCAAGTGCAACAATGTTTTATTCCAAGTCCTCTGCCTACGTACTTTTCTGCTTGTCACCTGAATCTAAACCTATATTGCTGAACTCTAAAAGTATTTAGTTTAGATTTTGATAAATTTATTTTTAGAATTTTATAAGTAAATATTGTTAAGTTTTTTTAAATATTTTTAAAAATGTTTTCACTTTAATAGCAACACTTTTTTTTTTATTTCACCTAAAATACCTATTTATTTTATTTTTATTTATTTATTTTTATTTCACCTAAAACACCCCTTCTTATTATATTTACAGTAAAACAACAAATATCAGTCATATCATGGAACCTCCATGGAAAGCCTGTAACATTTTTAAAAAGATGGACTATCCTTATGAGGGCATTGTGTCTTGTTATCAAGCTTTCTTTGATGTATCAACTAAATGCGGGATGTTGCATTTTTTTAACTCTCAAATGTAAATGTCTAAGTCTTATGAAAAAGGTGGATCTATGTGTGTTACAGTGTCTTTATTTATTTATTTATTTTCATTTATAGCCAAATTGGTTTAAAGTAAAAAATATAAAAATAACGTCAAACCTTTCTGCACCTTGATAATTTAGTCCAATCATTTTAGTTTTGACAGTTTTAGTCGATATTCTCTCCAATTATTCGCAATTTATCCAATCGGTTAGGATTAGATAAAGAATTTGGATACTCTGTAAAAATAACTCTGAACTGCAGGTGAGTGTACAATTCAAGCGAAATTTTTCTGTTATGCCAATGTTTCATTCACAGCCCAAGTTTTCTGAAACATTTCGTTTACTGAGACATATTTACAGTAAAAGAGAAAAGAAGCATTTTTCATTGCTAATTCTAATCTCATGACTTTTTTAGATCTTTCTTGAAAGCCTTTATCTCCTTTCACTCAACAAGATTATACTCACGAGGTAAAATTTTTTTGCTATTTTTTTAATTAATTGCCTTCAAAATTTGTTCTACAATTTTAGCAATTTTTATCAATTAAAATAAAAATTTACAAATTTAATGTCTGAATTTTTTAAACTTTTTACTATTTTGGTTATATTTTTTTCCAATCAAACGTTTGAACTTATTAATTTTATCCTATTCCAATGTTAGAGCGCCTTGTCGGTTCATATGGGGCCCACCATTTGAATTGCTTACATGCCACATTATTATCTTTGTGTAGAGAGATTGTCATATATCAGAAATACCCTTGCATTACTTTTTACCGAATCAAGAGGTGAAATTCTTGAAATGAAAACAATCGATAAAGAGGAAGAGGAAGAAGAAACAACAAGAAATAATGGAAGAAAACAAATGTCCATATGGTGAACATAGCGTTATCAGGATGTCTTGGATACAAGTTAACCTAAGGAGGCCCTTATGGTCATGTGAGAATTCTAATTGCAGTAGAACTTTTAAATTAGTTGAGGACAAACTTTGTGAAAGATCAAGCAAAATCATCTTCGGTCTTCTCAACAACACTTATCCCCATTAGCATATTTACAATTATAGGATCTATTCTATCTTGGGATAGAAGATTATTATGCATGGCAAATGCAGCTGGCATGAATGAGAATGAAGCACCCTGATCAACTAGAATACGTGCTAATTTATTAGATACATAAGTTATAGTTGTTATTACATATGGTGCATTCTCAGCATCATGTTCTAGTATTGCATACACTCTTGCTTATTACACATTTCCAGGTGCATTAACTTTTCTTGCAGCTCCAATTTGTGGTTGTAGAGCCATTCTGCTTACTTTACTTTAAACAACTATAAGTCTAACTAAATTTGGTGGCCTTCTAGCTCTTTCGTTTCTTAAAGTATTTGATCCTTAAATAATTATTCTCTCAATAATTTCTTTAGGCACTCATAAGCATCGTATCCTATTTCATTACATTTGTAGCATTATACTCCATTATTTTTGCAGTTGCCAAAGTGGTTCTTCTTGCACACATTGCATCAAGGGGTAGTGTTTCTCCCAAACTAAGCATTAACTTGCTCGGGTGGTGACATTGATTGTCTTGTAGACATATAGCCTCCTTGAGGCCTGTTATTTCCTCACATCCTCATGTTTTTCCTTAAATATGGGGAGAAACTTGACTTCTTTTTTTTATTTATCCTCCAAGGTTGTCTAACACTTCCTTCTTAATGATAAAGCTTTAAACAACTTGTAGTCTCTAGCTCCTTCTCCAATCTCTCTTGCTCCATAGCTTTCTCCACTTAACCTCTAAAATATGTGCTAGCATATAAGTTTAGCTTTCCACATAAGGAGATATGTACTCCATCTCAAAATTTCTCTCTTTTCATTTCCTTAATGGAATAGACATCTTTTGTGTACTTGTACAAACCTACAAACTTGTCATTATACCCCTTGACAATCATTGAAACTTTAGTGAAATTAACAAAGGTTGCCTTCTTCTGCTTCTAATAAGTTTCAGTTAGATATATTTTGTCGAACTCGTCTTTAAAAACTTGCTAAGTGAAAGCTTCTCCAAAGAGATTCTTAGCCTTCTTTTCATTTGTTAACTATGGTGTAGTAAAAGCCTTATCCACCATTTTAACCCACTTGTCAGCTTAATGTGCAATGAAAATTGTATACCCCATACATGTTTAATAATATCTATAACTTCCCTATCTTCATCTATTATTAATATTATATGAACATATGCACCATAAAAATCTCTCATTTGAACATGTGTATTTCTCATGCATTATACATCATATCTATGAAAATGTAGAATATGGCATAAGCATCATTTCTGTAATTTATTTCCTAGAAATAAAGATAAGGGTAGCATAATTATAATATAAGAAATTTACAATGAATTGATAGAATAACAACAACAATATAAATCATATTTTAGGAATAGAAATAAGGAATATTAAACTTCAAGGATTTAGTTTAGAGTTAGCTAGAAGTAATAAAGAGTAAGCGTAGGGACTAAAAGGGGGATAACTTTTGCAAAAAAAAAAAAGTAAATAAATAAATAAAAGGGGGATTGGAGGAGAGAGAGAATGAAAAGAAAAGTTAGGAGAAGGAAATGAGAAAGTGAAGAAAAAGGGGAGAAATCCTAGGGTTCTTTAATTTTGACAAAGGTAAGTAATTTTGTATTATTTTCTTATGTAATTTCTTCCTTTATGACATGCTAATCATGGAAATTAGAAATAATTAAAAGGGAAATAGGTTAATTGATATTGAAAATGGATATAGTTCTTCATGTTGAGTGCATTCTAGTTTATAGCTGAATATTGCACTTTAGTTTTTATGGCCATAAAAGAAGAATTAGGGGAAATGCAAAACATGAAATTTATGGTTTTATGTTTCACATTCATGACTATAAATGGGTTTTGTGAAAGAACAAGGATATAAAAGTGTATGGAAGCTTATTTAGGGCTGGTTCAATTAGCAGTTCTAGCAGGCTATATGATGTTGATTGGTTATTATGAGGACATTTAAAACTGATTTAGGCAAAGTGATAAACATGAGTTTTTCTAATTTATATGTCTACTAAATTTCCATAAAATATCTTCGTAATTGGTTATGCATTTCTTTTGGAATATCAAAATAATCACGACTTGGTTGGTCAAGCTATGCATGTATAGGAAGCAGGGTGGAATTTAAAATTCACTATAAGTCATGTAGTTCTCAATTTAATCTAGTTTTTTGATACATTATAGTCTCAAGTGTTTGGTTTCAATATTGAGAAAAATTAGATCATTTGGAATTATATAGAAAAAGTTATTGGCTTCCTAGTGCAGCAACATCATAACTTTATTTGTATGAAACATGCTAACCTGCACAAAAAGCATGGAAATTCATGTAAGGCACAATTTTCTTTCTATATTAAGAATACATGTTATATTCTAGGCTCTTGAAATATTACTGAAGTATGAGAAGGTGATACAAGTCGTATTTAAAGTGTTTGTTACCTAAAGAGGTGAGTATATATATTAATTGGACAAATGTGCAATTAGTTATGTGAATATAAATGTAAAATTTATTTTGTGTACCTTGATTGAAATGTGTTTTCTATAAAACTTTGATTGAGTTTCTCTATGTCTTCTTACATAAGTATTGATGAATTATAAATTGTATATGCTTGTGCTTATGCAAATATACGACAAATGATAAATTTATTATTGTAGTAATTACTTATTATACATTTTCATTTGAAAATTTGCATATGGATATAAGAGGATGTTATGACTAGCTTAACAAATACCTATAAATCACTTGGAAAATATTAATGATAAAAGGATATCATTTAATTCACTTGTTGTATGCTAACCAGTAAAATCAACTGTCATTGTCATTTATTTCACTCGAACTCGGGTGCAGTATTTTCTTGCAAGGTCACAGAAAATAAAAGGAATCAAAGTATATGCATTTGTAATATTTGAATATTGTATTTCTTTTTATGGTTGTTTATGCTGATTGTTAAAAAAACCTGATACGGAACCTCCAAGAATAAGCTTGAGAACCCCTTTATGTATTCGAACCCCCAAAGCATTAACTTGAAAACCCCAATAGTCAATTCAGCAACAACCCCTAAGAATGGTTAGAAATCAGATTACTTAGATGATCAAAGAATTAGAATAAAGAAAACTCGTTTCTAAATTCCAATTTCGAAACACTCCACAAGAAGATGATCAATCTACTTGAATGTTCCTTAAAGCATGTATTCTACACAAGAACACAAAGATAAAAGCAAAATAGCCTTTAGGTTTTAAAACTTCAATTCTGAATCATAAAATTCGTCCAAGGCATATATATATAGCCTTTACAAGGTTTTCCTTAGTGAGTAAGGAAAACTAGTAACCCTAATCTCAAAAAAAGGAAATTAATCTAATCAGACCTTAAATAGGAATTTTGACATACTTCCTATTTTAAGAATAATTAAACTAACTAAAACTAATGGGCTTTTAAAATAACAAATTCGTCCAGCCCTTATTTAACATAATTAAACCCATTAATAACTTGGACTTGAATTAAGTTGTATTGAACTTGAGCTGCACTTGGCACAAAGCTTTGGTGTCCTTGTAAACTTTCACTAGCTAAGTTCACAAAGCCTTGTAGATGATGGATTAAGGCTTCTTGAAGCTTCTTAGACTGAGACCTTGTTATAGGTCTTTGAGGCATGCTGATTGGACTCAAAACCTCTTGAACTTGATCCTTGCCTTCTTGACCATGCTCATCTTCATCATGTTGAATTCTTTGAGCTTGGTGTGTTGGCTGCTCCATAACATTTCCCCTCTCCTCAAAAGGATTCGTCCTTGAATCTAAAGCATCACCTATATCAAAAGGACTCAAATCAGCCACATTGAATGAAGCACTAACATTATACTCACCAGGTAGGTCCACTTTGTATGCATTGTCATTAATCCTTTCAAGTATTTGAAAAGGACCATCTCCTCTTGGGTTTAGCTTAGACTTCCTTTGAAGTGGAAACCTTTCTTTACGAAAATGCACCCAAACCCAATCTCCAGGCTGAAAAATCATTGGCTTCCTTCCCTTGTTCACACGTGAAGCTACTTTAGCATTTTGCTTCTCAATCCTCTCCTTAACTTGCTTATGTAACTTCTTCACCAAATCAGCCTTAGAATTAGCATCAACACTCACAAAATTGTTAGGTGGCAGTGGCAATAAATCAATAGGAGTAAGTGGATTAAATCCATAAACAATCTCAAATGGAGAGCAATTAGTAGTGCTATGAATAGCCCTATTGTAAGCAAACTCCACAAATGGTAAACAATCCTCCCACATCCTAATGTTCTTTTCTATGATTGCCCTAAGCAAAGTAATCAAAGTCCTATTAACTACTTCAGTTTGCCCATCGGTTTGAGGGTGACAAGTAGTTGAAAATAATAGCTTAGTTCCTAACTTTCCCCATAACACACGCCAAAAATGACTCAAAAACTTAACATCCCTATCACTAACAATGCTCTTAGGTATGCCATGTAAACGCACAACTTCTTTGAAAAACAAATCAGCAATCAACTTAGCATCATCAGTTTTATGACATGGTATAAAATGAGCCATTTTACTAAATCTATCAACCACAACAAAGATACTATCATGACCTTTCCTAGTTCTAGGCAATCCAAGCACAAAATCCATAGACAAATCAGTCCAAGGTTCACTAGGAACGGGTAATGGTGTGTATAACCCATGCGGTTTCAACCTAGACTTAGCCTCTCGACATGTAATGCAATGCTCACAAACTTTATACACATCATGTTTCATGCCGGGCCAAAAGAAATGTTCTAACAGCATATCATAGGTCTTATTTACCCCAAAATGCCCCATTAAGCCTCCTCCATGTGCCTCCTTAATTAATAATTCCCTTATAGAACACTTAGGAATGCACAATCTATTTCTTTTAAACAAGAAACCATCAAACAAGTAAAAATCATTTGAAACAACCCCATTGGCACAAGATGCATATATATCACCAAAATCATCATCATGTGGATACAACTCCTTTATAAACTCAAAACCTAATAATTTAGCAGTAAGAGAGTTAAGTAAGGTGTACCTTCTAGATAATGCATCAGCAACCACATTCTCTTTACCTTGCTTGTACTTAATCACATATGGAAATGTTTCTATGAACTCCACCCATTTGGCATGCCTACGGTTCAGCTTATCTTGACCCTTCAAATGCTTTAAACTTTCATGGTTAGTGTGTATCACAAACTCCCTAGGCCACAAATAATGTTGCCATGTTTGCAAAGCTCGAACCAATGCATATAATTCCTTGTCATAAGTTGGATATTTCAAGGTTGCCCCACTTAACTTTTCACTAAAATACATTAGTGGTCTTTGATCCTGCATCAAAACTGCTCCAATCCCTATGCCACTAGCATCACATTCAATCTCAAAAGTTTTATCAAAGTTAGGTAAAGCAAGTAAAGGTGCATTACATAATTTTGCCTTAAGTTCATTAAATGCATGTTCTTGTGCATCACCCCAAACAAATCCAACATTTTTCTTAACTAATTCATTCAAAGGTGTAGCTATAGTGCTGAAATCTTTAATGAATCTCCTATAGAAACTAGCAAGCCCATGAAAACTTCTCACCTCACTAGCATTTTTAGGTTTTGGCCACTCTTTAATAGCCCTAACCTTCTCCTCATCAACCTCTATGCCTTGACTAGATACAACAAAACCAAGAAAATTAACCTTATTCATGCAAAAACTACACTTTTTAAGGTTTGCATACAACTTTTCTTGTCTAAGTGTTTCTAGTACAATTCGCACATGCATAACATGATCATCTAAACACTTAGAGTAAATCAGAATATCATCAAAGTAAACAACAACAAATTTACCTAAGTAATTTCGCAACACATGGTTCATCAATCGCATGAATGTGCTAGGTGCATTAGTAAGACCAAAGGGCATAACAAGCCACTCATACAACCCATACTTAGTCTTAAAAGCTGTTTTCCATTCATCACCAACATTCATTCGAATTTGATAATAACCAGATTTCAAGTCTATTTTAGTGAACAAACAAGAACCATATAACTCATCAAGCATATCATCTAATCTAGGAATAGGATGACGATACTTTACAGTGATTTTATTGATGGCTCTGCAATCCACACACATCCTCCATGTTCCATCCTTCTTTGGCACAAGAATGACAGGAACCGAACAAGGACTAAGACTTTCCCTCACATACCCTTTAGCTAGCAACTCCTCCACTTGTGTTTGGATCTCCTTTGTTTCTCTTGGATTTGCTCTATATGCTGGTCGATTGGGTATGGCTGCCCCAGGAATGAAGTCAATTTGATGTTCTATGCCTCTAATTGGGGGTAATCCACTAGGCATCTCTTTGGGAAACACATCTTCAAATTCCTGCAAAAGATCAACAAACACACTAGGCAAAGATGGGTTAAGTTCATTAGTTGCCAAATAAGCCCCTTTGTACAAAAGTACAAATATAGGCCGATTAGCATACAAGGCCTGTCTAACCTCACTTGTCCTAGCTATTAAACTCAAATTCTTTTCTTTTTTCTCTCTAGGCTGAATCTCTTCTTTTATTTTTCCCTCTTTCTTTTCACTCTCTAAAGAATTTTTCTTACTTTCTTTTTCTTTCTTTTCAGCCTCCACTCTCATTCTTTCCATTTTACATTGGTCTTCATACACCTCCTTTGAAGAAAGCGGTGTTAATATGATCTTGCACCCATCCTTGGTAAAGTGATACCGATTGAGGTACCCATCATGCTTGGTCTTTCTATCAAATTGCCATGGTCTACCAAGCAAAATATCTCCAGCATGCATAGGAACTACATCACACAATTGCTCATCATGATATTTACCAATTGAAAAGGAAATAATAGATTGTCTATTTACCTTGACCTCTCCACAATCATTAAGCCATTGAAGTTTGTATGGTCGTGGGTGTGGTATAGTAGACAGCCCCAATCTACTAATTAAGAATGAGCTCACTGCATTGGTGCAACTCCCTCCATCAACAATCATAAGACATGCCTTGCCTTGCACATGACACCTTGTATGGAATAAGTTGTCTCGTTGCTCTTCAATGCAATCTTCCTTTATTTGAGTACTAAGAGCACGCCTTGTAACCAGCATGTCACCTTTGATTGGCTCCTCTATACTCCCATCACTACAACTTTCCAATTCAGGCATCTCATCCTTATCACTTTCATTATTGCCCTCTTCTTCATCAGTCACAATTTCCCCATTCCTTATGGTCATAGTTCTCTTATTAGGACAATCTTTGCTCACATGACCTACTCCTTGACACTTCCAACACTTAATGTCTCTATTTCTACCTTTAGCCTCATTGGTTTTGATTTTGTCCTTAGAGACCGAATCTGTCTTCCCTTTAGCAACCTCATGAGCAACCTTATTCCCACCCCTATAATCACTCTTTCCATCCTTTTTCCAATTAAAATTAGAGCTAGAATAGGATTTGGAATTGTACCTTGTCGCCCCTCTTCCTTGGAGTTGCCTTTCTATCTTGACAACCATGTGCACCATCTCTTCTAAATCTTCATATTTGTGTAAATCTACTCGGTCAGATATGTCTTTGTTTAGACCAGCCAAGAAGCGTGCCATAGTGATCTCCACATCTTCATCTATATCAGCCCTAGTCATGAGCATCTCCATCTCTTTATGGTAATCATCCACACTCTTACTACCTTGTTTAAGAACTTGAAGTTTTTGTACAAGTTCCCTATGATAGTGTTTGGGCACAAATCGCTTCCTCATTACAACCTTGAGCTCAGGCCAATTATCAATTGGGTACTCCAAATTCCTTCGCCTATTAATCACCAAATGGTCCCACCAAGCAATAGCATAATCAGAAAATTGAGTAACTGCCAATTTTACCTTCTTTTCCTCGCTAAATTGATGGCAATCAAATATAAGCTCCAATTGCTTCTCCCATTGTAAATAGGACTCCGGATCTGATTTACCTTGAAAGTTAGGTATCTTATGTTTGATGCTTCCCAAATTTCGATCTACATTATCTTCATTGCCTCGGTTTCTTCCATTGTATGGAACCGGTTCTAACCTTCCTCTTCCTCTACCTCGGCCTTGTCTACCTCCACCTCTTGGTACTACTTCTGCATAGGCCTCATCTTCATCCTCATTGTCAACATTGCCTTCTACTTCCTCATTATGATTTGGTGTTGTTGCCCTTTCAACCGCTCCTAGCCTTGTATCCATACGGTTTAATCTCTCCATTATAGTCTCAAAATTTGTATTCATACGTTCAAATTGCCTTTGTTGAGCCTCACGGAGCAAAGTTTCATCAACTTTACCCTCACCTTTATTTTCACCTTGGTTTGACATTGCTGTAAAAGAATGTTAGAAACAATAATAATAATAATTTAAAATCCTCACAAGCACTCCCTCACGTGTTTGCACTCAAATGATGCGGGTGGTCACTCGTGTTTAACTCAATTTGATGTTTCACTCGACTTCCTCTCACCACTCAAGCTAATTCTTTTATGTTCTTAGGTGAATCACACTTTTATAACAAATCAATTAGATTGAAGCAATATTCAAGTAGAACTTTCAAAAGTGAAATTTTCAAAACAAGTTTGAGGCAATTCGGTTAAAAAAAAAAACAACAATTCAGAAGCAATAAAATAGGAAAACTCAAAAAGATGCAAAAGACATGTGAAAGAAATACAAAGATCTTCTAGAATAGAAAAGAAAACGAATTTAGAAGTTATTTTAAGGAGAAAAGTCAAATCTGCCTCAATAAGTAATATTCCTTAATGAGCAAGTATTGTAAAGATATGCAAAATCCTTAATAGACAAGTAATACAAGATATGACAAGATCTAGTTAGATATGTCAATTATAAACCAAATAGGATTAGGAAACCAAAATCAGACCTGATGAGGATATTAATCACTCAAACAATATTCCTTAATGAGCAAGGAATGGAAGGAAATGCAAATCAGACCTGATTAGGATATAAATCACTGAAGAATCTTAATTCTTCCTTTTCTAATAACTTTCTCTCTTTTTTTTCACGAATTTTTTTTTTTTTTTTTTTTGCTTTTTTTTTTTTTCAAATTTCTTCTTTTTTTTTTTTTTTTTTTTTTGCACGAAATTTTTTTTTTTTTTTTTTAATTTCAACTATGAACACAAATCTAAATTTCAGAATGCAAAACAATTGACTGACCTAAAGGGAAAAAAAATCAAGACTAACAAATAAGAACAAAGAACAAAACACAAGAATGAAGAACAAAAATAAATAAGAACGATTTTAAAAGAATAAGAAAAACATAAGAAATCAGGATTAAGAATAAAAATTATAAAAGATAAAACCTGATCTAGAGCCAAAGCTCTGATACCAAATGATACGGAACCTCCAAGAATAAGCTTGAGAACCCCTTTATATATTCGAACCCCCAAAGCATTAACTTGAAAACCCCAATAGTCAATTCAGCAACAACCCCTAAGAATGGTTAGAAATCAGATTACTTAGATGATCAAAGAATTAGAATAAAGAAAACTCGTTTCTAAATTCCAATTTCGAAACACTCCACAAGAAGATGATCAATCTACTTGAATGTTCCTTAAAGCATGTATTCTACACAAGAACACAAAGATAAAAGCAAAATAGCCTTTAGGTTTTAAAACTTCAATTCTGAATCATAAAATTCGTCCAAGGCATATATATATAGCCTTTACAAGGTTTTCCTTAGTGAGTAAGGAAAACTAGTAACCCTAATCTCAAAAAAAGGAAATTAATCTAATCAGACCTTAAATAGGAATTTTGACATACTTCCTATTTTAAGAATAATTAAACTAACTAAAACTAATGGGCTTTTAAAATAACAAATTCGTCCAGCCCTTATTTAACATAATTAAACCCATTAATAACTTGGACTTGAATTAAGTTGTATTGAACTTGAGCTGCACTTGGCACAAAGCTTTGGTGTCCTTGTAAACTTTCACTAGCTAAGTTCACAAAGCCTTGTAGATGATGGATTAAGGCTTCTTGAAGCTTCTTAGACTGAGACCTTGTTATAGGTCTTTGAGGCATGCTGATTGGACTCAAAACCTCTTGAACTTGATCCTTGCCTTCTTGACCATGCTCATCTTCATCATGTTGAATTCTTTGAGCTTGGTGTGTTGGCTGCTCCATAACAAAACCTTTAGAATTTAATTAATGTTTATATTCATTGAGTCATGACTCATCAAATTGTAATTATTTTTTAGATTGGGAAGTCTAGTTTTGACCATTTTGAAGCATAAAACATTGTAGTTAAACCATGAAGCATAGGTTGTCAATGTAACCCTCACTCTCTCTCTTCTTGTAACATACATATGCTCACTAGTTAATGCATATGTCTGTATGCATGTATACATGTATGTATGGATATATATATATATATATATATATATATATATATATATGCATGTATATACACTCTGTCTGTGTATGTGTAGTAACTATGTGCAAACAAATGATGCTTAATAATAATAAGGCATAATACATTTGCGACCCTTTATACTTGGCATAATTTATCATTTTGACACCTTAACTTACAATTTTACCATGTCAACACTTAAACTTGTCTAAAATGCAATAATTTGCACTAATATGATGACATAATGCATTTACCACCCCTTGTATTTGTCATTTTTTTTGTCAATTTGACATTTCTACTTGCAATTTTTTGTCATTCAAACCCTTGAGATGTGGCATGCTAATTTGCTATTCCATGTCACGTATGCTAATAGGGTTTTCAATATTATATTTTAGGTGAGTTCAACTATTAAAATGGCAAAACTATAAGTTGAAGTGTTAAACTAACAAAAAGTGACAAGAATAAGGGGCCACAAATGTATTATGCCTAATAATAATAATAATGAAGAATTGCACAATTGGTGTTTGAACTTTTTAATTTTTGCTATTTTGATTGTTAGACTTTTTTTTTTTTTTTTGCAATCAGGTGGCCGAAGTGTTGAGTAAACACTAGTAGGACCCACTTTTATGTAATTTGTTTATCTAAAATGCCCTTAATTTATCCACTCCCATAGAGGAATCAGGGGGAAAATTTTACAATCTGAATTTTGAAATGAAGAACAGAAGATGAGCAACAACAACATCTTCCTTTCTCCTACTATTTTTTTCATCTCCGAATTATTGTTAAAAAATGTTTCAAAAAAAAGGAATAGCAAGAAATGGAGATTGTATCTTTGGTTGGTTCAAAAGTGATGAAGTTATTATTTGATCCCATAGTATGCTAAATTAGTTACATATGGAACTATAATAGTGACATCCAAAAATAAAAAGATCAAGTGGAGATGCTTAAAGCCGAAGAATAACAATTATAGCATTAGGTGGAGGCAGTTCAAAGGAACGGGGAAAAAATTACAGCTGTTGTTAAGATTTAGATAAGATTCACAAATCAAATAGCTACTAATGCATACAAAATTCTCCAGCAAAACAAAATAGTAAGTAAAACGTGCTTCATCAATCTGTTTTCTTAAAATTTTAAGTTACCAATAAAACATGGAATAGTAAGACTCCCTTGATGCTTCCTGTTGAAAGGAAATTTATTAGAAATGATAGCACTACACTCCTTTGTGAGTGTAACTATCTCAAACTCCTATAGTTTCTTTTTATTGGAAACTAGTTCCTTTAAAAATTCTACATACTTCGACATTTAAGTAAGATATTCCACTAAAGAGATATTGATGTTAAGTGAGTTGAACCTTTCCAAAAATCTTGTAAACTGTTGATTCATATTGTGGTTTCTTTAACCTTTAAGGATACAGGGCTAGAGGCTCATATGGCTTTATAAGTGGTGGTTTTGACTTTTCCTTACTCTTGTCTTAGACCTGTGGCTCATTTTCACTTGAATTTCAACCCATTCATCTTCTTGTTCTTTTTCCTCCTCTTTCTTCTTTTTTTTTATACTTTATTCTTACTTTTAGAGGTTGAATTTATGTTCCACTTCTTAAGGTAATGGCCTTTAGTTGTTCCTTTGGGTTCTTTTCAATGTTACTTAGTAAAGAACCTTAATTTCTCATTGATAAGGAGTTAGTCAATTTCCCCACTTGCACTTCCAAATTATAAATAGAAGAAGAGTGGTTTCTAAACATGGGTTGAGAGTCCTGGTGCATCAGCTCAAATCTCTTTGTAGCTTCATCTTATTGATTCATTCTTATAGACATTACATCCATAAAATTCTTCAACTTGCTCTCCAATAAGACCACTGAAGATGAACTCTTGTCCTGCTAAAAATTAGATTGAGGTTGTTATATATTCTAACCTCTAAGACCTAGTGAAACTTGTGGTATCCACTAGTTGTTCCCTTGATTGCTCCAAGAGAAATTTGGATGATTTCTCTAACTCAAGTTGTAAGTGTTACCATGCACTTGGTTCTGTTGTCTCTTGAAGTTGTTCACATAGTTTACACTTTCTACCCCTTGTATTAACTAGCATTTTATAGTGGGATGACCTCCTTAATACAACTCGTAAAAAGAAGACAAGGAAGATGTAGATATTGCATTAACACTCATCTAAGCAATCCTCTTGGATAGAGCATCCATTTTCGCATTCAACATGATCAAGTTGTCTACTTTAATTACTCGCCCTTTTTTTTGGAATGACTCTTTAATTAGACCAAAGGATTTATGTATTACCCATCTCCTCAAAAAGATCCAAAGCATCTTCAGGTGTTATTGACATGATGGTTACTCTAGTTGCACCAAATCCAATTGGTTGACTCCTTTATAAAATGACTACACTAAATCCTATAGAGGTATTAGTTATGGTGGACATTATCTTTAAAGATCCTTAAATCTATCCTAGTACTCATAAAAGCGTTCATCCTCTTTTTAGTAAAAAAAGGTAATTTCATTCCTGAATTTTAATAATTTAGCTAGTGGAAAGTACTTGTTGAAGAAGGCCATGTTGAGCTCTTTCCAAGTGTTAATAGAGTTAGTGGCAAACTTGTAAACCACCTCTTTGCTCTATCCATAAGAGAAAATGGAAAGAGAATAAGCTGAATAGCTTTAGGCTGCACTCTATTCATATTGAGAGTCGAGCAATACTCTAAGAATCAGGTCATGTGACCGATTAGATTCTCATATGGTAACCCACCAAATTGTTAGCTTTAGATCATTTGGATCATCACTGGTTTGATTTTAAAGTTATTGCCTACTAATGTTGGCCTCACAATTAAAGTTTGGTCACCTTAAACAGTAGGTCTCATAAAATCTCACATAGTCCTTTGTACATTTTGCCCAACCTCTACTGCTTTCTTTCTTAGAAATCTATCTTCCTCCCTTCCGTTCATTCTCCTAATATGTTATTTTCTCCTTCTATGCTCTATCTTTTCAAGCTCTAAATCAAGTGGTACTAATAAAACTCCTTATTTGCTTGCACAATATGTTGTGTGCATGCAATAGCACAAGTTCCTGCAATACCACAAATACAATAAAAAATAAAGAGACAAAACTAAAAATAATGTCTAAATCAAACAACACAATTTTCTTAACAATATCAAATTTTTCACTCGCCGGCAACAACAGCAAAACCTTGATGTGTGTAATCCACAAGCATACAGAATCGTGTAAGTAATAAATAAATATTTTCCCATAGTGATTGGAAATTTGACTATGGTATTACTCATAGTGTTTTATTTATCTAGACACCAAAAAATGGTTTTTTTTTTTTTTAAATAAAGTAAACTAACAAATTAAAGCTAATGTTAAATCACAATCCAAGAAAATTTTAGCATTCTTAAACTCAATTCAACCTTTTTAAAAATGTAATTAATCTCTAAGATAATTCATACTATAGTTTATTATATAAGTAATATTAAGAACCATAGATCTTCCTCTCAGACAAACCTATGATTAATTAAATATAATTAGTACTTGATTTTATAGCTCTCATTGACAAGTGTTTATTAAACCCAATTTTGAAGCTCAACTCTTTAACATTATTAGTCATCTAAGTGTCTCTCAACTAAATAGACATTTAATAGGTTATTACTTTTTTTTTTTCAATGAAACCTATCTCTCAATCAAGTCTCACTATCTAGATTCAAACAAAGGGTGGCCAATCCATTAATGACATTAAACAAAGAAACAACTAATAAACTATGTTTATTAACTTAGATTAAATCATAATGGTCACATGGTTGAATTGATTCAAAAACCCTAACTAGAATATCTAGCCACACATATTGAATAGAAGAGAAGATGATGAATTGAGAGAAAATGGAATCATTATTACTCAATTAAAATTGAAATAACAAACAAATGAATAATAAAAACCCCTTCGAATGGAAGTCTTTTATTCTCAATCTTTAAACATTCATTATACTAATCAAATGAAAAGAACTAGAGAATTTTAATTTTGATTTTTTGAAAAGTAAAGTACAACTAAAATAAAGATTAATTTTCCTCATTCATCAGGTGGCTTTGCACTTTCTAAAACCATCTTTTAGCTCAAATTTGAACTCTAACAGAAGATATTATAATCCCTAAAGATTAGCTCCTTTCTGAATTTCAAAATTCAAAATTTTATTACGACGCATGGTTGTGCTTATCCCTTACACAACCATGCATCCCTTGCTTTCTCTCTCAGGCATGGCCATGCGCACTAAAACGCACAGCTGTGTGACTTTGCCTTGGTTCAGACACAATTGCGTGACCTCTATACATGATTGTGTGGGATCCCCTTGCTTTAAAACTTCATTTCTCTTTAAGAAATTGACTTTCTTGGACTTCCCTATCATGGACTTGTCTTAGTCAACACCTTTAAACCCTTTCAATGCATCATAGAGACCAAAAGTACACCAAATTACTTAAAATTAAAATAAACCTAATAAATTCAATAAAAACATTAAAGATGAATAAAAACCTTGTAATTAACTAACATGCAACTAAATTGATCTTAATTCTATGACTTAGAGTGCTAAAAACATAAAGCTTTTCACACTCATCACCTTTCAATTTTTATTATAAATTAAGCCTCTTTGATTGATCAATTTTTAATCACTTTGGGACTTAATTTAATTAATTAATTGTTATTTTATTTATTTTATATATATATACACACACACTATAAGATAAAAGAAAAGAGAGAGAGAGAGAGAGAGAGATACATACACACGCACATGCACTAGAATATAACAGAAAAGAGTGTGAGTAATTTTATAAGGGAATTAACTAATGAGTGTAAAGAATATCAAGAATAGCTTATGCAACAAGGAGTACTTGAGAAAATAGGTATATTAAAAGAATAATAGAATATCAAGAATAAAGGAATGCACAACCAAAAATCAAATATCAAGGTTTAGTATAATATAATTCATTTTTATTATTTCCATTCCAATCGCAATATATTTATGTTTAGATTTTAGGGATAATAACTTTTTTAGTCCTATAACTTGATTATGATTAGGTCCTACAAAAAAAAAATTACAATCAAGTTCTATAAGTTTTAAAAAGTCTTTCCATTAATCCTATTCGTTAGTCAAACTAATTTTCAATTAGTCAACCATTAAAATAAAATTTTATTTTTACATTTCAGTCCTAAAACTGTAAAATCTTTTATATTTTAAATAAATAATTTTTATTTTTAATTTCAATTTATTATATTATTTAATTTTCATAATAACTGTATTAACTCATTAAAAATAATATCAAAACCTATAGAACTTAATTATAAAGAAACTTAATTGAAAAAAAAAACCTAAGTTATAGGACTAAATAATTTCTCATAAAGTTTTAGAACATAATATCTCACAAAGCCTGTATGCATATATTTTGAACCACATAGATTTGTCTCAAATGCATAATGAATTTATGCGCTGTCACAAAACTAGTTATCAATAAGTTGGTCAACGCTGTCTCAATTGAACTCATATATTTCTTACATAAGTAGTATCAATTTACACTTGATGATTAAATATACATAAGTAGTGGTCTTATCCTTTTATCGATTCATAGAATTTAATTCATTTGCGCATTTACAGTGGTACCATATCATGATGTTCTTCTTATTGAAGTTCAATTGTGCAATTTAAAAAATTATCGATATTTTGACTTGATGCATTCTCGTTGAAACTTTTCTAGAATTGCTCTCATTTTTTGTTCAATATGAGCAATTAACATAGATTTATTCTCAAGCCAAAGACTTATAAGTTCTCCATAATTATTGATAATTCGGATATTCAAAACATTCTTTAAATGAAGTTCTCAAAAATATATGAATATGGATTTTAAAGAACTATTAGCATTAACTTGGTCTTAAAGATGTAACTTATGAAATCTGTAACTTATAATGTAAAATTGAGTATTTGAAGTTAATACTATTCAACTTTAATTGTAATTTTCAATTACGTGTTTTAGGAGTTAACATTTCTTATTTGAATTAGCATCAAAATACGATTTGTTTAGGGTTATAGGGGCGTTTAGCAAGTTGTAAAGATGACCGACTCTTCTGAATAGGCAATCACATGGGTGATCCGCCCTGCACTGGTCCTATAGATTTTGACATATTTCACTTAGAAACCACTCATAAACATTTTGTATTTTTAATTGGTTCCTTTTTCAAGCATAAGTTCACATGCATTTGAATTTGCTACTCATGAATTTGAAATTTTATGAAAGATTCAATAAACACTTTAGCAACAGTAGTCAATAAGTTTCGATAACAACAAAAATTACAGTAGATTGGTTGCACTCTTACAAGAAGATATTGGTGAAACCTCGCATGCAAAAAACAAGGAAAATTTTGAGATTTTAGAATTTTACAAGAGAGATTACACAAGGAATCACTCACCAAAATCTCAAACAAAACCAAACTCTAATCTCTCTTGGCTTAATCCTTCCTTAAACTTATTGATTTCTTGAACCAATAACAAAACTCTAATGATCCGAACTCCATAGAAATTAAAATTAAAATCTAAAAATGCATGTTCACGATCAAGAATTGATCATGAAGAATTTGAGACATGCAAATGGAAATGACCTAAATCCAACTGAACACTCACACCCAACTCAGCTTTTTCTTTGTTCTTAGGTTTCTAAAGCATAGAGTGTTCTACTTCTTGCTCTGCATTTTTATTTAATGCAGATTTACTGGTGTCCCAAGGCTGGAAGGTCTCCTACATGCACATTGACAACTCACCAATTAATTTCAATTCACCCCTCAACATTTTTCTTTTTTGTAGTCATATCCTTCCTTAATTTTGCTCTATTACATTCAAGCCCTTTATTTCTTATTTTAGCAAATTTGAGGTCTAATTAATATTAAAATAAATAATATTAATTTTTCAACTAGAGCTTCCAAAGACACGGATATGACAATTTCTTTCTTAGATCTTTGTTCGTATGTCTTCCTCCAATTTGCATATAATTATCTAGCACAGCATCTATATGTTTTGCCTTAGGAAGTAAATTAGCAATAGTATAGCAAGCCATGCACATAAAGGTTATCTTTAAAAAAAAGCATAAAAATTTCAGAAATCACAACATAGATTATTAAGAAAAAAAAATTATCTTTTACTGGTTAGTAATGATGGTCCTACCTTTGCCGTCCTTTATGTCTTAGCTAACAACTCTAAAAACCAGTTTCAAGTCACTTTATTTTCACAAGTAACTATAGACCAAGCCATAAAGAACATTTTATTGTTCTCATCCATTTTTACTGTAGCAAGCCCAAGAATGCTTCTACAACCTCCAAATAGTCCTTTTTTAAAGCAATCAAAACTGACAAATGATCCATTAAAAATAGAAAATTGTTTTAGAATAGGTTTTACCTTTATTTAGTGGTGCTTTTAGAGTTGACTTCTTCCACCAAGTCAACTTGTAGTTTAGCCATTGTTAATAATTTAACTCTTCCTAACTGGAAATTAAGGTAAAGTTAACCTTAATGTCTTCTTTGACTAAATCTTTCAAATCTACCAACCTAATTGCATAGATGCACTTATACTTATGCATGTAATTAGCAACAAACCATTTTGTTATCGCCCTTTTATTTTTATTTTTTACAGGACAATTATGTTCCTAAAAAATATCTTAATTTGAAAACGATGAGAAACACTATCATAAGAAGCCAATACCACCCAAGGACAAATTTTTTTAATACAATTAACCCTTATTTCTGAATTTGTATTCTTAACAATCTTAATTACTCCCCTTTCTTTAATTGAGTGTGTTGCCATAACCTCCTTAAACTCTTTTTTCCCTTTAAATCTCATACCTAATAAAAAAGTAATTTTTCTACATTTGGATTATAAGCAAGAAAAATGCTTGTAATCCTTACAAAATGGTCAACATCCTCATCCCCATTTGAGCTCATAGTTCTTCAATCTCCATTTAAGCTAAACACTTCATTTCAATATAGACCCCCATATGTTGCTTCGTTGCTCCAATTAGCAAAAAAATTTCCAACACTTTTAGCAGCAACAATAACTACATCTTGACTTTGTAGTTGTTCTTCTAAAATAGTCTGAGCTCAACCCTGACTTCCACTTTCAAGTGGATCTACACCATCTTCTCCCTTTTTACTTGCTTTTCTTAATAAATATCTACCTTTTATAAGTCTCCATCATTTTAATTTGACAATAACCTATTATTAACCAGTATATCTAGATCTTCATGAACATTATCTGGATCTTCAACATCCTAAATTTCCACTTCATTATCATTCTCATCAATTAATATGAATCTAATCACCTAGCCCAATAAGTTCTATAAAGCATTAAGAGTTCAAGAAAGCCTGATGATAAGGTTGCAACCAAAGAACCTTTAAGAGGTCTTATTAGGTGTTGTTCAAGCCATTTAAAAGGCCCAAAAATATGAGAATACAAATCAATTCAATGAGGGATAAAAAGAGGCCTAAATGAATAAGATAAGGTCATCAAAATAAAATGAAAATGAGCCAAGAACTACTACTGTGACTACAGTAACCCTTGCAATCATAATAGCCTTATAAGCCAATAAAAATAGCCTTAAATAAAAGCTAGGTGTTGGGCAATTTTTGAAAGTGTACGGTTCATTACAAGTAATATATGATGAGTGAGTATCGTTCCCATAGGGAGATGAGAAATTCTAGCACTAAGTGTGATCTTGCCTCCTACAAGCTAATAGAATGAATGATTTTAAATTGGAAAATTAAATAAATAGAATGTTAATGTAAACAAATTATATTTAATGGAATTCATGATTTAAAAACTAGAGCTTGGATTCATTCATCAAGCACTTGCTTGAATTATAGGATTTTGTTAATTCAGTTAATAAATCTCAGTCAAGGGTAGGCTGTTCATAAATTCCTAAGGCTTCTTTCAAAGTCACTCAGGCATACCTAAAGCAAACACAACCTATTCTTATGGTCTAATGAATTACTCAGGTTTATGAAGTTCCTTAATAGTTTATTAATCCCTTAAGGTCTTGTCTACTTTCGGGATCAAGGATCCCTAGAATCACAGGTTTTATGAGCTCACAAATAATGTAACTTTCATTGTTATAAATTTATCCACAAGCATGCATTTAATCAGGCTTAAATTAAACACAAGATTAATGAAGCAAAACTTGAGAAATTTACTGATGATAATTAACTACAATAAAATAATATCCAGATAAGCAGTAATCCTGGCTACATGAATCCAAACTCTAAACGAGTTTAGTTACACATAATGTAAATTATTAAAGATAGGAATAAATGAATATAAGAAAAAGAGTCTAGAGAATATAGTCTCTGTTTCTTCAATCCTCTATTTTGTTCCGTCTCTCTGTTTTGCTCTCCTTTTTTGCCTCTGTTTGTCCTTCCTTCCCTTTGCTCTCTTGCCTTCATTCTCGTCCCCCCCCCCCTTTCCATGAGTTTATGATGTCTTGTATCCTCAAAATTAGGGTAACGTGTGATGCATTTGTTTGAGTTAAAATTCCTTAAATGTACAAGCATAACTAGACTTGCACATTCGTATGAAGTTCTTTGCACGGCTATGTTGATAAGTGCATGAGCGTGTCCTTGCCTTTAGATATTATGGCATGGTCGTGTGAGTCAAGGCATAGCCATGCCTTTATTTCCTTCAATGTGGCATGGCCATGTTAATGAGTGCACGGCCATGCCACTTTTGCCTTAGATTTGGCACGACTGTGTTGAGCCTTGCATGGCTGTGCTCTTTTTCTCTTATAAAATGGCACGGTCGTGCTCTATCTTACACAGCCATGCTCTTTCCTTCCCAAATGTTAGCACAACCATGTTTTGCATCACATGGCCGTGCATGATCAATGCATACTCGTGTTCCTTTCTCTGACTTTTTTGAATCTTTGACTTTTCTTAAGGCATTTAATTTCTACAAACAAAATAGTGAGAAGAATACAAAAATTAGACAGAGAATATAAAACTCCTAATTTATTTAATTAATGCATGATTATATCTCTATTAAATTTAAATATCCTAATATTATCTAAATGCTAAATTTATTAATTATTATGCAGAACATGGAAAATTATGCAACTAAAATGAAATATTATTAAATAAAATCAAAGACTAAATAGTGTAAATTTTAATAGTAAAATGCAATTATCACTAGGGTGATTACATTTGACGTAAATGCATAGGGGCACGCCTTAATACCACTTGAGATGTGTGTTTAGACTTTTTATTAGCTTAGAAACATAGTAATAAGTATCTTTTGTATAATGCCCATTAGAGTTACATATATATCTCAAATGTGTGTTAGTGGGCAATTAAAGCATTTAGTGAAATGTTTGTAATTAATAATTGTGATCAAAAGATGTAATCTTATGTTTTAGTGTCTATGAAAGTTGTGCGTACTTGGTCTTAAAGTATATATAAATAAAACCATTTTATTTATGGAAGAGAGCTTGGTGCCATGGATGATTAATAAAAAAAATTAAATATTTTCTCTTTAGTTAGCTAGTTAACTATGTGTTCTTATTAAACATTACGTTAGTGGTGAACATCCCTTTAACTTATCAATCTATCTTTTAGGCAATAGATTGTGGATTCTTCTTAACTATAAATTTTATTGCTTATTCATTATTTAGTTTATGACCACGATGACTTGGTTGGATTTTAAGGAGCAATTTATGAGATTCTTCTATCCCTCATCTATGTGAGAGAACTATAGATGGCAACTGCTTAATATTGATAGGAGAGATCAATCAGTTAAGGACTACACTCAGGAGTTCTACATATTGATGAGACATGCTGAGGATGTGAGGCAGGATGGTGACTGGGTTAGGCCTTGCTATTGGCATTCAACCAAAGGGTTATAGTTTGGAGAGTGTTGTGGAGGAGGAGAGACAACTAGAGCAGAGATATATCTAACATGGCACCATACTTGATCCTTATAATAGTGGCATTGCCAGACCTGTTCAGAGAGTGTTGTAGCCAATGTTTCAGATAGGCAGCATGAGTGCTCAGTCAGTAAGACCTTTTCAGCAAAGCAGATAGTTAAGAACACATCGGAGTAGTAGGCACCATTTTGCTCAGGATCGCAGGAGTAGTATGGCTGTTAGATTTGGTGATAATGCTAGCAACATCAGTGGACAGAGCTTTGAACATGGCAGTTCTGGGTCTGGGGCTAGTGTGTGTGCCACGTGTGGGTGAGTACATCAGGGTCCTTATCATTTGATGCCAGGAGTGTGTTTCAGGTGTGGTCAGTTTGGACACTTTGCTAGAGCTTGTCTGAACTATGGATTCTATCCATCCTTTGTTCAGGGATCTTCACCTTCTATTGTCCAGCCTTTGTAGCAGGTGCCTCAGTAGTATCAGGCACCCATATACCCTCAGTAGTGACTGATTGAGTTTGTGAGTCAGTAGGGTCGGGGCAGAGGGCATACTCAGCCATTCACTTTGCGGCAATCATGACGTGGACAGGCTAGAGTCTTTACTTTGATTCCTCAGGATGTACAAACATCTAATGTAGTGGTAGCATGTATTATTCCAGTCTTTTATTCTAAGGCTAGAGTTTTATTTGATCTGGGTGCTACATATTCTTTTGTATCTCCTTTGTTTACTTCAAAAGTAGCTTGACTTCCTTCTAAGATGAGTTTTCCTTTGTTTATTTTGACTCTACTTAGTGATGAGTTAGAAACGGATATCTTCTTTCCATCTTGTCCTGTGTTAGTAGAAGGTAGAGAGTTGTTAGTATAATTGGTCCTTTTGGATATGATTGAGTTTGATGTGATTCTAGGAATGCATTGGTTGTCCTAGTGTAATGCTTTTGTGGACCATCGAGCAAAAGAAGTAATTTTTAGAATTCCAGGTATAGAGGAATTCAGATTTAGAGGTAATGAGAGTTTCATGCCTCGTAACCTTATGTTTGCTATTACAGCTAAGAAGATGCTTAGTAGAGGGTGTCAAGGCTATCTAGCTATAGCTAGAGATGTTCAAGAAAAAATAGGATCAGTGGAAAGGGTACCAATGGTACGTGAATTCTCAAATATTTTTCAAAGGAGTTACCTGGATTGTCATCAGATATGGAGATAGAATTCTGTATTGAATTTGTGCCTAGTACAGATCTTATCTCTATGCCACCTTATAGGATGGCACCTGCAGAGCTGAAGGAGCTGAAAAATCAATTATAGGAATTATTGGATAAGGGGTTTATTCGGCCTAGCACATCTCCTTGGAGTGCTCCGGTTCTTTTTGTAAAGAAGAAGGATGGTAGTCTTTGACTCCGTATAAACTATAGACAATTGAATAAGGTTACCATCAAGAACAAGTATCAACTCCCTAGGATTGATGATTTGTTTGATCAGTACCAAGGAGTTTGGTATTTCTCTAAGATCAAATTTAGATCTGGGTATCATCAACTGAGGATTAGAAGTGAGGATGTACCTAAGTCAGCATTTTAGACTAGGTATGGCCACTATGAATTCCTAGTGATGTCCTTTGGGTTGACTAATGCCCCAGCAGCCTTTATGGACTTAATGAATAAGGTGTTTAGGCCATTCTTGGACTAATTTATGATTGTGTTTATTGATGACATTCTAGTCTATTCCAGGAATAAGGCAGAGCATGCAATGCATTTGAGATTGGTGCTGCAGACTTTGAGAGAGCACCATCTATATGCCAAGTTTTCAAAATGTGAATTCTAGTTAGACAAAGTGGCATTTTTAGGCCATGTGGTATCCAAAGATGGCATTCAGGTAGATCCCATGAGGATAGTGGCGATCATTAAATGGCCAAGACCTACAATAGTTACAGAAGTGAGAAGTTTTCTAGGTTTAGCGAGCTATTACAGGAGATTTGTGAAGGATTTCTCCAAGATTGTTGTGCCTTTGACCATACTAACCTAGAAGAATTTTAAGTTCGTGTGGACTGATAGATGTGAGGAGCATTTTTAGTTGCTTTAGGATTTATTGACTTCGGCTCCAGTGCTGACGTTGCCTTCTGATAGTGATGGATACACGGTGTATTGTGATGCTTCCCAAGTAGGATTGGGTTATGTGCTAATGCAGAATGGCATAGTGGTGGCTTATGCTTCAAAGCAGTTGAAGAAGCACAACTAAAATTATCCTACTCATGATCTGGAGATGGCAACAATTGTATTTGCATTGAAGATTTAGAGGCATTACCTGTACGGTGTCATTTGTGAAATATACACTGACCACAAGAGCTTGAAGTATATCTTTGAGCAGAGGGATTTGAACCTAAGGCAGAGAAGATGGATGGAACTTCTGAAGGATTACGATTGTTTGATTCTTTACCATTCAGGTAAGGCGAACATAGTAGCAGATGCGTTGAGCAGAAAATCAGCAGGCAGTCTTGCCCATATTAGTACTGAAAGGAGGCCGATTATTCAGGAGATGCATGAGCTGATTGATTAAGGTTTGTAGTGGAAAGTGACTAAGAAATGTGTTTTAGCTCAGTTTAGGGTATGATCAATGTACTTGGATAGAGTTAAAGCAGCTCAAAGAAGGGACCCATAGCTATAGAGAATCATGTTTGAGGTGCAATAAGGTCAATCTAGAAAGTTTGTGATTGATAGTAAAGGTGTTATGCACTTGGATACTCGGTTGTGTGTGCCAAACGTTGATGATTTGAGGAAAGAGATCTTTGAAGAGATGCATTTTTCTACTTACAGTATTCATCCAGGTGCTAGCAAGATGTTTCATAATTTAAAGGATACATACTAATGGAATGGAATGAAGAAAGATGTTGCAGAATTTGTATCCAGGTGTCTCATAAGTCAACAGGTGAAGCTAGAGCATCAAAGGCCTTCAATATTATTACAGCTCATGCCTATCCCAGAGTGGAAGTGGGATATGATTGCCATAGATTTTGTGACTGGTTTGCCTCGAACGACTAGTGGATTTGATGCAATTTAGGTGACAGTTGACAGGTTAACCAAGTCAGCTCACTTTCTGCCGACAAAGAAGATATACTCCACTAATAGGACAAAGAAGACATATTCCACTAATAGGTTGGCACGATTGTATGTCAACAGAATTGTTTGTCTTCATGGAGTTTCAGTGAGCATAATATCTGACAGAGGTGCCACTTTTGCATAAGTTTTCTAGCAAGAGTTACATAAAGCTTTAGGTACAAGGTTAGACTTCAGTACAGCATTCCATCCTCAAACTGATGGTCAATCAAAAAGGCCCATTTAGACTTTAGAGGATATGCTCAAAATGTGTGTGATAGATTTTAGAGGTCAATGGGATAACCACTTGCCACTAATTGAATTTGCATATAACAATATTTATCATGCAAGTATTGAAATGGCTCCGTATGAAGCGTTGTATGGTAGGAAGTGCATATCACCTTTGTGTTGGGAAATTGGTGAGAGACAACTAACAGGTCTAGAGTTGGTGCAGATTACTTTTGAGAAAGTTCCTATCATTCAGCAGAGGTTGAGGACAGCTTTTAGTAGGCAGAAGAGTTATGATGATCCTAGAAGGAAAGATGTTTCCTTTCTAATTGGAGATATGGTGTTTCTAAAGGTATCTCAAATGAAAGGAGTCATAAGGTTCGGTAAGAAGGGTAAGTTGGCTCTGAGATACATTGGACCTTTTGAGATACGGTCACGAGTTGGAGAAGTGGCCTGGAGACTGGTGTTACCACCTGAATTATCTCAAATCCACCTAGTGTTCCATGTGTCTATGCTAAAAAAATATATTCCTGATCCTTCTTATGTACTTCAGCCTCAAGTAGTGGACCTCAGGGAAGATCTATCTTATGAGGAGTATCCAGTGGCGATTGAGGATCGCTAGGTTCATCAGCTTCACTCCAAGGGACTTCCGATGGTAAAGGTACTATGGAGTAACCACACAGCAGAAGACTGTACGTGTGAGACAGAATTCGAGATGCAAGCCGCTTATCCCTATCTTTTTCATCAATAAACCTTGTTTTTTCTTGCTTTTCTTTGAATTCGAGTACGAATTCTTATAAGGATGAAAGATTATAATGATCAATATTTTAAATAATATAAATATATATTTTGGAATATGCAATGTTAATAAAAATTTTAAATTTTATTTATACATATTTATTAATTGTGTATATTTTCATTTATTTTATTTTAAAAGCTTTATTTATGTAAAATTATCTATTTGAGGGTTTTATTATTTAAAAATATTAAGTTTTTAATAATACAATTGTCATTATCTTTAAATAGCATTATTATTATTATTTCTATTATTATTTTAACTAGGGTTATTTTTATTATTGTTATGTGTTGTGTGTGTGTATATATATATATGTACATACATGTGTATTGTGTGATTTAAGTTAAGTAATATATATATATATATATATATATATATATATATATATATATATGTGTGTGTGTGTGTGTGTGTGTGTGTGTGTGTGTGTGTGTGTGTGTGTGTGTGTAATTTTAAATTTTATTTATACATATTTATTAATTGTGTATATTTTCATTTATTTTATTTTAAAAGCTTTATTTATGTAAAATTATCTATTTGAGGGTTTTATTATTTAAAAATATTAAGTTTTTAATAATACAATTGTCATTATCTTTAAATAGCATTATTATTATTATTTCTATTATTATTTTAACTAGGGTTATTTTTATTATTGTTATGTGTTGTGTGTGTGTATATATATATATGTACATACATGTGTATTGTGTGATTTAAGTTAAGTAATATATATATATATATATATATATATATATATGTGTGTGTGTGTGTGTGTGTGTGTGTGTAATTTTAAATTTTATTTATACATATTTATTAATTGTGTATATTTTCATTTATTTTATTTTAAAAGCTTTATTTATGTAAAATTATCTATTTGAGGGTTTTATTATTTAAAAATATTAAGTTTTTAATAATACAATTGTCATTATGTGTAAATAGCATTATTATTATTTCTATTATTATTTTAACTAGGGTTATTTTTATTATTGTTATGTGTTGTGTGTGTGTGTGTATATATATATATATATATATATATATAAACAAAAATTGTCAAAAAGCTCATTAGACCCGGTCAATCCTCCTTTCTCCTTCCTTTTTCCCCTCTTCTCCCCGTTTCTTTCCCTTTCCCTATTTTTGCGTTACCAAAACCACCCAGCCTCGTTGGACCACCATCTTCACCACCATCAGCTTGCTTCCTCTCTTCTTGTTGTCCTTGCACCGAAGCCATCCATCTAGCCTCCCTTCTTCTTCACACGAGGGACAGCAGTGCTCTTTCCAGCCTCTGTCATGTGACGTCAAGCTCCTCTGCCTCCTGCAGCCACCGAAGATAGCAGTAGCTCCAACTTCTAATGACAGCTCTTCCTTTGGTAGCTCCACCTTCCTCTGTTCTTAACTCTCAACTTCGGTGGGAACAATAGGTTAGTTTAGTTAGAGTTTTTAGGTTGGTTTCTTAGTTGTTATAGGTTGTTTGTTAGTTGATTTTGTTAGTTAGTGTGTGATTTGCATGATTCAAGTTTGAATTTTAATTTTTGGTTAATTGGTATATATATTTTTTTTATTTAGAAATTATTATTTTTTATATTAGGTTAATTTTTGGGTTGATTCATATGTATATTAGTTGATTTTAATTATGGGGATATAAAAATAATTTATGTTAATTAATATAATATTTATGAAGTTTTGAATAATTAATTTTAGGTACGTTCAGTATTATGTATATTTCGTTAATTATGTTAATTAATTATTTTGGGTGAATTTTGAGTTAATTAGTGTTAGTAATTTAAGTTAGTAATTTTAGTATTAATAAAATAATTTTTATAAATTATTTATTATTTTTGTGATTAAATGGGTTTTTAACTAATTTTATAATATATTTAAACTATTTGAATAATTAAATGTGAATTTGACTATTTATGTTGAATATTTGAAAATACAATTGGATTTTTATGAAATTATATAAATTATTTGAGATTTTTATTAATTATTGTGAAAAATATTTATATTTAGTGTTTTGATGTTTAAATAAATTATATTGTGATTTATTATGGATTTTTAATAATTTTAATATATTATTATTTAATATTTATTTTATCTTGAATTGTGAACCTCAGTTGGAAATTGTGTAGTTCGAGGTCCCAACCCGAGGTGTTGAGCTATTATGAAGTTAAGTGTGTTTGCTTACATGATTGACTCTACTTCTATAGAGGGATGTCCATTTTACATAAGAGACTTTGCCAAATTTTTTGTAAATTTCTCATAAACGTGACATCAGGTCGATCTTAAGTTTTGAATTCTGGGTTTGAGTCGAGTCTTCCTTAGAAATTCTAAAAGTTAAAGTTTCTATTTTCTGATAGTTGTTTTATTTTCTATCTTTTAACCGCCCCTCCGGTTGCATCTACTAGTCGAGGTCGGACATGATGTAGCAGAGGAGCGCATCCATCTTATAAGTTAATATTCAATTTGCATATCGGGTTTCGGTAGCTTTAAGCTTTCACATTTTCTAGTGTCGGTCACGTGCCCCCATAGGTTCGAGTCATGACAATTACACTACTTTATCCTTGATATTTTAAAAAATATTTATTCGTCCTTGTATTTATTCATTCTTATATTGCTTCATCCCCGACAGAAGGACTAATAAGTGTTAAGAATAAATAAATACAAGGATGAATAAATATTTTTTTAAATATAAGAGATGAAGTAGTGTAATAGGTCAAAACATAGGGGAAAATTGTAATTTTCCCTAAAAAAATCAAAATGTTTCTCTTTGGTTACTTGGTTAACCATGTTTTCTTATCAAACTTCATGTTTGTAATGAACGTCCTTTAAACTTATTAATCTATCTTTCAAGCAATAGATTGTGACATCTTATATATAACCTTTATTACTTATTGTTATTGATTTAAAGGATCAAAGTTTTCTTATAGCTTTGGTTGTGTGGACTAACTAAACATGAGTTGAAGGTTTTCAATGTTTGAATTTAAACTTGATTTGAACTATTTTTAAGAACATAGGATGAGGTTCATATGAACAAGTGTGTTAATTTGCATTCCATATGTATCATAACTCTTTAGCTAACAAGGCTTTTGGTTGCTAAATTGATGATTTTGTATCACTAATTGTCTCTTTATTACTATCTTAGTTATCATTAGCTGCAATTTCCTCCTCCCCTCTAAGCTTCTCATCCTCTCTTATCTAACTCAGCACATCATCACTTAAATATTCTTTAATATTCATAAGCTAAACAAATCCAAGTATTGTATTTACCTCTTCAGCTAATGATGGTTGTGTAACATTAGTTATACCTTTATTCACTTGACCACTTACATCAATTGCACATTCATTCAATTCCTTAGTCAAATAATCTACATAGTCTTCAACTTTAACATTTAATGTCTCATTAATTTCAATCCTATTTTCCTACTAACCACTAGCTATTACTCCCTCACAACTACCATGCTCACCCTTAGAAATTTACCCCTCTTACAATTATATCAATTCATGTGCTAAGGATATTGTTGTGAAAGCATGTAGTGAAACAAACATAAAATTGAACAATGAAAAAAAAAAAAAAAAAAGAAGCAAATAGACATAGAGATTTACATGGAAAACACTAATGTGTAGAAAAAATATGAGCTTGTCAAATCTCCAATGAATTCACTTCACAAACTCTAATAAGTACATTTAAAATAATCTCCCTATTGCCTATGCTTTTTATACTATCAATCATTGCATCAAAAGTTTCTATTTTATAAACATTCACTTTAAAATGAATATCTTACCTCCAACATAACTTCTGTCTACACTACTACCATAGTCACTAACAAATATGCCACCACAAGATATATTTACAACATGATCCCTATTGTTGTTAAAAAATTAAATAAATAAATAATTAGAATGATTTATAACTTCTCAGTACAATAAAAACTTCAAAAAAGTGATTTCTTTTCACATTATAAAAAACAATCAACATGCAAAACTCACAAAAGAAAGAACAAAAAGAATATTCAAAATAATTAAAGCCATCCTCTTCAAATTTTCCATGGAGAAATTCCTTATTTCATGTGTTGCATTAAACTTCAATATTAAATATGTTGTTTTTAATCACAATCGATGCTTCTTCAGGATTATTTACTGTTCCAATTTTTCAAATTGAGAAATAGAAAACCTAGTTTACATCAATATTGGATCCAAAGATTTAAATTGTTATGGGTGTTTTGGTTTTTTAATCGAGAAGATCCCTTTGGTAATTATCATTTATTATTCAAGGATATTTTTGTCATTTTCCATTCTTTTCAGTATGTGGCATGTAAGTTGTTCAAATGTTTGCCTCACATAACGCACTCGAACCGCCGCTCAACGTATAGAAGCATTGAAATATAATAAAATTAATGATTGCAAGCACTGGATTACAGAAAATAAAAGTACAACAATTAAAATAATAAAAATTAAAAAATTTAGAAAATAAATTTATAATTTTTTCTAAAAATATATTAAAATATAAATAACAAAAATATGTTAGTAATCAACTAGCAAAATGCCCAGACACGGAACTAGTTATTTTTAGATATGAAATATAAATGTCTGACGAGTGATTTATTGTTGGCTAGTTGGATTTTTAATTATAATGTGAGATATTGCCTTATTGTTTGTTATTCTCAGCTATAATTATCATCTTAATTAAATTCATTAAATTAATTAGTTTATTTTTTATTTTAATTGCATTAAATAAATGAAAGTGAAGTTTGTCGCTTTAAATTTCAAAACATTCATCTGGTTGAAAATTGTTAGTGTTTTTATCATACTAAAATATAATATATAAGTTATTGTTTAGCTAATTTTAGTTGTAGTTTATAAATCTGTATTATACGATTAAAACATAAAACCTTACTAAACAAAAAAAAATGCATAAACTTTTTCATTAATTTGACTCTTAAAAATATAACCATCAACATGTGTTACTCCATTATATTTCTGCTATGTATTCTTTTCTAATTAAACTTTAATCAAATTTATAAAAATAATAAAAATATTATTTTATTTATATAGAAATAAAATGTTATGATTTTAATAGAGTTATAATTCATCACTTCTTCAATATCTCTTAATCTTAATATTTTTCAAAAACATTGAATAAACTTCTTACTTAATAAAAATTTTAATATTTTCAAAAATAACGTATAAAAAATTATCAAAACTCTTTTCTTAAAAAAATTAATCTATTTAACAGATAATATATGTTTGTATTAATTTATTCTATATATACATAATTTTTTTATTGGGCCTAAAAAATACCACTTTAAATCTAGTATTATAATCTTAATAACTTTTCATATGAGCAATCATATCTCATATTTTAAATATTTTTTACGTTCTCTCCTCTAGAAAATTTTATGAACTATTTTCTAAAAAATTATTATAATTTTTGTTAATGATAAATTATAAAAAATTAAATATTTTAATTTTAATTTTTCTTATCAAAATTTCATAAAACATTTAAAAATAATAAGATCATGATTTTGTGTATAATAAATAAATATTACACTCAAAGAATAAAAAAAATTGTGATCCTAATTAATTTTAGATAAATGAAATTTTAACTAATTTAATTTTAATTATGTTATTATATGTCAATAAATCAATTCATTCTAATACTTTTTTTTTTTATCAAAAAAACTGACTTCCATAGATATTAAGAGAGGAAGTACAAGTCCTCCTGAACAGCATCATAAGCACAAGGAGGAACATCGTCATATAAGACTACATCAGAAGAGCTAGATTGAGCCCAGCAGGCTAAATTGTGAGCAACCCTATTTCCTAATCTGGACACAAAAGTAAAAGAAACTGAAGAGAACATAGTTCCCAAAGTATGGATCTCCTAAATAATATAAGTAACTGGGGAGGCTACTTTTGGCTCATCGTGGAGGATATTGATGATTTCCGGTGCATCACTTTCAACTACTGCAATTGGAAAACCAATTGAAGACCCGAATGATAGCCCGAAGTGAATCGTTGAAGCTTCTGCATAATTAATCTGCCATAACCCCTGCAGTCGTCGTCCGATCGAAAGGATCACAAACCCACAAGCATCACGAATAACACATCCAACCCCTGCTACACTAGTTGCAGGACAAACACTCGCATCAACATTAATTTTCCAGGATTAAGGGGGTGGTGTTTTCCACACTAGAGGATGCTTTTTACCTGCACCCAGGCTTCTCTATCTAGAGATTGCAAAAGAACACCATAATCGCTCCACACCAAAAGCCACCTCCTCAGCAAATTGGAACCTATTATTATGAAGCTTTGAGTTCCTTGCATTCCACATATTCCATAGTATCATTAAGACCAGCTCTACATCATTATTCTGAATAGTATGCATTAAATTCCAAAACCAAATGCGAAGAGATGCCTTGGAGCCAAACCAGACCTGATAATCAACCAAGAGCTCAGCCATACAACTTTTACAAATGGACAGTGAAGAAAAACATGCAGCATAGTTTCTCGTGATCCACAGAAAACACACTGAACATTAGAGATCACACCACGCTGACAATGCGATTCCTAAACTACTAAGATGTCAGATAAAGCTCACTAAAGAAATACTTTCACCTTTGAGAAAATGAAAAAATTCCATAATTTTGCCATGGGAACCTAGAGGATGAACTTGGGGAAGATTGCATTCCATACAAATTCTTAAAAGCAAGATGATATGCACTTTTAACAGAAAACTGTACTTTCTATAGTGCCAAAAATACCAGTCCTCTGATTGCCGGGTAGGTATTGGGATACTTAAAATTCTTTCAGCCTCAGATACTGAGAACAGATAACATACCAACATCGAATTCCATCTTCTTGAATCTAAATCAATCAAAAGAGAAACAGTAGTGATGGAAATCAATAAATTCATATCTCAATCTCTCTAATAGTTTCAATAATATGATAAACTTAATTATTAGAATTTATCACCTTTCATAATTATATTATAGGATCATTCAAGAATGAGATAAGAAAACTATTTTAGATCTTACAAAGTTAGAATAAGATCATTAACCCTTCATTCAAGCTCCTCAATAGTTAAAGAGCTATAATAAACTTGCAAAGGAAAGAATTAACACCCTTAGACAATTGATAAAAACTTTAATAGACTTTAAAGTTTTCAACATAAACAAGTTTGAAAGATGAAGAAAAAAACAAAGATTTTGAATTTTGACACCACAAATCTGATTAGGCTTGATAAGAGTACAAAGTTCATGCAACAACTTTAAAGCAAATTTCTCATCAAAAGAAACTCAATATTTTATAACTCAAATTCAACATATCTCTTATAATGAAATGAGGTCTTGTTTATATAGATACAAAACCAAGTTCATACTACTACTATAAATATGAAAACGTAAGATAATCGCACCCCACTAACTTGCAATTATAGTCATTAATGATGTAGATTCCCAATAACACACTTTAGACCCCACTCATTATTAATTACTTAAATTCTCACTCATTATTAATTATGTAAATATCCACCAACACACTTTCAGCCTCACACTTTTAAATCTCATTCATTATTAATTATGTAAATATCCACTAACACACTTTAAGGCCCACACTTTAAATCCCACTAATTATTAGCCCTCCATATTCATTTGTTTTTATGTGGTAAACAAGACTATTTGGGCCTCCTTATTGATTTTTATTGTACTTGGAAGTTCTTGGGCTTTCTAAACACCTTGAATGAAGATTAATAAGGCTTCTTTTAAAATCTTGGTTTTTGACCTTGTCATTGGCCTTGTTGCACTTGCAATGGATCTTATGGATCATTAGACCTTGGTTTTGAGCTTGAGATCACATCATTCCCATTTTCTTCAAGAGGATCCGTCCTTGAATCAGCTTCATCTTCATCACCTACATCAAACAAAAACAAATCAGTAACATTGAAAGTTGCACTTACATTATCATACTCACTTGGAAGCTCTAGCTTGTAGATATTATTATTGATGCGTTGAAACACTTTGAAATATCCGTCTCCTCTTGGAATGAGTTTGGACTTCCTTTGGTTAGGGGACCTTTCTTTTCTCAAGTGCACCCATGCCCAATCACCGACCTCAAATATCACTTAGTTTCTTTCTTTGTTGTGTTGCTTTTCATATTGAAGTATCTTCCTCTCAATTTGGGCTTTGACTTTCTCATGTAGGTTTTTCACAAATTCAGCCCTTTGTTTGCCTTTCAAATTTTCTTTCTCCATAGGTAATGGCACTCAGTCCATTGGTGTTAATGGATTAAAGCTATAAACTACTTTAAATGGTGAATGATTGGTTGCTCCATGCACACTCCTGTTGTAGGCAAACTCCATATATGGTAGGCATTCCTCCTAATTCTTTAAATTCCTTTGGATTAATGCTCTCAAAAGTGTTAAAAGTGTTCTATTCACTACATTTGTTTGCCCATCCATTTTTGGGTGACAAGTTGTTGAATAGAGAAGCTTTGTTCCCATTTTCCCCCATAATGTCTTCTAAAATGGCTTAGGAACTTAACATCATGATCGCTCACTATGGTTCTTGATACTCCATGTAGTCTCACTGCTTCTTTAAAGAATTGATTCGCAATATGTGTTGCATCATTCATTTTGTAACATGGAATGAAGTGTGCCATCTTGCTAAACCTATCCATAACAATAAAAATAGAGTCCCTTCCCCTCTTGGACCTATGTAATTCTATAACAAAGTCCATAGAAATGTCTACCTAAGGTTCATTTGGTATAGGTAGAGGTGTGTACAAACCATAAGGCATTGCTTTGGATGTAGCTTATTTGCAAGTGATGCATTTTTCACAAACTCTCTCAACATCCCTTTTCATGTATAGCCAAAAGAAATGGTCACTTAACACGTCTAAGGCCTTTTTAATCCCAAAATGCCCCATTAGACCTCCACTATATGCCTCTCTCATAAGTAATGCTCTCAAATAACTTTGTGGCACACATAACTTATTTTCTATAAAAAGAAAACCCTCATGTCTATAGAACTTATCAAAACCCCATGTCTCACATGCCCTATAAACATTAGCAAAATCATGGTCATTAGGATAAAGACCTTTTATATACTCAAATCCTAATAATTTTGCATCAAGTTTAGAGATTAAGGCATAACTTATTGATAAAGCATCTGCTACAACATTCTTTTTATCTTGCTTGTACTTGATGTTGTATGGAAAGGATTCAATTAACTCCACCCATTTGGCATGTCTTTTTTTTAACTTGTCTTGTCCTTGAGGTACTTTAAGGACTCATAGTCAGTGTGAATAATTAACTCCTTATAGTTAAGGTAATGTTGCCATGTTTTAAAGACTCACCAATGCATAGAATTTCTTGCCATAGGTTGGGTAGTTTAAACTAGTTCAATTTAGCTTCTCACTAAAATAAGCAATAGGCTCACCTTCTTGCATCAAGACTCCACCAATACATATGCCACTTGCATCACACTCAATTTGAAAAGGTTTAGTAAAATTAGGCAAAGATAATAAAGGTGCACTACAAAGTTTGTCTTTCAATAAGTTAAAAGCCTCATTTTGCTCTTTTCCCCACTTGAAACCAATATTTTTCTTTATGCATTCAGTTATTGGTGAATATATTGTAGAAAAATTCTTAATGAATCTCCTATAAAAACTAGCTAAACCATGGAAACTCCTAACATCATGCACACTAGTGGGTGTTGGTCATTCTTTAATTACTCTTACCTTTTCTTGGTCCATATGAATTCCCTTTTCATTAACAATATACCCAAGAAATGTAATTTTATTAGTGCAAAACATGCGTTTCTTTAGATTTTAATACAACTTCTCTTTTCTCAAAACATTAAAAATATACTTCAAATGTTAAACATGCTCATCTAAAGTTTTGCTATAAACCAAGATATCATTAAAATACACAACAATAAATATTCTAATGAATGGTCTTAAAACATTATTCATTAGCCTTATAAAAGTGCTTGGTGCATTAGTTAAACCAAAAGGCATTACTAACCACTCATATAAGCCATGTTTAGTTTTAAAAGTTATTTTCCATTCATCTCCATCTTTCATTCTTATTTGATGATAACCAGATTTTAAATCAATTTTTAAAAACAAACATGAACCATGCAATTCATCTAACATGTCATCTAGCCTAGAAATAGGATGTCTATACTTTTATCATCATTTTGTTAATGGCTTGACAATCAACACACATCCTCCAAGTTCCATCTTTCTTAGGCATAAGTAAGACGAGCATTGCACATGGACTCATGCTTTCATGAACATAACCCTTCTCCATAAGCTCACTTACTTGCTTTTGGATTTCCTTGGTTTCCTCCAGTTTGGTTCAATAGGCTGGTTTATTTAGAATGCTAGCTCTAGATACAAAGTCTATTTGGTGTTCAATGCCTCTTTTTGGTGGCAAACCATTTGAAATTTTTTCTGGAAATAAATCTTCATAAACCTGTAATAAATCAACAATAACACTAGGCAAACCATTGGTTATTTCATTAAAAATGATAAAAGCATCCTTGCACAAGAGTACAAGTAAAGGGTGGGTCAAAGACTTTACTTCCCTCACATCTCTTATTGTAGCAAAAGCACTCATTTGCTTTTCTTTAGAACCTTCCTTATTTTCTCTCCCCTTAGATTTTTGGTCAAGTTTAAAAGGTTGTTGTTTAGACTCACTCACCTCACCTTTTTCTTTTGTCTCAAGGGTTTCCCTCCCCAAAGAAAGTTCTTTATATTATTGCTTTTGCATTATTGATCTTCAAAAATCTCCTTTTGTATCAATGGTCCAAGATTTTATCTTTCCCCATTTATAATCAAGGAATATCTATTTTTGAAACCATCATGATTTTATCTTTTATTATATTGCTGAGGTCTTCCCAACAACATATAGGCCGTATACATTGGTACAACATCACATAACACCTCATCCTTATATCTATCAACTGAAAAAGAAATTAAAACTTATTTGCTTACCTTCACTAAACCACTATCATTAAGCCATTGCAATTTATACGATTTTGGATGCTTGATAAGAGGCAACCTTAATTTCTCCACTAGTAAGGTGCTTGCAACATTAGTAAAACTCCCTCCATTAACAATCATATTACAAAATTTATTAGAAATCAAACAATAAGTATAAAATAAATTTTCCCTTTGTTCCCCATGGTCTTCTATTTTATTTTGCATGCTTAATGTTCTTTGTACAACTAGATTATCACCCTTGGTATGCTCAACATCACCACAATCTTCTAAAGGTGGTATTTCATCATCACTCTCCTTCTCACTTTTGGATTCAAAATTACCATCCTTTAAAATCATAGTTTTTCTATTTAGACATTCTCTAGCAACATGCCCATGCCCCAAACGTTTAAAACATTGAATCTCCTGAGTTTGGGTTGGTTTTGCCTCACTCTTTACCTTATTACCTAAATCGCTTTTATTTTTATTTTCATCCCCTTTTGACGTAGTAATATTTTTCTCATCCTTTTTACTCCAATAAGACTTTTAAAAAGAAGAAGTGGAACCCATAGTTGGTTTGGAATCATACCTTTTTCCTTTGAGTTATTTTTCTACCTTCATGGCTAAGTTCACCAAGTCTTCTATCTCCACATAATGATGTAAATCAACACGATCAACTGTGTTTTTGTTTAGGCCATTCAAGAACCTTGCCATGGTGGCTTCTCAATCTTCCACCACATTAGCTTTAATCATGAGCATCTCCATCTCTTTGTGGTACTCCTCCACACTCATATTTCCTTGGGTCAACGTTTGAAGTCTTTGATGAAGCTCCCTATATAGTGGCTAGGAATAAATCTTCTCCTCATGATTTGCTTTATCTCCCTCTAAAACTCTATGAGTGTTTCTCCATATCTTCTCCTTTCCTTGAAAAATTAATCCCACCAAATAATAGCATAGTCATAAAATTCAACAATTGTAAGTTTTACCTTTTTCTCCTCCGAATAGTTATAACATTCAAAAATGAGATCAACCTTCCTCTCCTATTCAAGGTGGACATCGGGATCATTTCTTCCTTGGAATAAAGGAATTTTCAATTTTATGCTTCTAAGGTTGTGATCTATATCTTCCACACGACCTCTCTCAGCTTACCTCCTAGGATGTCCAACCAAAGTGATTTGGTCATCCTCTAAGTCATCTCTGTTAGCATACCCCTATTGCTTAATTAGTGGTTGTCTCATTTGTCTAGGCATTCCTTGTAATTGGTTTAGAATGCTATCATGCCTTTCTAACCTTTCATTAACTCCTTCCATCACCTTAAACATCCTTTCAAATTATTATTACATGGCTTGCAATATTTGGTCATTTGATGATGATGTGCTTATATCCTTAGACATGATTATGACAAGAAATATTAGGATAGATAATAGAAATAAAACCTTATAATACTCCTTCTCATAATACTCCTTCACATGTTCCACTCAAATTTTGGCTTTTATCCACTCTAATAATCTCACACACTCTTGTCTTTTACCACTCTTAATTTGTTTTGTGGGTTCTTAAATGAACTAAGATTCTTAAATCAAGTAAAGTCAAGAATATAACAATCAATGGAGTGAAAATTATTTTTTTTAGGTAGGCCATAAAAAGATAAAAAGGTAGGCTAAATAAACAAATAAGGACAAATAATAACTAGACACTTTTTTTTGTTCTTATTTTTTTTTTATAATAATATTCAGCTTAAACAAAGAAAAAAAATAAATAAAGAACACTTGAATAAGAACACGAGAAGATAGATCACAAGAACAATGGTAGATAGAAACTTAAGATGAAAAGAAATAAGGTATCAATAATTAAATCACAAATAAAAAGGATAAGCAAACCTCAATCTTAAGCCAAAGCTCTGATACCAAAAATGATGGAAACCAATATATTCACATCCCAAGCTCCCTAATAGTTTCAATACTATGATAAACTTGATGATTAGAAGTTATCACCTTCTACAATTATGTTATAGGATCGTTCAAGAATGAGATAAGAAAATTATTTTAAAACTTACCAAGTTAGAATAAGATCATTAACCCTTCATTCAAGCTCCCCAATAGCTAAAGATCTATGATAAACTTGCAATGGAAAGAATTAACACCCTTAGACAATTGATAAAAACTTCAAACGACTTTGAAGTCTTTAACATAAATAAGTTTGAAAGATGAAGAAGAAGACAAAGATTTTGGATTTTGACACCACAAACCTCACTAAGCTTGATAAGTCACAAAGTTCATGTAAGAACTTTAAAGAAAATTTCTCACAAAAAAAAAACTCAATATTTTATAACTCAAATTCAACATATCTCTTATAATGAAATGAGGTTATGTTTATATAGATATAAGACCAAGCTCATACTACTACTCTAAATATGAAAACATAAGATAATCTCACCCCCACTAACTTGCAATTATAGCCATCAATGATGTAGATTCCCATTAACACACTTTAAATCCCAATAATTTTTAATTATGTAAATTCCCATTAACACACTTTAGACCCCACTCATTATTAATTATGTAAATATCCACTAACACACTTTTAGCCCCACATTTTTAAATTCCACTATTATTAATTATGTAAATATCCACTAACACACTTTAAGGCCCATACTTTAAATCCTAATAACTATTAGCCTTCCATATTCATTTGTTTTGATGTGGTAAATAAGACTATTTGGGCCTCCTTATTGAATTTGATTGTACTTGGAAGTTCTTAGGCTTTCCAAACACCTTGAATGAAAATTAATAAGGCTTTTTGTAATTTCTTAGTTTTTAACCTTGTCATTGGGCCTTGTTGGACTTACAATGGATCTTGTGGATCATTCGACCTTGGTTTTGAGTTTGAGATCACATCAAGTAGCATCATTAGGAAAACACATAGGTGGAATTAGAGATAGAGTACACCTAGTAGCCAAGCCTAGAATCCATTAGTCTTTCCAAATACCATTCTTATTATCGTCCCCTACTTTTCAACATAATCCTAACTTTAACACCCCAGTGAACTGATGATACTCTTCCATGTACAACTTGCACGAGAAGGAGCCTAATCATTAACCAACTCATAATTTGGGAAGCACTTAGCATTTAAAATTATTGCACATAAAAAAGAAGGGTTAGTGATTAACCTCTAAGCTTGTTTATCCAATAGCGCTTCATTGGAAGCTTTAAAGCAATGGAAACCCAAACCTCCATCCCGTTTTAACTGACATAGCTTTTTCCAATTGACCCAATGAATTAACTTGTCTTTGTGCATCCTTCCCCACTAAAACCTGGTAACCATTGCTTATAATTCTGAGCAAAATTCATTTAAAAATTTGAAGCAGCTCATAATGTATATTGGAAGACTTTGTGCAATGGATTTTATCATAATTTCTTTCACTGCTGAAGATAAAAACTGCTCCTTCTATCCCTTTAGTCTCTTATAAAGTTTCTCTTTAAGATATACAAATAAATGGTTCTTTAATTTACCAATGATTGTTGGAAAACCAAGATACTTTGCATGTCGTTGTACTTCACTAATCCCTAACTGATTAGAAACCATATAGTGTTGGATTGAATCTAAATTAGCATAGAAAGATACCTTTAACTTTTCTAAATTAAAATTTAGCTCTTACATGAAAACCTCCTTATAAAGAGAAAAAAGTCTCCTAAGTTATGAAGCTTCTGCTAGTATAGCCTTTGAGAAAATGACACTATCATCATCAAAAAAGAGGTGTGATAATTTTGGGCATCTACTTCCAATTTTAAAGCCTTTGAGCTTGCCTTCAATACATGCCTTTTTAGTTAAAGATAATAACACTTCAGCATAAATGATGAACAAGTAAGGGGAAAGGGTGTCCTTTTATCTTAAACCCCTTAAAGGAATTAAATATCCACTCAGGTAGCCATTAATTAAAAAGGAATACAAAACTGAAGACAAGCACTGTTGAATCAAAAACATAAAACCCTTTTAAAAACCCATTTCTTTCATAGCTCTAAGCCCTAAATCCCATTCCACCCGGTCATATGCCTTGCTTATATCAAGTTTCAAGGCCATATACACATCATTACCTCCCTTCTTATTTTTTAACTAATGAAAAACCTCAAAGGCAATAATTGCATTATCAAACATTTTGTCAAATGCACTTTGAGTGTTTAAAATAATGTGGGGAAGAACCTTCATCAATCTGTTCACCAAAGTTTTACTAATCAGCTTGTAGATAACATTGTATAATGAGATTGGTCGGAAGTCTTTCCTCTCCACCAGACTCTTCACCTTAGGGATTAAGGTGATAAAAGTATGATTAATATTAGAAGGCATTACACTTGTGTTAAGAAAGCTCATGCAAAGTGAAAGGACATCATATTGCATAATATGTTAAACCTTATAATAAAATAGCCCATAAGCCCATCCAAACCAGGTGATTTCAAAGGATGAATTTGTTTTAGCACAGTCATAATCTCCTTATACTAATAGGGTGTGGACATCATCTCCACCTGAACCACAAAGCGCCTAGTGGAAAGAGATCTGAGAGCATTGGAACATTTACTAGGACCTTTCGATGTAAACAACTCTCTAAAGTATTCAGCCACTACCCTTGAAACATTGTTACCACCTTCTTGCCAATTCCCCATCTTATCTTTAATTTTTGGTATCTAGTTCACTCGTCATCTTTTATATGCCTTGAGTGGAAAATTTTGGTATTTCAATCGCCTTCCTCCAACCAAAAAGCTCTAGACCTTTGCCTCCATAAGGTTTCTTCTAACGTTAGGGCAACATTAAGCTTATTTTTTAGCCTACGCTGGACACCAAAAGTTTGATGGCTCGAAGCTGCACTGCCCATACAGGCCAATGTATTAGAGAGATCCTTTATACATTCTCCTAGCTTTCCAAAAGTATATTTATTACACAAATGAAGAGCATTTGCATAATTTTTATAATTGATTCCAAAAGACCCAGCTTCATTACCAAAACTTGTGGTACTCCATGACTCCATATTCACTTTCTCACAATCATCATGTTAAATCCACAAAGCCTCAAAATGAAAAATTCGGCCTCTATTTATATTGTTAAAGAAATTATCAATCACCAAGTGCAAGCTTATTGGTTTATGATCTAATGAATAAGTATTTAAATGGAATACCACTAAGCTTATAAACATATCCCACCATTTAGCATTACCCAAAACCTATCCAACCTCTCTTTTAGATTATCTACTCCCCTCTTTCATTGGACCACATGAACTGATTACCAGTAAAACCCATATCATCTAAGCCATATAAAGATAAAGCATCCCGGAAACCATTCACAGATTGCGAATCAATCCCCCTTTCTTTTTTAAAGCATCCATTACTTTATTAAAATCCCCAAAATAGACCCATGGAATTCCTTCACTCAGACATAAATCTAGAAGGAGATGCCACGTTTGGTTTTTATTATAAGCTTTTGAACAGCCATACATCCCTAATCCATGCCATTTTAAAACTCCATATTTATTACAAACATTAAAGCTAATATGGCGACTAGAAAATAAATTCACCATAACATTCCAATCTTTCCTCCATAACAAAGCCAGTCAACCTCATCGACCATTGGAATCCACAATAAAGACATTAAACTCATCCAAATTTCTTTTAATTGCAATCCACTCATGCTTCATTTGAGAAACAAAATTGAAGGGTGATTTTTCTTCACCAGGTAGTGAAGAGAACAAACCATCTAAGGATTACCAAGTCCTTGGAGGTTCTAACTAAGGAGACTCATTGAGCTCAGTGGGACTGTAAAGCAATCTCTGCCACTGAATCATTGTGAATAGGTTCAACTTAAATGTCCACTCATCTAACCTTTTTCCTCCAAATATCAACATCCACCATAGCAGATTCAATAGACAGATTGTCTCTTGGTCTCTTTTTATCAGGCCTTGTAGGAATTAATTACTCATTATGAGATGGTTTACCCAAAGTCCACTTGATTTTCTTCTAAGTATACATTGACACACTTGCAAGCAAATCATTACCATTTGATGTTCTAAGAGTAGGCCCTATAGGCTGAAACTTGCTTAATGGGACACCTATGCCCAATAACTCATTACGGACATTCACCACTTGATTAGGCTGATTGTAACCATTTACCTGATTAATGAGACCCTTTTGGGATCATGGAGTTCGATAAGTCTCAATCTCTCTTCCATTCAACTCTAAACAACATCAGGTCCTAAACTGGCCAACCTACAACACACTATTAGAAAGCAATTGATTATGATGCATCTGATGAACACTCTAAGGGGATTTTTTCATAGCCTTCCTTCCCAAGTAATGAGAGGACCCTAGGGATGCTCATAGATGTGAGCCATATAGCCTCTCCATGCCATCTACCTCTAAAGCTCTCTTGGGATAGCCACTCTCTAGACGATTAAGATATCCATATATATAGCAAAAATTAAGAAGCCTTTTATACTTAAAGGAGACCTAAAACCAAACACCCTCCTTATTATGGATAATAACTCCACAAAGAAGAGTGGATTCAACAAGCATATTCACTCTAACCTAAGAATACTTATTCCATGAAAACCCATCCCCTACATCAATTTAAGAAACCAAACTAATTCTATTCACAATCCTTTCAACTAAAGTTCTATCTTTTTCATCAAACAGGAGATTAACCAATCGAACATAAAAAAGGATCGTCTTTATAACGTTTAAGGGAAGCTAAGACTTTATAAGGCATTATGCTAGAGTAATAAGGTTTCTATCAAAATGTTATGGCCCGTCATTAATAACCTTTTGTTTATCCCTTTGAGATTTAAACTGAACCTTAAAAAATCAACCATCAAGTTCATTAACGCTAAAGTCATTAGCCAATTTCCATGCACCTGTTAATGCATTTTTCATAACAGATAAGAGAACAGGCCTCGAATACAGGACTTTCCCTACCATAGATAATTGTAATTGATTATCCATGGCTTAATCTGATACATCTTACATAGCAACCTCCATTTCCTCATCCTCCGTCAATTTTAATCTTTCACACAAGCTAACAAGTTCACCCTCCATAGTAAAAAGTACAAATTGCAAAGAAAACCTCTACTACTCTAAAACTAAAGGAAAAACTGAGAATAATCCTAGAAAACCACTATAATAAGTGACAAAAGAGAACTAGATTTAGAAATAAACTTCACAAAGGAAGAGAAAAAAAATCCCTAGTTTAGAGAAAACCCTAAACCTAGGAGAGAGCTCCACATGATTGAAGAAAGTTGACCATATCAAATCTTAATTCATTCTAATATGTTAATTACGCCTTTAACTAATAAACTATATACACAAAGTTCAATGGAAAGTTTATAGCATTCTCCTACTTCTAAATTATTATTTAATCCTAAATTTTTATTACACTTAAATTTTTCAGCTTAAAACTTATATATTTTTATTTTATCAATATATAAATACATAACACTCTCAATTTTTATTTAATATAAAAAATAAACTCTCAATCCAACATCTTAATATTAGCAAATTTTCAATTTGAACAATTATATTTCAGCGTTTTAAAAAGAATTATGATTTTATTTATTATTAAGATAATAAAAATTTAATTAATTTTAATAAAATATTTAAAAAATAATAATAATGCTTTTATAATAATGCATCCTACATATATGTATGTTTGTATATTAAACTCAAATTCTTAAATTAAAAATATACCACTTTCAATTTAACATTACAGTATGTTTTCAATTTGAGTAACTATATTTTTTTTTTCATATAAATAAAATGCTATGTAGCAATTTTAAAAAAATATATAATTTTAATTAATAATTAGATAATAAAATTTTTTATTATTTTAATTTAAATTAAAAATTTAGTGAAATATGTAAAAGTAATGAATGTATTATTTTATCTATGTACATAAATACTATTAACAGTCCATATGCTATTTAAAAAAAAAAACAATTATGATATTTGATAATTATTAGAAAATATAAGAAATTTAGTTAATTTAATTTAAATTTTTTCTCATTAAAATTCTGTAAAACTTCTAAAAGCAATTAAAAAAAAAAAAGCTATTTTGTCCATACCGCAATCCAATATTACAATCTTAATAGAATTATTATTATTATAATCTTAAAAAAACTTTATATTTGAGGAATTATATATTACTTTTTAAATATTTTTAAAGATTAATATTTTTCTACTCGAAAAATAATTTATACAATATTTATTAATAAAATGTAAATAGTATTTCCAAAAACAATTTTTAAGATTGTAATTATAGTTAATTTATTTAAATGTAAAAATATAATTAATTTAACTTTAATAAAACTTATATAATAACAACAACAACAATAAATAATAATTATTACTTTTTTATTTATTTTTATTAAATTAAATTAAATTAAATAGACATTTTATAAATATATTATTTAATTTAATTTATATTAGGTAAAATAGAAGTTAAACTAATTAAAATATAAATTATAATAATTTCATTTAGTATAAAAATAATTCTATGCAATATTTTTAAGAACAATATTTCAAAACTATTTTTTTAAAATAATAAATTTAGACAAGCATTGGATAAATAAAAATGTAATTGATTTAATTTTTATTCAAAAAAAACTTTAATAAAACTTCTAAAAATAGTAATAATACTATTTTCCATATAGCAACCAATATTACAACCTTTGTAGAGAGTTATGATCTAGTGTGATTTTAATAAACTTTCTTCTTGAAAATTAATGCATCACTTTTTCAACATTGTTTTAAGTTAGTATGTTTTCTACTTAAACATAATTTTGTAAAATACTTTTTAAAAAATATAAGATAATAATCAATCATAATATAATAAACATTAACTGATTTTTATTTTTTTTATTAAACTTGATAAAACTTTTAAAAATAATAAAAATTCTAGTTTGTCCAAATAGTGATCTAGTATTACAATATATTTTATTATAATTTTAATCAACTTTCTTTTTGAAATATTTTACATCACTTTTTAATTTTTTTTAATGTTAATATTTTTCTCTATTTTAAAAATAATTTATACAACATTTCCAAAAAAAATAGTTTATGAACTAATTTAAAACAAATTACAATTGTATAAAATTACAAGACAAATAAAAATTATAACTAATTGAACTTTAAATTTTTATGAAGCATTATTAAAATTTTTTAAATAATAATAACACTATTTTGCCATATAGCAATCGAATATTCAAATATAATTATAATGAAATTATACACAATTTATTATAATTTTAATAAACTTTTTATTTGAACAATAATAGATAATTTTTCAATATTATGTTAATATTTTTGTCTACTTTTCAAACTTTTTTTTAAAATATATGATAATAATTAATTGATAAAATATTAATTAATCTGCGAAATTTTATTGAATTAAATAGATTTCAGACCTGACACCACGAGTAAAAAGTCAATAAGCTTTGAGTCATAAAACACTGAAGAGTCAATTGAATTGCCATAACATACTAAAGGTCATTCTTAAATACGATGATGACCACCAAAGAAAACCGAAGAAGGAATATTGTTTTACAGAATTTCAGGCCATTCTTTCCCTGATGACTATAATATTTTCCATTGTCTTTCTGCGCGACAGTAAACACAAATAAATAAAAATTGTCTTCATGAAAATACTTCCTTCCCTACCCCACATTCTGAAACATTTCCCTTCACCTTCAGCCCAACTCAAACAACACAAAACTAAAGTGACGGTTTGCAGACGATGATTACACAGCATAAATGATTAAGGTTGTCAGTGTCCTATCTTTTCTGCACAATATTATCTGAGGAAGATTAGAATCTCTCAGCTGTCATTACTTCTGGCTGTGCTTCCAGATGCCTGCGACTCAGATATGGTCCTCTACTAACAGATTCCTGCAACTGTATATGAAAAAGCACAGAATCCTAAGTTGACCAAGAACAAGAAGTGAAACATTAAATTCTTCAAGTCTGTGACACAGCTGGGCAGTACATATGTCCTAGCTGAATTTGTCATACAATGTAAGAGAACCATATATGTTTTTTTATTATTATTATTATTTTTTTTTTTGGAAGAAATCATACAGCCATGTATAGAGAGAGCATCCATTTCAAAAACTCCTAAGCAATCATTTTGAAGATGCATCAGTATATCTCAATTAGTGTCTTAATTGGTTCGAAATTTGAGGCTTCTGATCAGCCACTAACTTCTTTGGTGGTATGCTCTAAACATGCAGGAAGGCCAAAAACAATGGCCTTAAATCTTAGAATGCACAGCTCGACACGGATGACATAATTAATTAGTTCTGCGCTGCCTACTGCTTCAACAAAGGACACACATAAAAGGTTGTGCATTAAATTATAAACCTCACCTTGGTGGCAATTCCAGCAAGGGCAGGATTGCTGCTGAATTTACTGGAGGCCATAAAAGCCTTCTGGATTGCCTTGCAACAATTATATCTAGCATCCATGCCTGAAACTTTCCACTAACAAGATTTAGGAGAGCAGTTTCAAAGTTGATTGCAAAGAAACCAAATAAGAGGAGAAAACAACAATTCAAATTTGACTATAAAGAAATGTATTAGATGAATAAGATGCAGCATAAAAACAGATCTAACAGCTAAGTTTAGAGCCTTCTCTTAGCCCATCAAAGGAACATAATTATAGATGAAACAGATCCCAATTTTAGAAGTCCCTCCTGGAAGGGAGAATTCTCAAGATAGCTTTCAAGCAAGGGTTGCCTCACAATAAGCTTCCTATGTGTATCCGAAAATCTAGTCCATAACTGGAGCACTATAGAAAATTGGGAGTTCCTGTCCAGCTAGATTATTGCTCATGTTAATACCATTTGGGAAATTGGAAATTGCTGTGTTCCCTAAACATCACTGGTTCTTCCCTTGCCTATAGCTTGAATCTCAAGATACACTTTTGGTTATTATATTTACCATTTCCTAGATACAGCTTCCAGGATGTATAATATTTTGATTCACAGTGAAGAATAAAGGAACCTAATCCAGAGATGTGCCTGCTCTGGCCTATTGCAGGCAAGCTATAGCCTAAACTAACCGTCAAAAGTTCTACAAAGCTTCAAAGAGAGAGCCAGATAGGCAACATGGTCATTTCTTTTGTGATTCAAATAAAAAGCTTTTATAATATGTTAGGGTCATAAAAACAAAATACAATCATCAGCTATTTAATGTGCTAAAAGATCTGAGATTGCAAAAGCAATTCAGTTTGCTTCTCTGATAAGATGCAATCAAATGCTGACTTTGTTAACTATGTCAGCAGAAAAAGAGGAAATATAACAAAAGCAACAACAAAAACTTCAAGCAACTGTCCACACTATACTTACTGTTCGAATCCCACATTAAAAATGTGCAAAGTAATAAAGCGTTTATAAATAGTGTAGATTGAACCTTAACACAAGTCAATTGGTTTTGTGTTATATGAGCTCAACCCCATTTATAAGTCCACACGTGTGTGCGTGGGCCAATACTCTCAAGGCCCGTGGACTTGTTGACATGGTATCAAAACAGTGATCTCAGGCTCGGGTTTAAGACCAGAAGTTAGGTGCAGCCCGTTTAAGTTTGATACAACCCATGTGACCTGTTGGGAGTCATTGGGTGCGGCCCGTTTGTGCTTCGCAAGTGTAACTAGTACAGGCCCAATTACACTTGAGGAAGAGTGTTGGAATCCCACATTGAAAATGTGCAAAGCAATAAAGCGTTTTATGTTACATGGGCTCAACTCCATTTATAAGTCCACACATATGTGTGTAGGCCAATACTCTTAAGGCCCGTGGACTTGTTGACACTTACAAAACTAATATGAGACAAGAAAATGACCTCTTTTGTTTGATTCAGAAGTTGGATCAGTCACTATATTTATGATCTCTTGTTTTGAGCAGATCTCCATTAGGCACCATGGTCGAGACACCAGTCCAGTTATCACTCTGTAAGCCTAAATAATTCACATGAGAATGCTGTATTAAATTTCATTATTAAGGTGAATCTAGATAAGCTAAAAAAATGGAAGTTATATTCAAATGAGGTACAGTTTCTTCAAATCAAACAAGAGATGGATCTATCATGGTGTTGATATATATATTAATTGATTATGCATGACGAACCAGCAACATAAGGGAAAATAGAAGAGCACAAATACAATAAAAATATAGCAACTTAACCAGTCAATAAACCATTATTTATATTGACAAAGGGGCAGGTGAAGGGATAGGAAATGACCAAGAAGTATGTCAACCTGAAGTGGAAATAATTCATGCTGCTTTCTAATTATTTAATAGCAGTACAAGAATGATAAAAAATTGTTCTTTACAAAACAGAAGCAGCTTTATAGCAAAAGCAAAACAGGAGAAAGATCACAAGGACACCAAAAGCAAAGCTTCACAAGAATTTGACTTCAGTTGCACTCTGGGGAAAGTTTGATTGAAAGACGCTTCATACATAAGATGGACAAGTCTCTAATTTTTTGTTCATGGAAAATTAAACTGTTCAATTAAAAAGAAAGAACAAAATTCTCACCGCCAAACGAACTTCTGTATCCTGCTGAAGAATCGATAGGACAAGACCCTGCCAACCATTCCAATTAAGTTTAACTTAAGAACAATTTGAGGAAAAAAGAGAAAGATGAACACAATTGTTTTTCTGCCTAAAGAATGGAAGTGCTAAATGCATAGAGTGCAAAATGCCAAACAGACAAAAACCTGTTTAATACCCTCATTTTATTGAGTTGTGGGAGCATACATCTACTAACTTGAGAAAAAATGAACACCAAACAAGAAAACAGAAAGAAATAACAAATCATTTGAAAGGCAATGCTCACTGATGGTGTCAGCTTTGAAGTCTTAGATGCCATTTCATAGATTAGGCGCCGAAGATTTTCTTCTGCTTCTCCAATAAGTATTATGTTGCCTTCAGATCGTGATTCTCCTGAGATATTTCCAAGAGAATGCAATGCAGCCTGTGCTTGCCATTTAAAAACTATCTCAGATCCATAAAAGAAAATGCATAATGGGAACAAAAGTTTTCAGCTAAATTCTCAAACAAAATTACTAAATTCTCCCAAGATTCTAACTAAGAAAAGAAGACATCTAAAAAGTTCTCTTTCAAAAATTATGCAAAATCAAGCATTTGTGAGTTTTTGATGTTTCTAGTCAACAATATGAAAATTGAAGAACAAACGATAGTAAAACTTAGTTAATTCTATACATATTAGACATGAGTTCTCTAATCTCCACCTATCTCTATGTCAGATGTAATCAAACTTGACTAAACAAATACGTGCATGTACTTTTAATCCTTAAAGAATGAATAAAGCATTCTTCCTAGATTTTTTTTTTATTTTTAAGAATAATTGCATGTAGCTTATCATTATGGGTTATATTTACAATATTAGATACAGATATTCACATTTAAAGCCTTGAATCACTATGTATCAATTTTGATCAGCAGCTTCAGGATACACTGTCCACCCCTAAAACTGGCACTAGAGAACCTAAACATCTGATAATCATTACAAAAATTTGAAAGATAAAGCAACATATTTGCACTTCATGTTCATGCTTATCATTAAAAATATAGCTGCCTGGGCTCAATTAAGGCACACAATCAGAAAACTTGAAAGTGTTCCTCTTTCTATCTCGTGAAGATGGCAGAATGGCATGTTTATGCAGACTTCTACTAAAATGAAGTAGCAGTTGATTAAGCAAACATAATTAGTTAGAAGACAGTCATAACTTTGAGGTATGGTAACAACAACACCACAATCTCTGATGAAACCATCTCATGTTTGTGTAGGGTAATACAAGGCATAAATCATTAAAAAAAGGTACATAAATGTGAAATAGCATCTTGCCATGCAAGTAATGGCAGCAAAAGGCTATCTGATGAAGTTACCCTACTGTTCGTAACACGATGGTCTACACATAATATAGTTTCTATTAGAAGGCATAAACATAAGCAAATGTTACTCTCTTGTTCTCTATCTTATAAAACCATGACCTCATTACTGTCAAGTTAGCTTGTGAAAGTAACATAGTGTAATGAATAACAAATTACTGACTTATGGTAGAAAATTGATGCAGTTAATTTGGTAATACGATCATGTAATGACAGTTCTGACCATAGTACACCCTTCCAACCCACCATGTAAAGAACTAAAATAAAATAAAGAAAAACAGAAAGAAATGCTAAGGAAAACAAATAGGCTGGACAAGAAGTTTTGGACTATGAGATACTATAATTCCTATTTATTAGACCTGTAAACATCTTTATCGGGTTCACATCTCTCATAACAATTTGACTAAATGCAGTTTCTGTTGATCAAAATTCAGAAGTCTGCTGGCAACATGAAACCAAGAAAAAAAAAAACAAATGCATTATGTAGAAGGAACAAAAGCACTGACCAACTGTTTGCCGCGTGCATGTCTATCAAAGGCAGTCTCTATAACATGCCTTGCAGCCAGAGGTGACAGTGAGAGCAGAAATGTTGCTCCTGGGTTCGCTAAAAGCATATCAAAACAGTTCAATAAAAATAGTGTATCAGATACAAGTGAAAATCAAAAGTTAAGATTGTCTCAAGATAGAAAAATTGATTGGGAATAATTACATTTAATTGCCCCCGAGTTAATGAAGTTCATCTAATCACTAATCTTACAACATCATTTATAGATAAAGTGATGTGCGCCGGCTGTTTTAATATTTGCAACAAATGAAGCATCCGAGATTTATGTCACAGTTCAAATGAACAGTTGCAGAATTGAAGATTGTAAAGGTTTAATATATTATTTTTTGAAATTCCATCAACAAGAATTCAGGCTTATTGTATATAAGGGCTCCAATAATTCATGCATGAGAGCCATCTCATAAATGTTTACCCCAGCTGAAACATAGACCACCAGAAAATTATCTGTTACAAGTGCACAGATACAAGCCAGACAACTTTCTTCATCATAGTATTGTTCCTCAAAAAAACTTACTGTTAGACACTGTCCATTATAAAAGTAGCTCCAGGGGACCTCAGAATCTGACAATGATATTGAGCTTTGGAAGACTTAAACAATACATTTGCACTTCAAAGCCATAAAATTAAAATTTTTAAATTTTAAAAATTTGAGCTTATTGTATGCACGGACAACTTTCAGATTCCTCTAGCCACCATTCTATCAATCTAGTTCAGGAAGATAAGACAACAGAATGACATGGTATTTAGAAAATAAGCCTACAACTAAAGAAAAGTAACTTCAACCCATGGAAACCATTTCATTAGCCCACAACAGTCAGTGACATGCTTACATGATCCAATTTGGCCCAATGCTTCAAGTGCACATTCACATTCATTCAAGTCTTGACTTTCTAATCCAAGTCGTTCATCAATGGCTGAGATAACAGTTTTAACACCTGAATAAAAATTTCGTCAAGACTACAGTAAGACCACTTCTCAATCTTCAGATATGAAGATAAGTAGTAACACCAATTCACAGTTCTGCAAATTTAGATGCTCCTAACATTATCCTGTGGATCTCCCTAATATATGCATGTGCACATGCACTCGCAGTGGAGAATCAATTCCTCAATTAAATAATTCTGTTAAGAAAAGAACGAACAAAAGACTTTTCTGCAGTCTCTAATATTCACCACCAAAACAATAGTTTGAGATAAGAAATGAAATAAAGTGCTCTGCATGAATCAAAATGCCATTTGTTAAACAGCAATTTTGTTGGCATCTAGAAATTATAGACTCCAAAGCTTAAACATAACTCCTACCAGATTCATCGACAAAAGCATATGCATTTTCCTTGGCTAGGAGCCTTCCACTTATCATCATTGCTCTTGATCTTAATATTGCATCCACAGATGTATTGCTTCAAAAGAAAGGGGAAAAGAATGAAAGTAGACAGGAGAGCAAAAAAATTTAGAGTGCAACTGTTAAAATCTATATAAACAAAAAATGTCACTTGAGTAACTACCTGATAATAGAAGAAAGAAACTGGATAATAGACGTCCTTGACAAGAATTCTGTACCATGCTGGACTTCTACCAACTTCATTTGTTCAAAACATGAAATACAAAAGAGAAAGGTAACACATAAAATCTATGCTCGAATTTCACCAGGTGCTAGAAAATATAATTACTACACAAGTTTTCGCCTATAAACAGGAAATTGAACTACATTTATAAACAGAACTATTTATTGTCAGCCTTAAATGTTAATGTCCTTCACTTTAAATTCCCCCCCTGCCCGACCATAATCTAATGGGAAAAGTGGGGAGGACTAGAACTGGACAGAATGTAGTCAAGCAATGACAGACCTCATAAAAGAGCTCCATGATACTTAAAGTTACTAGAGTATCATCTGTGTTCCTGACTTCTGCCTCTAATAAACCGAGTAAATTTGAATTGTGAACTTTTGCTGCCACATTGGTGGAAATAGAGAATAGCTTCACTACCAGAGATAAAACTCGGACACGTCCCTGAAATGTTTTCAGATGATCAGAAAGGCATGCACTGCCAGTTACCCAAAACAAAATTGCAGATACCATGTAAAATGAGATAGCATGGCTCCAATGCCATGAAACAAAGAGGGAAATTCAATCAACATAATTGTTCATGCTTATTCATGTCCATGAGGAAAGAAAAGAAAAGAAGTCTGCTGAGCAACTGACAAACATACCATCGATGAACATCGAGCTGATAAATTTCTGAGGTGTGTAGTGTCACCCATATTTGCTGGGAAGATTACCTCCTGTTTTAATTTTGCACAAATTTAACTAGTAAAGGACACTAATAGCAAAATTGTTCGAGAAAGTAAAAAAGACAGTCATAAAGCAGAACAGAAATGGTCAGTCTCACCACGCCTTCTGGAAAGCGAGCAAACTTCTGAATTGCCTCCGCTGAAGCAGTTGCCAGTAATTCATTGCTATGTGCAGATTAAAAGAAAAAGGTAATCTTCATGAATTAAAACCTTCGAAACAATTTTTTTAAAATAACTGCATACTCCCCTACAAGACTATATTTATAACCAAACTGAAAACAAAAAGAAACATGCAGACAATATAACTGCCATACAGCACCATAAATTTAGTCCCATTCCATTTTCACTTTTCTGATACAATGATACATAGTCTGACCTATCACTAACCTGTCGATATGCTAGGCACACTGCTGGAACTAACCTACAAAACTCAAAGTAAAATCTAATGAATTTTAGACATCCTTGCGCAAATCACCCACTTGCTATTCTACAAAAAGTTCAGCCTGGGATCATTATTGTTAATTCAGGTTAATTGAGAACAAAACACTTCGCATTCTACAGTGCCGTATTATTTATGGAGGTTATTAAAAAATATATTCTTGTGAGATAAAATATTTTTTTCAGAAAAATATTCAGATACTCCCTACAAGATCATCTTTATAACCAAAAGGAAAACAAAGGAAACCTTAAGACAATACAACTGCCAAAAAGCACTATGCAAGAATTTAGACAGATTCTTTCTTAGCTTTTCTGTGACAGTAAAAGTAGTCCAACCTATCATTAACCTGTTGACACACCAGGCACACAGGTGGAATTAACCAATAAAATAGTAAAGATTTCTAATGACTTCAAGAAATCCTTGCCCAAATTGCCTGCTTGATTTTTAGTAAAATGTTCAGTCTACAAATCATTATTGTTAATTCAGGATGATTGAAAACCAGAAAACACTCCAGTCAACAATGCCATATTATTTAAGTTCTTTACAGGCTGCCTCTTGTAATTACAATGCCTCAATTACAATGATTCAATGTTATAGCAACATTGGCCATTTAAGTGTGCAAATACTGTGGCACAAATGCAGGAGAAATAGCGTTCAGAAATAGTAATAGAAAGATTGTAGCAAGTCATGAAAATGTGGTCTGTAAAAATTATGAATGACGTCTTGTTAGATATAAAGTCAGCATCCAACTGATACAATAGCAGCCCCATAATAACCACAGCAAGCATTTATCCATTGCAAGAGATAATAAGAAGCACACACCCCCCTCCCCTTCCACCCAATGATGATTTATCAAGATTAGAATAACTACATAATGGTATCACCTAATTTTGTATGCATATAAACTACCATGATGTGTCCTTATCCCATCCCATATCTTTTCTAAGCAAGAGGAAGTCCATAAAAAATCTGCAAACTCCTTACCCATTGATGAGACAATCAAGCAGAAGAGGATATATTTCATTGTCAACAATTAGCTGTGCAGCTGAAATGGTTTCATCGACATTCTCTAGAAGAAAGGAAACCTGTGAACAATTGGAGATAAAGATAATTAATGATGATCCAAATGCATCACTGAAACTCAAAAGTGCATTGAATAATGCAAAGACATCTAGCAATCCAACAATGTTCCAGAGAACCCAAATTGTGATCAATTATGCATATGAAGCCATTAAGTACATTACTACTATCAAACAAGCAGCCATGAATTAGAGACCAGTAGCAGATTTCCACAACTAAGTCTACACATAAGAAAAAAGGAACAATATCAGGCACCATTGTGCATTGAACTACAGATAGCTTCAAATAAACTAAAACAATATGTTTCTAAAAGCTAAGCATAAAAATCCAGAAATAAGCACGAAACTTTATTATAAAATTAATTTAACTATATCAAACAGAATTGGCAACTTGTTACAAGTCCAATGCATACCGTTTTGCAAGCCAAACATCTTACTACTTGAGAATCCGCCTTTAATCCAAGTTGCACAAAAGCCTGCATCACAAAAGGGAAAAAAAATTCATGCCAAGCATAAGTATAGTTAACTAAACAAATCAATTCCCAAAAAAAAAAAAAAAAAAATTCTAGATATAGCATACCATATAGTGTGGAATAAGAGAGGCACCATATTTTGTCTTAAAAATTCTTTCTACACAAGCAACTAGAGTTGTCTCTAAACCAGGCACATCTGCTTTTGTTTGTAATGCACTGCAAATTATATCACACCCAAAAAAAAAAACAAAAAACCCTATAATACAAATTAAATGCGCACAATAACAAAATCAATCAATTTACATTTGCATACACTAATTTAGATAAAGCTATTTCTCTAATTTAGGTTACTTACCTGATTATAAGCGGAAGGGGAAAACGATCAAGAAACTCCTTCACTACGTCGTCGTTATGAGCACCTGAAAATCGACGAGAAACTCATGGAAGTACTGTAAATTTGATAAAGAAAAAAAAATCAAATGAATGAAGTGAAAAGCGGAGGAGGTAGCTACCGGGATAATAAGCAAAATCAGAGGCGGACTGGAGCAAAGGAGCAGGATCATCCATTGAAAATTCTTCGTCCATGGCTGGTGGATGGCTTTTTTACCTTGCTTGCTTGCACTGGAAGTTGATGGTACAGTGAGTGAAATAGAGAGCAGAACAGGGAAGCGCTTCTGGTTTAAATGGCGCGTGTCGAGTTTCTTGGTTTCGTGTCGTCTCAAAAGGACCCGGGGCCGAGCAGAAGTTAGTGGGTCCGAGCAAGTTTTCAGGAAATAGAAGGGGCTGGAAAACATTTTTAATTTTGGGCTCCATTTGTTTGTTCGCTCCGAGAAAATATTTCCTTGAATTAGGAAAGAAAATAAATAATTAACTAATGAAAAATAATTTTAAAAAATAATTTTTTATCATTAAAATGAAAAATTATTTTTAATACCTAAAAATTAAAAAAATCTAAATTACCTTTTTTTTTACTTCAGTTTTGCTTTTTTTTTCATTTTTATTTTCTATTTATTTTTATGTCTTTTTTATTTTATTCTTATTTTGTTCCATCTTTCTTCTTTCTTTTCTCTTTTTTTTTTCTCATTTTCTTCTCTCTTCTTTTCTCATTTCTCTCTTTTTTATTTTATTTTTAAATTTTTCCCTCTCATCTTATTCTTTTTTTTTCATTCTTTTATATAGATTAATTATTATATAGATTTTTTTTATCAATACATCATGTTCATTTAAATATATATATATATATATATATATATATATATATATATATATATATATATATATATATATATATATATATATATATATATATTTTGTAACATCGATATTTTTTATTATTCAAATTATTTCTTTCTTTATAATGTATCTACCATATATATATATCAAAAGATTATATTTTGCAGTTGTTTCCTAATGTTGCACCCAAATATCTGCTGCAAACAAATGGAGGTTTACTTTTCTTTTCTTTTTTTTCCTTTTTTCAGTTGTTTTATTTTTTCAAATAAAAAAATGAAAAATAGAAAATTAGTCCGTTTATTACCTTTTATTTTACAATTTTTCATATTTTATACTTTTTATTTTTTATAATATTTTTATTTAATATAGTAATAATTGCAGTTTATATAATATTATTTTGTATTAAATTTATTTGTTTTATACAAAAATTTAAATTATGTACATTTAGAGTGTGTTTGATTCAAATGAATTTTATAAAATTTTATGAAATTTATTTTGCAAATTCAAGTGAGTGTATTTGGTTTAAATGAAAATTTTGTAAAAATTTTTTCCAATTCTAACTTCTAATTTTGTAGAATTACTTAACACTAAATTGAAATTTATTGATGAAATATTTTTGGTTTAAATGAATTTGGAATTCATTGGCAAATGAATTCTAATTAAATTTCATTGAAAATTAAATGAATTCCTTAATGGAATTGAACTAAATAAATAGTTAAGTAATTTTCAATTTGAAATCATGAGACTGTGGTGGTGATAAAGGTAGCAAAGATTATGGTGGTGGTGGAGATGATGGAACTAATGGTGGTAATGGTAGTGGAGGTGGTGGAAGTTATAGTGGTAGTGGTACTACAACCACTGTGTAAGGAGAATGTGGTGGTAGCGGTGGAAGTGGCAAAGTTTGTGTTGGCAATGGTGGAAATAGTGGAGGTTATGATGGTGGTAGAAATAGCAGAGGTGGTGGTGGTGACTATGTCTATAAATTATAGTGGTGGAGGTGGCAAAGGTTGTGGAGGTGATGATGGTGATAGTTGTGGTAAAGGTAGCGAAAGATGTGGTGGTGCTGGTGATTGTAATGGTAGTAGTTAAGGTAGTAAAAGTTGTGGTGGTAGAGATAATGGAGGTAAGGGTATTGCAGCCACTATGTCAAGAGGTTGTAGTGGTTGTAATAGTGTTACAGCCACTATATTAAGATGCTATGATGATGATGATGTTGGTGGTGGTAAAGGTTATGATGGTGATGGAAGTCAGGACAATGGTAGTGGCTGAGGTTATGGTAGTGATGGTGGTGGTAGTGAGGTTATAGTAGTTGAGAAAGTTGTGGTGGTTGAGAAAGTTGTGGTGGTTGAGAAGGTTGTGGTAATGTCAAAATAGTAATTGGAAAACATCTTCTTATTAGTTTTTTAAAACCTTTTATAATTTGAAAAAATTTTGAAAATAGTTTTCCAATTTTTTAAATTAGAAAATATCAAATAAATCTTATTTTCTAATTTTATAGACAAAATTTTTTAAAGAATAGGTTATGTTTTTCAAAACTAAATAAGCTTAAGAGAATTTTTTATATAACTATCCTAAAAATACCTCCCACTAATAAAAATATCCCACATTTTTATTATTTATTTCCATGCTCCTTTTTTAGTAAATTATTTTTCTTTACACCATCTTCCTTCATTCCTGCTTAAAGCATGCTACTAATTCTAATCTCAAACCTCCAATCTCCTGAAGGTTGGATGAGTTCCATCACTCCTCATATGAAAATGAACAAAGCTTTAAATTTGTTAACCAAAAAAAGCTTATTGAATACAAGTTCTCATATCAATAAGATTTTCATTTTGTTGTTGTTTTCAATTTATAGTTTCAATTTTTTAGTCGGTTTCTTTTGAACCAGTAATTGTTTTTCTTATTTTTGCTCATGTTAACTTTTTTCCTTTTTGTTGATTTAAGAATTGTGATTTGTTTATTTTATTTTTTAGGGTTTGATTTTAGGTTTTTATAGAAAAAATGAGCTAGATTTTTCAAATTGAAATTTCTATATTTTTTTAAGTATATTTGATTATTTCTTGCATGAATTCATTTGTTTTATTTCTTGATATTTCTTTGGCTATTTGTTTGAATCAATTGCAAATTTATTCTTTATATTTTTTCATCATATATCTTTAAGTAATTGTTTGTTTGCTTTGATATTTGGCTTTAATTTGAACCCTTGGGTATATATATAATGTTGTTTCATAGTTTCTACAAACTCTTTTCAAGTAATAAATGTTAAAAATTTGATTATATTCATATGTTTTTCATATAACAATGTTGAAAACAGGAAAAAGATGGTTGTCATCACCCATGGATATAGCTAAGGAGTTTTCAAAGAATTTGATTATGAACACATTAATTGCTCAAATTGATGGGACACTTTGGGGTATGAATAGTGTAGACACCTAATTTCAGGATGATGTGTTATGGATGCAGTAAAGGACTCCAGTGATGAAAATGTCTTCGACACTTAATCTTTAAAATTCTAAGGGTTTAAACGCAGCTTTTAAAGGAAGGATTTAATGTTTTTAGGGACTAAATTACAAGGTTTTTTAGGACCTAATTGCAAAATTTAAGTTCTTCCAAGGGCCTTTTTGTAATTAAATGTTAAAAAAATACATGTCGGAATTCCATAATTCCGGTTGGAATTATGTATACACCAATTCCGATTGGAATTACATAATTTCAGTCGGAATTAAATTCTTCTGTCTCCGTTTTCCTATTTTTAATTGAGTTTTAATTGGTTTAAAATTTCTAATTAACTCAATCCTAACTGCTTTAAAATTCCTAAATATAAATTTAAGTACTAATCTTATACTTTAGGAATTAGAATCACATTAGGATTGGAGTTAAGCTTCCTAGTTCCACTATATAAAGAGAATAACAGTAAAAGAAGGGGAATGGTGAAGAGAAAAAGAGAGAAGGACGAAAAAAAAGAGAGAAGGAAGAAAAAGAAGAGATAGACGGGAAAAAAAAAGAAAAGAGAGAAATGTTTTTTGAATTATTTTTTTTCTCTTTTGAGTTATTTTTTTCTACAAAAAATTCCTTTTAATTTAACAATTAATTCAAGATTCGTGGAGAATTTTTGAAAAAGAAGATTTGAAGATTTATCAAGAACGGTGAACTACCAATTTGAGGAGTATCCCATATCATTCATAACCATCATTATCTTCTTCTTATTTCTTTCTTTTTATTTTTATATTATTAATTATTTTTTCTTTCATCTTATTGTCATAATTTATTCATTAATTACAATTTTATCTTTTTATTTTGGTGAGTATGGAGGAAAATGCATGGTGATCCAATGGAAGGGATGAATTCATGAAAAGTCTGTGGAAAATTAGGGATAAAGCTTCGTAGAGACTTAGTTTCTAGGGTTTTATTTTATTTTTATTGTTTTTATTTTATTCTTTATTATTTATTTTATTAATTGTTTTATGAATTAATGTAATAGCCCCAATAGTGGGAGTAATAAAATTATATGTGTGGTTGCATGTTTATTTTGATTAAATTGGTTAATAAAAATTAGGTTTTTAATTAGGTAATTACTTAAAATCAATGGAGGAAGTAGATTAATTTAGGTTGCTTGATAATAAAATTAGGGTTTTAGTAAGGATTAATTTAATTATTTTTTTTATCTTATTTAATTATTATTATTATTATTATTATTATTATTATTATTATTATTATTATTATTATTATTATTATTATTATTATTATTATTATTATTATTATTATGTTTTTGTTTGTTTTTGGGTTTTATTTATTATTTTTATGTGCTTTTGGGGCCTTAAGCCCACTTTAGGTCTTGATTTATTTATTTAAGTTTAGGTAATTCTTTTAGCCCATCTCATTTAATAATTAATTAGGTTCAATTAATTAAATATATTTTTAGTCCCATAATTAATTAAATTTTAGGTTAGAAATATCCTTAGGCCCATTTAGTTAATTAGACATAGGCCCACGTAACTCAATTTAATTAATTTAGAGTTAGCCCACTTAATTTAAGTCTTCTTTCATAATTTGTAGATTTAAGATCACTATTAAAACATGTAAAATTATGCCAACTAATTTAAATATTCTATAATTTGTAGAATTAGGCCCACTTATTAAAACTAGTAGACTTAAGTTCATTTAATTAAAATCAAAAGGAATTAGGTCTTCATGTTCACTTATAATTTAAAATATGTAGACTTTAGCTCATTTATTTAAAATCCATGTAGATTAAACTAACCTAGGGATTATGTGATTTATTGAATGCATTATTTACTTGTATATTTCATGACTAGTTTGCCTTGGAGTTGATTGTTTTTAAGGTTTATATGAAATTGCATGAAAATAGAGAATAAGATAATAATTCATAAAGTAATTCTAAATGAACACAAGACTGAAAGAAGTTGGTATTTCGTATCCAGAATCTCCTGATTGTGGTACTAGCTTTCTTTTAGGGAATCGAGTACCACCTTTTCAATTTTTCACAGTTATTACCCTGGGTGGCAACTCCTCATCTCCACGCCATGTCTTTGTGATAATGGTTAGTGTGTTCTCTAGAGCTCTGAGCTCAAACATTGTTGTGGTTGCTAAAATCTTGGACTAAAATCTTGGATGCGCGCTAAACCCCGTCGTCTCCAATGGTGACTCCATTAGGGATAAGAGATACTGATTCTACTTGTGTTCTTTAGAATTATTTTATCGATTATTATTTCATTCTTGCATTCATTCTACATGTCCCTACTAAACTGGTGGCATTGGTTTATGATTCCATGATTCCACTAGCTTCATGGAGTGGTAGATTGGCTAACCATTACTTTTAGCCTTAATTCGGTCCAAAAGAGATTGTCGGGCTCATCTAACCAGATCCTATAACCCAAGTCCTTAAGGGGGTTAGTCTTCCCTCAAGTTTGTACAGGATGTCGGGCCCCTCTGACCTTGGCCTATAACTCAAGTCCTAAAGGAGGGCATCTTGCTAAGGGAACCTTGACCTTTTTACCGGACCCTAACCACATATAATGGCTTAGTTATTTCCCCTAGGATCTACCTAAATTGCTTATGAATGTTACCATAAGGTATTTCTATTTGTAAAAGCCCGGTTAATAAAGATTGGGCTAATCTTTTACACCTAGAAATGTTATTTCTGTGCTTTTACTGCTTTAAGAGACTTGGCATGCATGTCAATTCTTAATATCCCCTATTGATATTAAGGCCAATATAAAAAATCCTAGGAAAAAAGACTCGCCATTGAATACATGTGTGGGAGAAATAAGGTTGGAAGGATGTATGTACACCTAACTTGGTTTGTTACTTACCGCATAGCACGTACATCATGCATACATGCATCTCATGCATCATACTTATAATTTTTCTTTTAGCCATCATAGATTCATCTGGGTCTTCTTGTGTTTGGAGTCGAAAAGGTGGCAAACTGGTAAAAACTGATTCAAGCCCCCAATCAATCGCGAAAGAGATCCTTAGCATACTAGAAAAGAGACCCATTAATCTACTCTATTTAGAAGCTATGCAACCTAAATAAACCAAAAGAATGGAATAACAAAAGGGAGGAAACTGAACCCTAGAAGAAATCAAAGGAGCACTGATGGATGATATGAGAGCAATCATGCAAGACGAGTTAAGACAAGCTCTAGCGGGACTAATGCTACCACCTGCTGCTGATACACCACCCGCTACGGCCAACCCACCTGCTATAGGTCCACTACCTGTTAACAATGACTATACTGGGGAAATGAAGCTGGATGGTGTTAAGAGTTATATACTTTAAAAGGCGAAAAGGGAATCACTTGAGCAAGTTCAAGACTTGGAATCCAGACAGATGAAGGCATTAACTCATAAGATGTCTAAGATGGAGGAGTTAATGAGGGGACAAGGCTTAAGGTACCCGTTTGACTTTGATGATGTGATGCAATTTGAGGAAGACAAGCTACTTGACAAATTCAAGATGCCACAGCTATAGAAGTTCGATGGTATTGGGGACCCGAGGATTCATCTTAGTCAATACACAGCTACTATAAGTACCACTAAGACTCCTTTGTCTGTGGTTACTAAGTTGTTTGTACTATCCTTAGAGGGTATGGCTGTTAATCGGTATCATGGGTTAGAAAAGTCTATTAGGGCTGACTGGAAGGAACTATGTACTGCATTCTTAAAATAATATAATTATAACACTCGATTGGAAGTGTCAATTAGGGATTTGGAGTTGACTAAGTAGAAGCCCAATGAGTCATTTTCAGATTTTCTAACTAGGTTCATGAATAAGGTAGGAATGATGAAGAACAAATTGGCAGAGAAGGATCAGGTTAGGATGATAGTTCAAAATGTGTCACCTATCTTAGTGGAGAGGTTGCAAATGATGAACTCCAAGACATTCATGGACCTTTATAATGATGGGTTACAAGCTAAAGAGATCAAAAATGAGAAAAAAAAGAGTTTTAGAGGCACAGTAACTCGAAATTACTCAACTGGGTGCACACAACAGGGGAGCACTAGCCATATTGTAGAGGTGCAGGCAGTTCAGCAACCTAGGAGATTCTCAAATTTCAATCAACCCTTATCCAAAGTCTTAGACTGTCTCATCCAAAAAAGCCTCCTTAGACCCTTAACCCCTTCTTGACCACCAAACCCGAACCTCCCTAGTTTTGACCCTAACAGTTACTGTAAATTCCACTAAACTGCTGGCCATCTCACAAACAATTATATCTGCCTAAAACATAAGATCCAAAACCTAATAAACTCCAAAAAAATCACCGACTTTAAAAAATCTAACTCTACCCCAAACACCAAAAATAACCTTTTCCAAACTACCGAAATGTTCCACCACTAACCACCATGATGATCAACTCAGGGGTTACTAAAGAAGAAATGCTAAGCTCCTTCGAGGACCTCAACCTTACACCTAATAGAGAACCTTTCGAACAGCCACAGAGAGGAGTGGAAGATTTACTAAGCCAACCCTCAAGCAGGTTTGGTTACAAAGTATTCTACTTAAAACCACCCTTCGCTGATATCCCTATTTAATTAATTGAGCCTTTAAGTTGGGAAGATGAGTTTGATGATAAGTCAGTAAAAGAAGAGCCTGAAATTCTCGAGCAGCCACCAAAAAGAGCAGAAGACTTATTGGGTCAGCCTTCAGGAAAGTTTAACTATAAGGTGTTTTATACTAAACCACCTTCTTTTGACATACCCTTTGAGTCGATTGTGCCTACGGGATGGGGTAATGAGTTTGATGATGAGAAACTGCAAGATAAGGAAGAAACATGCACAGGAGGTACAAAAAGATGAAGTCATGGACACAGTTTGCAAGAAAATGCTTGTTATGTCAGCCACCCGAAAGATAACTACTGTGAGACTCAGCATCCCTAGCATCTAGAATAGGAAATAAAATTTCTTATTGTCTTATTTAAATAAATTTTAGTTTCTTTAGAACTTATTTTATTTTAGTGATTGATGTTATAAATTCTGATTATTCTCACTTAGGTAATATGCATCCTGATGGTACAAACATTGTGATATTAATTGCATTTGTATGTTTGACAAAAATCTAATTCAATTAGATTCATTTAGTATGGGCATAAATGTAAAATTAAAAAATAGTCTTATATCACATGACATAACTTTTACAGAGAGTAAAATCTGAGGAAAATAAGAAGAATGATAAAAAAATAAAAAGTGAGAAAAAGAACAGTAAGGTGAAAAATTAAAATTCAGGATTAATTATAGGAGTTGTGTCATATGATGTAATGAATGTTCTCATTTTTGCCTTAATGAATTAGTAAAATTGAATTAGAGATTTTTGTCAAATATCGCATAGTCGTCTTTATCATATTGCATAAGTATCTAAATGGAAAGACATTACATAATGAAAGCTAAAATCAGAGCTATGAGATCACTATTTTAGTTATGTTCCCTTTGTAATTTTCTTTATAAGCTTAGGGTCCCCTTATACCTTGAGAATTCAAATGGCTTAATAACTTGCATTGCAAGTCTTGTCCTACAACTATCATCAATCATTCTTCATATTCTGCTCAAGAGTTCTTTAAAGTGAAAGTCCAATTGATTTCATCTTTAAGAACTCGCTTTGGTCAATTTTCCTATTCCTCTACATCTCCAATGCATGAGATTACAACTAATAGGGTTAATAAGTCAAAGGATCAACAATAATAGTGAATGAACTTGGTCTCTTGAACATAAAAATGAAAGAGGATTGCTAGAATAGCATAAATGAATCCGTAATGGAACTGGGGGCAAAATACAACTCAGGGGGCAAATTATGTCTGCATTCAAAGAGTGAAGATGGATGTTGAAGTGTAAGAGCTAATACCTCAATCATTATATAGCAAAAACAGTAACAAAAAGAAAAGTTCAATAGTGCATCGGTCAATCACAAGCTCTATTGTAAAGCCACAGGCCCTACTTATTACCCTAGTAATCAGTTTGATGAATCATATCGGAAGCTTTAACATTAAAAGTACAAACAACTAATCATTCAATGCTCAAACTGACAGGCTATTGATGAGTGGCTCTGTTCCAAATAGGAGACCGATTAGGATCATAAAACTGCATACATAGCATGCATACACACTTGTATACATATTTTGGAAAATACTTATTTTGTATAATAAAAGTCTTTGAGCCTAAACAATATTATGCAAATACTCTACTACTAACATTTGAAATTAGTGTTGGAAGAATAGGAAAGTAGTCAGAGTATTCATATGTGAAACTTCTAAAAGAATGAAAATAAGAGGAGTGACACTACCAAGAAGCATTATCCTAGAAACTTTAAGAGGCTAAATAGGATGCTTAAGCTCCTTAGATTCAATATGCTAGGGAAGAATGCACTCAAAACATAAGATGAATGCACTCTAAAAACTTCTTTAATTATGAAATAAAAACCTCTAACTCCTTAATCTTTTCTTTTATAGGAGATGTTGGGAAGAGAAATGATGCCCTCTACCATAGCATCAATGGGATAAAGCCACAACTTCGATGGTGAAGCATCACGACCCTGTGATTAGAGACATTATCAACATAATGAAAGGGAAGGATGCAAAAGAATAACATTGCATTCTAATAATTTTTTTACTAGCAAATAAGTCATACTAACTTATGGTATTTTGTGCAAGAAAAATAAAAGAGAACGAAGAAGGGAAAAGGAACTAATACATCAATAAGAATGGGCAAGATAGCAAATGCCAATCACTCATCAAAACCTCACCCTATGCAAATACCAAAGGGAAGTAGTACAATTCTATCTCTTTTGATTCTGCAATAAAATAAATCCTCAATAAGAAAATTCACAAATTGAAAGGAAATTCTTCCACTTCATGAGATCATGTGTGAAAACCTATCTCATGACTTTTGATCATAATGGCTTTCTTTTATTAGCCTTGCAGAATTCAGATGTCTTGTTGATAGTTCTATACCGAGAATTTCTAAACTCTAATCAATTTAATGCTTGCTTTGCACCCAAATGAGGGGAAGAACGTGCAAAGGTAAAATCTATGGACTTGTGGTATAAATTGATTGAATTTTAGAGTATCATTTCAGTTTTGTGAATGATAAATGTGCATGTAATCTATTTCAATGCTCAGAAATGAGTATGAGTACAAAATCCCTTGACGATGTCCATGCTGAGTAATGCGAGAAAGGCGGGGGAATACTAAGAGGAGAATCGAAATAAGAGCAAGCATAATTTACTCCAATGCTCATAAATGAGTAAGAGTATCAACATAAAACCTCTGGTGGTATCCATGCTGAGTAATACAAGAAAGGTAGGGGAATACTAAACGAGGACTATGCAAAAAATTACTCTATATGAGTATGAGTATCCAAAGGACCTTTATAATAGTATCCATGTTGAGTAATATGAGAAAGGCGAGGAATACTCGAATAAGGAAGGAAAACATAAAAATAACTCAAAGGCTATTTTGATACTCAGAATTTGATCTTTTTATGCTTATTTTTCATGAGTTTTGTCTAGCAAATTCTCTCTAAAATTAGGTGTGCTCTCAATATAAGATGGTTAATAATGCCTCTAACCTTTGTAAATGGTGAATAAATGATAGTCATGAAAGTAAAAAATAGTATGATTCATTGAGAGTACGCTATCTCATGAAAAGTGATGAATTTTCTCATAAAATTTTCAACACTATACGGTACTTTTATGCATTCATCATGATTGAAACTAACTTCAAAAAATTTATAGGAATTACAAATCCAGAAGAAAGTGCACCCAACTTGTAGAGATGGTTGGCATAGCAAAATTAAAATTAGTCAGCAAAGAAATTCTAATTAGTTAATACAACAAAATTCAAAGTCAATCAGCATAAAGAATTTAAAGCATTCAACTCAAACAACAAAATTTATGAGCAATTATGGATTACAGCATTATCAGTGAGCAACGAAAGGGTTGTAGCTAATCGCGAGCAGTTTTGGGTAGTAGTATCATCAGTGTGCAACCAAAGGGTTACAGCTAATCGTGAGCAGTTTTGGACTGTAGCATCATCAGTGAGCAACGAAAGAGTTGCAACTAATCGTGAGAAATTATGGATTGCAGCATAAACATATAATCAATCAGCATTATACGACCTAGTATGATGTTTCTTTTCAAATCAAACTATAAGATCAAGTGTAGTTAGCATTGTGCGACCGAGTGCAATGTATCTTCAATCGATTATATGATCGAGTATAATCAACATCATACGACCGAGTATGATGTTTCTTTTCAAATCAGACTATACGATCAAGTGTAGTCAGCATTGTACGATTGAGTGCAATGTATCTTCAATCGATTATACGACTGAGTATAATCAGCATCATACGACTAAGTGTGATGCCTCTTTTCAAACCAGACTATACGACCGAGTGTAGTCAGCATTGTATGACCGAGTACAATGTATCTTTAATCAATTATATGATCGGGTATAATCAGCATCATACGATCGAGCATGATGTTTCTTTTCAAATCAGACTATACGACTGAGTGTAGTTATCATTGTACGACCGAGTGTAATGCATCTTTAATTGATTATATGACTAAGTATAATCAGCATCATACGATCGAGTATGATGTTTCTTTTCAAATCAGACTATATGACCGAGTGTAGTTAGCATTATACGACTGAGTATAATGTATCTTCAATCGATTATACGACCGAGTATAATCAACATCATACGACCGAGTATGATGTTTCTTTTCAAATCAGACTATACGACCGAGTGTAGTCAGTATTGTACGACTGAGTACAATGTATCTTCAATCGATTATATGACTGAGTATAATCAACATCATACGATCGAGTGTGATGTTCCTTTTCAAAATAGATTATACGATCGAGTATAGTCAGCATTGTACGATCGAGTGCAATATATCCTCAATCGATTATACGACTGAGTATAATCGGCATCATACGACTAAGTGTGATGTAATTTTTTAATTCAATGCATACATCCGTGTATAGTCAACATTGTACAACCGAGTACAATGTGTTACATTCACCCAAGGTTATACGACCAAGTATAATCAATATCATACGACCGAGTATGATATGCCATTTGAAATGTTGCACGTTCGAGTATAGCAAATTTACAAGCATAAGCTTCAAGGAGTGCAGGTAAGTATCCTAACTTTTCATTTAGAAATTGGGTGCTATTTTGCTTTGCCTCAATTTGTCAAGCAAACAACGACAAAGGGGGGCAACTATAGATACCCAATTTCAAGATGATGTGTTATGGATGCAGCAAAGGATTCTAGTGATGAAAATGTCTTCGATACTTAATCTTTAAAATTCTAAAGGTTTAAATGTAGCTTTTAAAGGAAGAATTTAATGTTTTCAGGGACTAAATTGTAAGGTTTTTTAGGACCTAATTGTAAAATTTAAATTATTTCAGGGGCCTTTTTGTAATAAATATTAAAAAATACATTTCAAAATTCCATAATTCCGATTAGAATTATAGGGATTGTGTAATTCTTATCGGAATTAAATTCTTTCGTCTCTGTTTTTCTATTTTAAATTCGGTTTTAATTGGTTTAAAATTCCTAATTAACTTAATCCTAAATTCCTAAATATAATTTTAAGTACTAATCTTATACTTTAGGAATTAGAATCACATTAGGATTAGGGTTAGGCTTACTAGTTCCACTATATAAAGAGAATAACAGTAAAAGAAGGGGAACGACGAAGAGGAAAAGAGAGAAGGAAGAAAAAGGAGAGATAAACGGGAAGAAAAAGAAAAGAGAGAAACGTTTTTTGAATTAGTTTTTTTCTCTTTTGAGTTATTTTTTTCTACAAAAAATTCCTTTTAATTTAATAATTAATTCAAGATTCGTGGAGAATTTTTGAAGAAGAAGATTAAAAAATTTATCAAGAACGATGAACTACCAATCTGAGGAGTATCTCATATCATTCATAAGCATCATCTTCTTCTTCTTATTTCTTTCTTTTTATTTTTATATTATTAATTATTTTTTCTTTCATCTTATTGTCATAATTTATTCATTAATTATAATTTTATCTTTTTATTTTGGTGAGTATGGAGGAAAACGCATGGTGATCCAGTGGAAGGAATGAATTCATGAAAAGTCTATGGAAAATTAGGGATAAAGCTTCGTAGAGACTTAGTTTCTAGGGTTTTATTTTATTTTTATTATTTTTATTTTATTCTTTATTCTTTATTTTATTAATTGTTTTATGAATTAATGTAATAGCCCCAATAGTGGGAGTAATAAAATTATATGTGTGGTTGCATGTTTATTTTGATTAAATTGATTAATAAAAATTAGGTTTTTAATTAGGTAATTACTTAAAATCAATGGAGGAATTAGATTAATTTAGGTTGCTTGATAATAAAATTAGGGTTTTAGTAAGGATTAATTTAATTATTTTTTTGATCTTATTTAATTATTATTATTATTATTATTATTATTATTATTATTATTATTATTATTATTATTATTATTATTATTGTTATTATTATGTTTTTTTTTGTTTTTGGGTTTTATTTATTATTTTTATGTGCTTTTAGGGCCTTAAGCCCACTTTAGGTCTTGATTTATTTATTTAAGTTTAGGTAATTCTTTTAACCCATCTCATTTAATAATTAATTAGGTTCAATTAATTAAAATATATTTTTAGTCCTATAATTAATTAAATTTTAGGTTAGAAATATCCTTAGGCCCATTTAGTTAATTAGACATAGGCCCACGTAACTCAATTTAATTAATTTAGAGTTAGCCCACTTAATTTAAGTCTTCTTTCATAATTTATAGATTTAATATCACTATTAAAACATGTAAAATTATGCCAACTAATTTAAATATTCCATAATTTGTAGAATTAGGCCCACTTATTAAAATTAGTAGACTTAAGTTCATTTAATTAAAATCAAAAGGAATTAGGTCTTTAGGTTCACTTATAATTTAAAATATGTAGACTTTAGCTCATTTATTTAAAATCCATGTAGATTAAACTAACTTAGGGATTATGTGATTTATTGAATGCATTATTTACTTGTATATTTCATGACTAGTTTGCCTTGGAGTTGATTATTTTTAGGGTTTATATGAAATTGCATGAAAATAGAGAATAAGATAATAATTCATAAAGTAATTCTAAATGAACACAAGACTGAAAGAAGTTGGTATTTAGTATCCAGAATCTCCTGCTTGTGGTGCTAGCTTTCTTTTAGGGAATCGAGTACCACCTTTTCAATTTGTCACAGTTATTACCCTGTGTCACGACCCGAACCCGAGGGCACGTGACCGGCACTAGGGAATGGGTAGGCATAAGGCCACCGAAACCCGTAGTAAGCCTAAAGGAAAAGAAAATAAAACCATTCACATTTTAACTTTAATTAAAAACAGAACATATTATCAAACTGATTTTTCTTCAATTTACACAAATTTAACAGTTTAATAAAAATATGATTCAACATCTCATATTATAAATTGAATTTACGTCATATACATAAATGTATTTCGTACAGATAAACTACAAAATTTGGTTAAACCATACAAATTCTCAATACATATACTACTGCAGCATCCTAGATTAAAACACAGTACAGCTTATAATGACCTACGTAAAATAGCTGGTGAAGAAGAAATCCGGCGTAGAGGTAGTCTGTGGTCGAACTCCCAAGCTCCTGAAAAAATAAATTGAGGGGAATCAGACCTCACTGAGTAAGTCAATAAAAGAGCTGTACGGTTTGAAAACCTTTTTGAAAACTATATATTTTTATAGTGAAAATAATTTATAGTATATATAATTATAGCTTTGAAAAATCTCGGTAGAACCCTAGACCCAAGTCTAAATGGCCAACTGGGCCCACTTATTCCAACTAGACTACCGGTCCCCGAGAGCAAAGGCATCAACCGAGGCACCAAGCCGTAGTCATTCACTTAATCCAAATATATGGATCTGGCGGTCCCCGAGAGCAAAGGCATCAACCGAGGCACCCATCCCAGTCCATTTTAACCTTACAAATTACTGGCGGTCCCCGAGAGCAAAGGCTTCCACCGAGTCACCCGTCCCAATTTAGCATTCACCAAACACATATATATATGTCGGATCCATCTCTCAATCTCTACCATGTGCACATAGTCCTGGTGAAGCCCACCAGGTAGCCCGTTCTACCAAAATTTCTCAAAATCGATTTTAAATAGATAGAATGCGTTTAAATCTTAAATAATAGCATTAAATTAAATAAATCATGTAATCAATGTAATAAAATACGAGCGCATGCATTTTTACATAAACACACGCACAGATCGTTCTACTGACTTACAGGATGAATGTGAAGGCTGACGACCACGCGTCTGCCTCGGCCTCACGGCTTCTGCTCCGAGATGATCTAAAGGAAAATAATAATCGGCCTTCAAAATATGACTACGGAAACCGAAACCAAAAAAATCAACAAAGTAATGAAATTCCAAACTGACTCGACAGACAGGATTTAACTTAACTAACGGTAGAAATTTTACGGATATCACGTTTTACGAGAAAATCTACCGAAATTTCGACAGAATCTCCTCTGTAAAACGGACATCTCTCTACCAAAGGTAGAGCCAGACCTGCATAGAAAATGCATTTCTAATTTCCAAAACCATTCACACTCGAGTCGGGCTCCCAAAATACAATTTGCCCCGACTGAGATCACAACTCAAATAAAATATCAAAAGTTAATAATATTAGTTTCTTAAATACATATACCACATACATACATGCTAGAATAGATAAAAATTATACAAAATCTCCATTATTCAAAATTGAGCAATTAAATTTGTATTCTAACCATATTAAAATTATAATTATAGCCCAAATTAAAACTAGTGCAATGTATTATATGTATATATATATATATATTGGAAATTTGATATTCAAAATTTACATTACTTAGGAAATCATGTCAATCAATTTCTAAAAATTATCTAAACCCTTTAATTATTAATAAAACTAATTAAAATATATATATATTCATCATATTTAGTGTAAAATTACATTTTTACCCCTCTAAAATACATAATTTACATAATGAGCTTCTACTACTGAAAATAATTCCTAAAAATTATTTAATCAAGTCAAAAATTCATTTTCTCAAAATACATTTTCTTAATATAATTAAAACATTTAATTAACCAACAAATTTCCTCCCAAAAATATTATTTACCCTAAAAATCAAATTTGGCATAAACTCAAATATAGTTATAAAAATAGTATAAAAATCTCAAAAATTATAATTTGAGTCCTAAAATTCATATTATTTACTAATAGCCTCATTTATCAAATTTCATAATTTTTCACAATAATTTCCAAAAATTTACATAAACACCAATTATATACCTAAAATTTATAAAATCTATAATTACTCCAAAAAAATTTCTAAAACCCTAGATAAAATTAATAAACTCAAAATCACTTAACTATATTTAACTTATTCACTAATTTCACTTAAAATAAAATTAAATCAAGTAATTAAAATGGCAAAATTTCAAATAAAAATTCTGGAAATTCAAGAAAAATGCCCAAAAATAACTCAAATGGGCAATTATCTTCCTCATAGCACAACCACACCCTATATAGAATTCTCAACGGAAGGAATTTCAAGATCGAGGAAGAAATGAGGGCATCGAGTGAGCATACTTACCCCTAGCTGTTGGACGGAACAGAGGGAGGGGAAGGAACTTGTTGCCGTTGGTGAAGATGGGGGAGATGAACCTGTTCAGGCGGAGGCGAAGGGCTGGTTGACACTTCCAGGAGATGGCACAACCGAATGTCGAAGCTGTGCAGAACGAGATGCAGGGCTGCTGCTGCGTAAGGAGAGAAAGAAGCTGCTTCGCGAGGAAGAGGAGAGCAGCTACCAGGCGAGAAGAGAAGAAGAAGAAGAAGAAGAAGAAGAAGAATCAGCAGCAGCAGAGAGGGCTGGGTGAGGATGGTGAGTGAGGGAGGAAGTCGGGGATGGGACAGAGAAATCCTCTGCTGCTCTCTTCTCTATTTTTTTTTTTTTTGTTCTTCTCCTTTGTTTCCGGTTGGGTCCCTTCTATATGTATACTCACGTATATATATATATATATATATATATATATATATATATATATATATATATTTATATAATTATACACATATGTATAGGCAATTATTGGTATGTATACATATACTACATACACATATGCATATACACTAGTTATTCTAATGCACACACCTAAATAATACTTCACCTTAAATATACACATAAGTGTGAATATATATATATATATATATATATATATATATATATATACACATGTACATAGAAACACATATATAACCTTAAAGTTAATATAGTTTAAAATAGCAATAATAATAATAATGATAATAATAGACAATACATAAATAATAATCACATAAATTAGTAACCCTAAAATTATATTAACCTAAATATATATATATATGTATATAATTTATACCTTATACTTTATTATATACATATATCTATATATACATATATATATACACACATGTGAATTGACATGTACATTTAAATTAATATTTAACCTAAAATATAATGTTAACAAAATTTTATACTTTAATATAATGCAAATTAACTATTACTAGTACTACTCGAGAAAAATATGCCCCTTTATATTAAAATAATTATTTATATATATATAGGGTATTACACCCTGGGTGGCGACTCCTCATCTCTACGCCATGTCTTTGTGATAGTGGTTAGCATGTTCTCTAGAGCCCTGAGCTCAAACAGTGTCACGGTTGCTAAAATCTTGGACGTGCGCTAAACCCCGTCATCTACAAATAGGCCAATAGACAATGATTATAGGCTTAAGTTAAAAAAAATTAGGCAGCTATTTATATTTTATTGATTCATAGTTCTCTTTTTCTGTATTAGCATAGTTTTCTTAGTTGTATTAAAAGTTGAGGAGGAATTTGCACACATGGTACACATATAACTACTCTTTTTCATGTTACTATCAATACAAACACAGTTTTCTACCTCTATACTTATTTTTGGTTGGGTTCATTTTCAAGATTGTTAATTGCATACGTTTGTCTTTATGTGTTTAAAAGAATGGAACAACTACTTTTTTTTATATATACTACAAAGGAAAACAGAGTGGCAATTTCATTTTCAAAAAATTTAAAGTGATTAGAATATACATATCGAAGCATGAAACTTGGAATATTTTTCATTTACTTTTAGCTTATTTTTCATATCTTTTTAGTTATTTTCCATATAGTTTTGGTTTATTTCCATATATAAATGATCTCTTACATTTTTATTCAACTTCAGGTGGAAAATCTTATTATATTTTCCCAACTATTTGTAAATCCAATGATATTTAGTTCTGAATAAAAATAATATACTATAACTTGAAGGCAAATATTAAGTTTCTCTTATTTTTCAAAAATGTATTTGATATTTGAGTTTCATTTAATTTTAAAATATTTTCAATTATTTTTTCTTTATATTATGTGAATGAAACAATTAATATACATAACAAAGCCATTATATATACATAAGGGAGCTTCTGTAATACTTTGAAGGTATTTATACCTTCAATGTTTTAACCAATATATTAAACTATTAAATATACATTGTTATATTGAAATTAAAAAAAAAAGTAACCTAACTTGTACACAAACTACAATCCATACTTAACGAAAAATAATTTTATAACAAGCATTTTTTTTTCCCAAATCAAACCCTAACCTCTAACCTTTTTTTTTTTTTCTAATTTGTTCCTCTCATCAAACTCATTCTTCCCATCATTGCCCAGTTTTCATAATGGTGTAGAAGACTTGTTAGTAGTGCTATGAAAGATTTGTTAGTTTATCATTAACAACTATTAAGGTAAAACTATTCTATTTGTATTAAGCAAGATTCAACATCTATTTTTGTATTCATTTAAAGAATGTCATCCCACTTTTTTATTGCTTTGAATGTTGTTATAAGATTGACCTTTTGTATAATCAATTGTATTGGACCTTTTTAAGTTTATGTTCAATGTCCAGATAGTTATTTTTTAAAGTTGGTCTCATAAAAGTCAACTAAAATATGAATTTTTTATATCCATTTTGATTTTTTTTTTTATCATTATACTAATAGATTATTGATTGACAATATCATGGACAAAATGAAGTAATGTATAAAATTATATATATTGGTGTTATATAATTTGATTGTAACATTTTTTTATTTTGTGTGGTGTTATAAGGCTAACATTATGTATATATTGTGTCATTATGCTTTTTTAAGGTTCACCGTATACATGTATGACTATTTTTTTTAAGGTTGTCCTCATACATATATATTTATCATAAGTCATCTATAATATGAATTCTCATATTTAAATTTTTTTTATTTTTTTGATCCTTGTGCTAATAGATTGTTAATTGCCTATAACTTGGATAAAATGAAGCTAAAGATAGAATTATCTGTATTAGGAAATATGTAATGTTCTCTTGTAAGTTGAAAGAATTTTTTTTAGTAAATTTAGATTTACTTGATAAAGCCATCTCCAACCCAAAAAGGCAATTTGCTAAAAATTTTGTAACAAATTGATGTATGTGCAGTATTTCATCTCCAACCCAAAACATCAATTTTCACACCAAAAAGAATATTCTATGAATATTCTTTTATATATCTTATTATTTATTACTTTCTTACATTTTATTATCTTTACAAATTGTACCCATACTTTTTATTTATTACATATTCATCCAAATGGAATGTTTTTAATAGTTATTTATAAATATTATATAATTAAATATTATATTTATTTTAATCATAATTTAGTTTAATAATTAATTATCTTAATTCAAATATTATATAAGTGCAACTAAAATTTTGTAAAGTTAATAGTTAAATAAATATTAACTATTAATTATTATTAAATATAAAATATCACCAGACTGCAGTTTAATAAATATTAAATACTATTAATGATTATTAAAATATAAAAAATGATGACCAAACTATAGTGGTCCTTAACACTTTGAAAGAAGAAAATGCAAAGCTGAGGGATATTTTGGAGAAGAATGATGCAAATAGATTAGGAGCATTTAAGAAGTGTACAACAGTCCTAAAGTTTAAAGAAGAAAATAAAATTATATTTATGGACTTCGATACTATGACGAATCCAAATAAGCGTGCATTTATTGCAACAAAACAAGCACATATTATGCAAAAGAGATCCACATAGCAGCAACCACCATATTTTGCCTCTAATGAATTTAATAATTATTTTGATAATATAGTTGGATCTGGAACTAGACTACCAAATTATTAAAATATTTTATATTTATGTATTTTTTAGTACTTGAGTGATGTTTTAATATTTATGTAATATTAAGTAATGTTATTAAATTTATTCAATGTTGTTATATATTCGTGTGAATATAATTAATAATATATGTAATTAATATAAATAATTATGTAAATAACAAAAAAATAAATAATAAGACATTAAAAAAATTTTATATTTTGTTCATTAAAGAGTAAATAAAATAAATATCATGTAAAAGGAAATAAAAATAATTAGGATGAAATTGGTCTAAAATATTTAAAATGTAAAATTATAGGATTATTGTGTAATTTTTTAAAAAAAAGATGAATAGTGATTACTGTAATGAACAATGCCTAACAAAATTGTTGGGACACTATTTAAAACAACAAATCTGTATGTGATTTGTTGTCTTGGTTGGAATAAATTTTGGGACAGAAACATCAATTTTACTGTGTGGTTGGAGTTGCCCGAATGAGATATAAAAATACTAATACATTGTTATATTATTAGACAGACTAACAACTTTAAGGGAGTAATGCAAATTTTAGAAAGTCTCAACACACTAAATAATATACATTAAAGTATTGTGGAATGAATTGATAAGTTTGAGAACACAATTTCTAAGTTGGTGACCACTATAAAAGAACTTTCAAGTGTAGTGGCATCATAATATGATAAGGCAAAATGAAAGCATTAAAAAGAATGTGAAAGTAATTCCCCTCTTACTTTCAATCAACGAGTTAAATTTATCACGACCTAAACTAGGGGTCATGACCGGTGCTAGGAAACAGGAATTCTTTCAAATTCGGAACTCGTAGCAAGCCTTAAAATAATCAAAACATACAAAAATATAATAAAATAAATATAACATAATTAAAATTCCAATATAATATGATAAAATAAAACTCCTTCATATCATGAAATGAATTAATACAATATTCATATTAAACATCTGAATTAAAATCTCATACAAAAAATAAAATAAAATAAAACCCACTATTGATACAAATTATAACTACTGCAGTTTACTAAAGTACAATATAAAATAATTAAGTAGACAAATTACATAATAAGGTCGGGGCGGAAGAAATCTGGCAGATAGGCCTACTGATGAGGTCTGAAGAAGAAGACTCTCTTGTAAGAATATTAACAAAAGGGAGTCAGACCTCACTGAGTGAGTTGTTATAATATATATACACGCATTACTAAATGTCAAATGCAAACAATCATATGTATATAATAAATATATATACAAGCATGTACACACATATGCTGAAAATCACTTTATTTCACAATATTGAAAAATATAGGTTTTGAAGGATCAAATAGAACCATAAATGATCGCAACCTCAATTAACAATAGAAATCACTCTAGTCATAATGACTCACTTAATTCCAAATAAATTCACTTAATCCATATGGATAGTAGATTGGCCTTGAGACACTAAGTCAACCGAGCTCCAACAGTCTGACTGTCAATGTGATTGGCCTCGAGACAATTGGTCAACCGAGCTCCAACAATCACACCCTCAATCACATCAATTTTAATCATGTCATATTTCCTCAAATAAGTTTGTAATTTAACCCTATGATCTATTGCACTGATACGTACTTGATCCTAGTGCTGCCCACTAAGAAGCACGTTCTATCGATATCCTTTAATTAAAAATAAATAAACATACATTCAAGTAAACAAATAATGCATAACGTCATTCATAATAATCAAATAAACCATATATATACTAGAAATATACCTAAAATAAACTAAGTATATTTCAAGTATATATATGTAAAATAAATTCAAATAAATCATGAAATATACTCAAAATAAACCAACAATATACTTAAAAATAATTTAGGTATAAATCAAAAGTAAAACGTGCATTTATTTCAAAATATACCAAGAATATACTAAAAATATACCTAAAATATACTCAAACATTTAATAAAAACAATTATGCATAGTTATACATTTAAAACATGTATTTCTAAAACATGCAATCTAAGTGCAATGTATATATAGAACAACAACTCACAGAGATACGCTCCTCGAGACTGGTCCGACGGGCCTGTTCCCTAGGCCTTGGTCTCAGTGCAACTAAATAATAAAAATAATCACGAAATCAGAATACATCTAACTTCACTTCTAGAGACTTGATCTAGGATTACAAAATACAGACAGACACAAAATTGGAATTAGACCCAATGTTACATTTTATGAGAATTCTACTAAAAATTTGACAGAACCTCCTCTATAAAACATACATCTTTCTACTAAAAAGTAGAATCAGTCCTACAAGAAAAATACACTTCTAATATAGAAATCCACACAACCCTCGGTTAGGATCCCGAACTACAAAATTTTCCAACTGAGGTCTACAATTTACCAAAATTCAAATAATATAATAAAATATATTAAAAATCAATAATTACCAATAATACCCTCAAAATATCAAAATATAGTATATTTAACATTAAAACACCAAAAATAATTGTTTTTCCAATAATTACTTAAAAACCCTAAATAATAATATAATATTATTAAAATCAAATTTTCTCAATATAATTTAATAAAACTCACTTTACTAATCCAAATAGCTTAATTAGTCCAAATACATTTTAAAAATTACTAAAAATCCACTTTATTACAAAAATAGTATATAATATATTATTTGAAAATAATTTTTGAAAATTAGTATTAATTAAGTAAAAATAGTAAATAATTTTTAAAAATCATTTTTATACCTCAAATAATATTAAAACCAATTAAACATAATATTTAACTAAAATTATCACCAAATTACACAATTAACGCTAATATTCAAAAATTACACATAATATACTAATATTACTCAAAAATTCAATAAAAATTATTTAAATACACAAAAATTATTTTCTCAACATATATCTCGTTATTGTCAACTAAAACATATGAATAACCAATAATTTCTATCAAAATATATATTTAACCTAATTTTTCAAAATTGTCATAAACTTAAAATAATTATAAAAATTACATAAAATCATAAAAATTTTAAAGTTAACTCTAAGATTAATAATAATTAATGATCACAAATTCATAATTTATTTAATTAATTTATGAAAATTAATAAAATAATATTAAAAAATTAAAAAATTCACAAAAATCAAAATAAATTCTAAAAATCACTCAAAAATTCTTGGAAGTAGATTAAGCTAGTATAATCAACATTTGTGAATGAATTTTTCATGAATCAACCGTTAACACCCTAAAAAAAATTAAAAACTCTAATAGAACGAAATCTCAAAATTGCTCAACACCCAACCAAATCGAGTTTTTAAGCTAAAAAGAGCTTGGATTCACACTCACATGCATAAATCCCCACCACTCATGCATATTATATATATATATATATATATATATATATATATATATATATATATATATATATATATATAGACACACACACACACATACACACACATCAATAACACAATAATAATTAATGCACACACAAATAATAATAATAAACCCTAATTATTATAATATATATCAAATAAAATAATACCATTAATAAAATAATCTATTAATAAAATAATTAGGGAAAATTATGAAACAATAATAGAATAAAAATACTAAAAAAATCATGCAAGTCAAACGACCAAAAATACTATTTTTATGTGGAAAATGCATTTAAACGTAGAATAATAATAATTAATCATAAAACAGTAAAATAAAAATAAAATAATCAAATTTAAATTTAAATTTTATTAACACTGCATTTCCCATTTTAAATAAAATAATTTAAAAATATAGCTCGTTACAAAATCCTTCTCACGATCAATTGGAAATGTGAATGAAATCAAGAAAGTAAAAAACAATAATGATTTCCATCATACTAAAGCTCAAATTGTTTTAGAACTTTCAGATAGTGAATTTCTTAGTCAAAAGGATTAAAAATAAATATCCAAGGTATGTTATTTGAATAAAAGTTAATAATCAATTTCTTAATTTAATTTAATTTAATTTGGTAGCACTATTACATAGGAAAATTTGGTTAAAATATCAAGAGTTCATACTAAAAAAAATTTATCAAATTTTTTGGTCCCACACTTCGAACAACTGAGGAAAGAAAGCTGAGTCGATATCAAATATCTTCATATGAGAAGCTTTTAATTCATAAAAAGAATGAACCTATAAGTTAGAAGTAGATGGCTGGTCCATTCAATGTTACAAAATCAATTAGCATGGACAATTTGAAGATACTGCAGTATGCTTTCAATTCATCTATTGATGGAAGGTTGTATGTTATGCTTAATTTGTTTATTTTAAATTTTTACTATCAATATGTGGTATCCACGTTATAATTAATAATTGATGCTGTTGATTTTTTTAGGGAAATACTTCATAGAATTGAATAGGACTTTCTTAATTGAAATGAACTATGTCTTTTAAAACCTAAAAGTGAAATATCTTCACAAGTAAGTTATATATTTTTTATTTAATAATATTACAATGTTACTATTCTTTTTTATAGATATACTTTTTTTTTATGATAATAGCATGTAATTATGTTATGTTTTACATATAGTTGATATAGATGACATGCTACTATCTTGCCTTAAAAGAAAAGAAAAAAAGACAAATGTCGACACGATAATTGTTGTTTCTTATTTCTTTCTGAATATTTTTCAAAAAGAGTTATTTTTTTTGTTAGACAATAGTTGTTGAAGATTCTAATGATTTCAATGGATTTCAATGGATTCATGAGAAGTTTCAAAATTAAAGACAAATTTATGGCCAAATCATTTGCTAATTTGTCAAAAGGTAATTATATAGAAAATTATATAATTTTTATAAGTGTTTTTTAATAATATTGATTTTTTTGTAGCTTTTTGTTGCAATATTTGATAATATTGGAGAGCATTTTTATTTACATGTTTTCGACTTGATATAAAAAACGCTATTGGAATTCTATGAATAAGTCAATGTGAGGCAAAATATTATATTCATTAGTAATTATGTTTCTTAATTACATATGCCATTTAGTTTATGATTTTGAAATTTTATATGTTTCTAACAATAATTATGTTGTATATTAATGATAGATGAACAACTTTGATTTATATTTTAAAAAAGAAATAGAATAATTTTTTCTAAAAGAATGGTCATTTTATCATTTTACCTCTATTTGTAGCTATCTAAACCTTTACAAGATAATATGTATTTTTGTAATGAGTAGTAAGTATTAATGTCATTTCTTTATTGTTTGTAAGATAATTTGTTGTTGTTTTGATTACTTTTTTTTTTATTTATGTAGTTATGACTGTGATGTTTTTGTTATTAAGGAAATAAGGTGATTGACCACCAATAGTGTGAGTTTTTAGTGACAATGAGAGATCAAAAATAGTTTTATTCTTATTATTGCTCGAGGTTACTATAAAGAAGCTTGTAATTGTTGAAAAAGTGAAAAAAAAAAAACAAAGTAAATAATAAAGCATTCAAATCTCAAGTAGTAGCTACAACCATCATGAATTTAATGAAAAAAAAAATTAAAACCAATGAAAGGTGGCAAACGAAATTCAAAAAAAAAAAAGTCAACTCGGTAAGCAAAAATAGTGCTTTTAATGTTTTCCCATTATCTAGCCATGACATTTTAATATGTTGACAAATATTACAATTTAATAATTTGTTTGTATGATTTCAGAAAAAGATATGTATATTAATTTTTTTTTTCAAAATTTCACATAATTTTGCTCACATCTCTTTGGGTTGTTTCATTAATGATATAATGTGTTGATTGCTAATGGTTGAATCTAAAGTAAATAGAGGAAATTATTGGCTTTAGCTATGGCACATTTATGAATAGCCCTTTGATATTGTTATCTTTTTTATGAAATGTATAATGATAAATACAAATGAAAAAGTTTGGAACATACAACAAAAACCATAAAAATAATTGATATGCAAATATTGGTGTAAATTAAATGATCTAGGTAGTGGCAATAATAACATAAACAATTACAATAGCTAGTTAAAGGATTAGAGGCAACGACAATAATAGCTATAGCATAGTATTCAAAACAACCCTAAGTATCTTAGTTCTATAAAATATCAATTAAAATGAAACTAATTAAATACTAGCACATAATAGAACAAAAAATAAGTCAAAAAGAAAGATTAGCCTATATCTTAAAAAAAGAACAAAATAAAGTCTTTTGCTCATAACTATTAAAGGATAAGAGATATATTTTTTCATAAACTTTAGAAAATAAACAGAATAATTGAACTCACCATAGGTGAAAAGAATAATAGAACATGGTGTGCTGCACATAAATTTAGAATTGAGAGCTTTAAAACACTCTCAAGACCATATAAATGATTCCATTTTAAAATGTGTTATGAATTCTGGACAATATGATTGATATACTAAAAATTATGCTTGCAATAATGTCAATATGCATCTCCATTTCCCAAAGCAATAGAAAGAACATAGAAAGCTAGTTTTAAGAATATAGTTCTCTTATTTGTTCTATAATGATCTCATGAATCCTATAAACATTATTAATGAAAAAATTGACTAAACACCTAACCTTTTCAAATAAATGTTGTGTGAGGATAACTTGGCTATAATAAGGAAAGATGATTATCAATATACATCAAGTTTCAAAATTTTAAAAGTAATTTAATTAATTTCTTTAAAAAAACAAAGAACAAGAAGAAGAAAGAAGGGAATAAAAAATTTATTTCCCAAAGTTTTATATATATATTTTGCAGCACCCTAAAAGCACTATTTCTATAGGATACATTGTGATTGGCTTATGATGAATGTTATTTTTACATATATTTTGAGTTGATTTTTAATGAAATTTGAATAAGTAATTAGAATAATTTAGGTAGAATATAAGTTTAAATAGGAAATATATTAGTGTTAGTGTTTAATTAGGATTTTATTATTTAAAAGCACACTTTAAGGAGTTTTTGTATAATATTAATTTATTTTCCCTTTTTATAGTTAAGTCTAAAGATGAAATGCAGGAAAAATGAGGATTTGTGTCAACAAAACATTTCAACATGGCTTGTGCCAAACTGTGTGGTTATTTGCTAGCTAAAAGAAAAGAAAATATTTCAACATAACATTTGACATGGCATGACTCAAATCGTGTGCATGTCCCATGCAATGTGACACAACATGTAACATGGCTTGTACAAGCCATGTTGAAAATCAAAATGGGCAAAGAAAGATGATATGCTTTCGTGAAGCCATGTGATAATCTATAAATTCAAAAAAAGAGAAGACAATTCGACATGCCTTTATCATACTGTGTCTCAAGCTGTGTGCTTTTTTGGATCTTAATTTGCAATATGACAAAAGATGTGACATAGCTTGTTCAAGCCATGTTAAATAAAAAGTGATTTCCTTACTTAAAAAAGAAGAGAATTTTAAGGGCTTTCAAGTTATTTTCCTGGTGAACTCTATAAAAGGAGGATTATAAGAAGCTAAAAATCATCATTGGTCATTGATTAGTAGCCACAAGCCAGAGCTAAATGAAGACTGAAGAAGATCTGTGCAAGGAATTCAAGAGTTTATTTTTATTAATTCTTCTTCTTTCATCCTTAATTATGTTTGTGTTTTTCACCAGAACCATGCGTGGCTAATTTTCTTTTAGGGTTTAGGTTAGGAGTATGATATGAACGTGGTTAACTTATACCAAACCATATTCAATCTTGATAACTTTACCAAGGATCGTTCATAAATCAAGCAAAGGAAAACTCTAATTCCTAATAAGACCCTTAAATAACCTATACTTAAGAACCTTAATTATAAAGAATTAAAGGTTGTTTAATATAAACCTAAGATTAACAAAGTCAATTTTAAGTCTAAATTAAACTAGGTTTGAATATACCAAGCCTTCACTTGATAAACTCACTAAAGTTCTTTTAAGAACAAAAGAGAAGGACTTTAACCTCACAAGAATTCAGAATTAATTCATAAAATTTTATTAAAATTCATACTACATTGCTATGACCTTTATATAGGCATGTAAACATCATAATCCTTAAAGAAATTGGTTTTCTTACTTGTTCCTAGAGACTCCTATAAAGGAAAATCTTTAACTAAATAAGATCCTTTAATAAATATGACAACTAATAACAACTAAGCTTTGAAAAGTCAAATTAACAACTCATGACAACTAAGCATTGAAAAGCCAAATTGACAACTCATGACAATTAAGCAAAATTTAATCAAGTCTTTAAATGAGTAGCAGCCACTCTCCATCACATCTAGGCTATGTTTAGTTCATGAAAAAAACCAATAATAGAATAGTTATTCCATAAGGAATAACTATTCTTTGCTTTGGTTCAAATTTTGTTATGGAATATCAATTCTACATTTTTTTGAGGAATAGCAATTCTTCCAAAAACTAAAAAAAAGGTATTCTTTACTCTTGAAATAAAGCATTTCCACTTTTACCCTTCTCTTTATATTTAAGCTTTCCTAATTTTATATTCATGTTTTCTTTTTTTTTAGAATAATTTAATTCTGATTTTTCAATATTTTTCTTTTAATTTAATTTAACTCAGATTTGGCTACTAAATTATATAAAAAATATATATTTTATATGTTTGTATTTTTATGATTAAAAGATTTTAAAATATTATTTAATTATTTATTATGCATTTATATTATTTTAGAGAAATCAAATATATGTGCTAATTTTTTTATATTATATATTTAATTTTTTTTAGTAAAACATACTAAAATTGTATAACTATTTAATTTTGATACTAATAATGAAATTCATTAATAGGGGTATCAATATCATTTATGTTTAAATATGCTTATCCTTTATAGTAATTCTAGGTTATGATCCAAAGCATGAAATAGTAAATATTTAAAAATAGTTATTCTAGGAATACTTATTCTGTTCCTTAAGAATTACAATTCTATTCCAAACTTATTCTATTCTATAAACCAAACATGGCCCTAGGGTTTTATTTGTAGAGAATATTCTTGAAAGATTTTTAATTCTTGCAGATTCCTTTAGTACCTTCTAGAACCTTTCAAAATCTTCAAAATTGCACTTTATGTATTTTGAATGTAAATGTAATATCCCGTAATTTTAAAAATATTTTTACACTGTACCGGGATATGCAGTGTCAGTGATTTTTGTATTTTATATGATATTTTTATGAGTTAATATGTATTTTAAACCTATTTTAATTACTGTCTATTATTTTCAGTATTTTACGTAAAATTTTCCCGGGACTTTCATTTTCGGGGAAATTTTCACGTAAACAATGTATTATTAATTATTTTAAATGTATTTACGGGTTTGCATGAACTCATACATATTTTTAAATTATTAAATAAAGCCTGTGTGTGTATATTTAATTAGGGTTTATTATTACCCTAATATTTTATTATTTATTTATTATTATTTGATTATTTTATTTATTATTAAATTATTAAAATTTATTTTTTTTTCTTTTTTTCTTTTTTTTTCTTTTTCTTTTCCTTTTTCTTTCTTTTTCTTTTCTTTTCTCTTTCCTTTTCTTTCTTTTTCTTTTTCTTCTTCTTCTTCTTCTTTTCCCGTAGACACCCGCCGGACCACCCAATCTTCCTCACGTGGTTTCTCCCTCATCCGGCCACCGTTTTCGACACCGCCGGTCTCTATCTTCTCCTTGAGCTCCGGTGAGTGTTATTCTAGCTTTTGTTTGAGCTAAAACGGTCTAGAATTGCTTAGGTTTTGAGTTGAATATTTCGGCCACTTTTGGTTTTCGATTTTTTTGAGCTTCGATTTGGATGATTCATGGAAACTTCCTTCACAAATGTTGTTCCTGGTAGTTTAATCTTCATGTATGAATTTTTGTAGAATTTTTGGAGATTGTTTGGATTTTTGGGTATTTTTGAATATTTTAATATTATTTTCGAATTTTCGGAAATTAATTATTTAAATTATGAAATTGGAGTTTATGGTTGAATTAGGTGTTGAAATGAATTATAGAAATTTATTTGGAATTTTTATGAATTTCTAAGTATTTATTTTTAATTATTGAAGTTTATGTGATTTTGTAAAATTAAGTTAATTGTGTTTTTATTTGAATTTAATTGGTTAATTGAGTTTAATTATTGATATTATTGATAAATATGTTGAGAAAATTAATTTTGGATAATTGTATGATTTTTGGTGAATTTTTGAAGTAAATTAGGTATATATGTATATATAGGGGTATTTTGGTAATTTTACCCTAAATTGTCTAAAAATGTAATTTAATTGGTTTTAATATTTATTTAAGGTATAAAAATGATTTCTACAAAATATTTGGTATTTTTAACTAATTAAAACTATTTTTCGTGAATTATTTTCAATTATATATATAATATACGGTTTTTCAAATAAAATGAGTTTTAATCGATTTTTACAGTGTTTCAAGGTCAATTATGTAATTTTTTATTTATAAAATGTATTTTTATGATTTAAGGATATTTTCGTTGTATCTGGAATATATATTCTGTGTTTGTGGACCCCGGTCGACAGATTGTAGTCTGGAGTCCGACCGAGGGGTTGTGATTGTTTATGGTGTTATTTTCGAAGTGTATTTTCTTTGCAGGGTCGGCTCTACTCTTTTGAGTAGAGAGATGTCCGTTTTACAGGGGAGGTTCTGCCGGATTTCCGGTAGAATTCTCGTAAAACGTGATATCCAGTCGAACCCTAATTTTCGATTCTGTGTTGAATACTCTAGATTTAATTCTAGGATTTCTGTTAGGGTTATTCTGATGTCGATTAATTATTTCTTGTTTAGTTGCGCCGAGACCGAGGGTTAGTGGACCAGGCCCGTCGGACCTGTCTCGTGGAGCGCATTAGGTGAGTTACTATATTATATATATATGCTTAGGATGCATGATTTAGAAAATGCATGTTTTATTTTGACTAATTATGCATAAATAACATGATTTATATTCAAGTATATTTTTGGTATATAATAAATTATATACATGTTTTATTAATAAAATATATTTAAAATGTTTTTAAATATATTTTTAGTTTAATTCATGATTTGATTGAATTTATTTGACGTATATATACTCAAAATATACTTGGTTTATGTTTGGTATATTTTCGGTATATATATGGTTTATATTGTTGATTTATTTAAATTCATGCATCATGTAATTGTGAATGAATGTTTTATTATTTATTACTGAAGGATATCAATAGAACGTGCTACCTAGTGGGCAGCACTAGGACCGAGTACGTACCGGTACGCCTATAGTATTTAGGCTTTATTACTAACTATTTGTGGATATTGATTTGATTATGATTATTGATGTGTGAGATGTGGTTTGTGGGTGTGATTGCTGGAGCTCGGTTGACCAAGTGTCTCGGGGCCAATCACACTGGCAGTCAGACTGCTGGAGCTCGGTTGACTTAGTGTCTCGGGGCCAGTCTACTGTCCATATGGATTAAGTGGATATATTTGGAATTAGTGAGCCTGTATGGCTAGAGTGTTGTTTAACACTATTTTTCTGAGGTTGCGATATTCTAGGGTTCTATGTGATCCTTCATAAAAGTTGATTTTCAGACAAAATATATAAAATGATTTTTCTGCATCTGTATGAACTTGCCTGTATATATACATATTACTCATATACTGTTGACTGTATGCATTATCACTTAGAGTGTATGTATATATACTATAGTAATTCACTCAGTGAGGTCTGACTCCCCTCCGTTGACTATTTTTCAGGAGAGTCAACTTCCTCAGACCTCAGTAGCAGGTCGATACGCCGGATTTCTTCCGCCCCGGCTTCTTTATGTAAATTGTCTACTTGAGTCTTATTTATTTTATCTAGACACTGCAGTAGCTGTAAATTACAGTATTGGATTTTATGTACTTTATTTTAAAGAGATGTATTATGTTAAAACTGGATTTGTATAAGATTATACATTTATGAGATTATATATGCGATGTGATGAGTTTTGAATTATATCCAGTTGAGATGGATGATATTGTAATATTTATGATATTTATGATTTTATTTTCCGCTGCACATATATATATTATATGGTTATTGTTATTGCATGATTTATTTTTTTTATTTTTAGGCTTGCTACGGGTTCCGGATTCAAAAGAATTCCCGTTCCCTAGCGCCGGTCATGACTCCTGTTTTGGGTCGTGACAAAGTTGGTATCAGAGCGAAGTTCGTTTCTGAGTGGAGTTCTGTGTCAGGGCTTAGTTTTGTGAGTTGTGGCCCTAGTTTTAAAGTTGTGTTTTTTGTTGGACTACTGCAGTGTATTAGGTTCGAGTATGTCTTGATGAGTATTCCTTGCTGTAGTTTTCAGCGTTATTCCTCCGTTGTCTGTTTTGTCTGAATCTTTCCGTTTGTCTTTTCAGAATGAGGAGGCGAGCGCGTGTCGCTCCACCGGTCGTTGAGGCCGAGGATGATGAGTCTTTTCAGGATGAGGTTTTACCTCCTGAGCCGCCAGTTAGACGTAGAGGTCGTGGCAGGGGTAGACCTCGAGGAGCGGCAGGTCGCCGTAGGCAGAGAGAGTTACAGGACGAGGAGCCTGTTGAGCCTGAATTTGATATTCCTGTTCCTCCAGTTGTTCAGCCTGTTCAGCCTGCCTATCAGCAGGGTATGTCTGACCCTGAGGCAGCTTTGTTCTATGCCAGAGTTGGCAGGATTGCTTTTGATGGTACTTCTGATCCTTTAGATTTTCTGCATGCGATTGAGACTAGGACTCGGACTGCTCATACCGAGTACCAGAGGATCATGATTGTTGAGTTGTCTGTTGAGGGATCAGCCTTGGATTGGTTCATTCAGATGATCCAGCCTTATATGATGACGATGACATGGGCTCAGTTTCGAGAGCGATTCATGAGGAGATTTTGTCCAGAGCCTCTTCGTTTGAGCTATCGTCTTCGATTGACCAGCATTTCTCGTGGAGATCGATCAGTAGAGGAGTATACCCGAGAGTTCCTTCGTCTGGGTAGATATGCTGAGGATCTGATGCGAGATCAGTATTTTGCTGTTACTACCTATGTTACTGGGTTGGGTTCAGCTTTTGCTGGTATGTCCACAGCAGAGTCGTGGTAGAGGTACGAGAGGAGGTACCCGAGGTGTTGGCCAGGCTTCTACCAGTCAGCAGGGAGGTCGAGGCCAGGCCAGAGTTTTTCATCTGACTCAGCAGGATGCTCAGGCATCTAATGCAGTCGTGGCAGGTATTCTTTCTGTTTGTTACCTGGATGCTTTGGTTTTGTTTGATCCGGGTGCCACGCATTCGTTTGTTTCTCCTGTTTTTGCTTCTAAATCTTGTTGGCAAGCTTCGAGGATGGCTTTTCCTTTGTCTGTTGCCACTCCTCTGAGTGATTCTTTGGACACCGATATTGTTCTTTCTGGTTGTCCAGTTCTCGTGGGAGATAGAGAATTACCCGCCGATTTGATTTTGTTGGATGTGATGGAGTTCGATGTTATTTTGGGAATGGATTGGTTGTCTCAGCATTATGCCGTGGTTGATTGCAGGAATAAGGAGGTGATTTTTAGAATTCCTGGTGAAGAAGATTTTAAGTTTGTTGGTGACAGGAGTTCAGCACCTCAGAATCTTATTTCTGTTATTGCAGCTAGGAAGTTGTTGAGGAAAGGTTGTCAGGGGTTTTTGGCATTGGTTAGGGATACGTCAGTGGAGAAGTTGTCACTCACAGATGTTCCTGTTGCTTGTGAGTTTCCTGATGTTTTTCCCGAGGAGTTGCCAGGTTTACCACCTCATAGAGAGATTGAGTTCTGTATTGATGTGGTTCCAGGTATTACTCCTATATCTATGACACCCTATCGTATGGCTCCTGCAGAGTTGAGAGAGTTGAAGGAGCAGTTGCAAGAGTTGTTGGAGAAGGGTTTTATCAGACCTAGTGTTTCTCCTTGGGGTGCACCAGTCCTGTTTGTGAAGAAGAAGGATGGTACCCTGAGACTGTGCATTGACTACAGAGAGCTTAATAAGGTGACAGTGAAGAACAAGTATCCTCTCCCGAGGATAGATGATTTATTTGATCAGCTCCAGGGTGCACAATTCTTTTCTAAGGTTGATTTGAGGTCGGGTTATCATCAGCTGCGGATCAGTGAAGCTGATATTCCTAAGATAGCTTTCCGCACTCGATATGGTCATTATGAATTTCTGGTGATGTCTTTTGGTTTGACTAATGCACCAGCAGCTTTTATGGACCTGATGAACAGAGTATTCCGACCGTATGTGGATCAGTTTGTGGTAGTCTTCATTGATGATATACTGATATATTCGAGGAGTATGGAAGAGCACGTATATCACTTGAGGATTGTACTACAGACACTGAGAGATCATCAGCTTTATGCTAAATTCTCGAAGTGTGATTTCTGGATGGAGAGTGTTTCTTTTCTTGGACACGTAGTGTCTAAAGAAGGTATTCAGGTTGATCCACAGAAGGTTGAGGCAGTATCTGAGTGGCCTAGACCTACTTCAGTTACTGAGATTCGGAGTTTTCTGGGTTTAGCCGGGTATTATAGGCGGTTTGTGCAGGATTTTTCCAGGATTGCAGCCCCTATGACTCGCTTGACTCAGAAGAATGTTAGATTCGAGTGGTCAGAAGCTTGTGAGAATAGTTTTCAGTTGTTGAAGGAGAAGTTGACCACAGCGCCAGTATTAGCTTTGCCTAATAGTGTGGATGATTTGAGAGAAGAGATCCTAGAGGAAGCACATTCTACAGCTTACAGCGTTCATCCTGGTGTTACTAAGATGTACCACAGTATCAGAGATCTATACTGGTGGGATGGATTGAAGAAGGATGTTGCTGATTATGTTGCTAAGTGCTTGACGTGTCAGCAAGTGAAAGCCGAACATCAGAAGCCTTCTAGGAAGCTTCAGCCTCTTCCTATTCCCGAGTGGAAGTGGGAAAGGATAGCTATGGATTTTGTGGTCGGTTTACCTCGTTCGAAGGATGGATACGATTCCATCTGGGTGATTGTAGACAGATTGACGAAGTCTGCACATTTCTTGCCTGTGAAAGCCACATATTCAGTTGCTAGATTGGCGAAGTTGTATGTGAAGCATATTGTGTGCCTTCATGGAGTACCTGTGTCCATTGTGTCAGATAGAGGTTCGGTGTTTACTTCTCGTTTTTGGTAGAAGTTGCAAGAAGCGATGGGCACTAGGTTGGATTTCAGTACTGCTTTTCATCCTCAGACAGATGGTCAGTCTGAGAGGACGATCCAGACACTGGAAGATATGTTGAGGATGTGTGTCTTGGATTTGAGAGGTAGCTGGGATGATCATTTGTCGCTTGTTGAGTTTGCATATAATAACAGCTACCATAGCAGTATTGGCATGGCACCGTATGAGGCGTTGTATGGAAGGAAGTGTAGATCCCCGTTGAGTTGGGATGAGATTGGTGAGAGAGCTTTGACTGGACCAGAGATGGTTCAGGATGCTGCAGAGAAAGTCGTCGTGATCAAGAGCAGGTTAGAGACCGCAGTTAGCAGACAGAAGAGTTATGCGGATCCTAGGCGCAGAGATGTGGAGTTTCAGGTTGGAGATTTCGTTTTTCTGAAAGTATCTCCGATGAAGGGTGTGATGAGATTTGGTAGGAAGGGTAAGTTAGCACCGAGATATATTGGACCGTTTGAGATTCTGGAGAGAATTGGCACTGTTGCATATCGGTTGGATTTGCCTCCGAGTATGTCGCAGGTGCATCCAGTATTTCATATCTCGATGTTGAGGAAGTATATCTCAGATCCTTCACATGTGTTGCAACCAGACAGTGTGGAAGTGAGTGAAGATTTGACGTTTGTGGAAGAACCTGTGGCGATCGTTGATTATCAAGTTCGACAGTTGCGATCGAAGCAGATTCCGATGGTCAAGGTTTTGTGGCGTAGCGACAGAGTTGAAGAACATACGTGGGAGACTGAAGCTGAGATGCGAGCTTCTTACCCGTATCTCTTTCCTTCCTGATTCTGTAATCTTGTTTTGGAATTCGGGGACGAATTCTTGTAAGGGGGGAAGACTGTAATATCCCGTAATTTTAAAAATATTTTTACACTGTACCGGGATATGCAGTGTCAGTGATTTTTGTATTTTATATGATATTTTTATGAGTTAATATGTATTTTAAACCTATTTTAATTACTGTCTATTATTTTCAATATTTTACGTAAAATTTTCCCGGGACTTTCATTTTCGGGGAAATTTTCACGTAAACAATGTATTATTAATTATTTTAAATGTATTTACGGGTTTGCATGAACTCATACATATTTTTAAATTATTAAATAAAGCCTGTGTGTGTATATTTAATTAGGGTTTATTATTACCCTAATATTTTATTATTTATTTATTATTATTTGATTATTTTATTTATTATTAAATTATTAAAATTTATTTTTTTTTCTTTTTTCTTTTTTTTTCTTTTTCTTTTCCTTTTTCTTTCTTTTTCTTTTCTTTTCTCTTTCCTTTTCTTTCTTTTTCTTTTTCTTCTTCTTCTTCTTCTTTTCCCGTAGACACCCGCCGGACCACCCAATCTTCCTCACGTGGTTTCTCCCTCATCCGGCCACCGTTTTCGACACCGCCGGTCTCTATCTTCTCCTTGAGCTCCGGTGAGTGTTATTCTAGCTTTTGTTTGAGCTAAAACGGTCTAGAATTGCTTAGGTTTTGAGTTGAATATTTCGGCCACTTTTGGTTTTCGATTTTTTTGAGCTTCGATTTGGATGATTCATGGAAACTTCCTTCACAAATGTTGTTCCTGGTAGTTTAATCTTCATGTATGAATTTTTGTAGAATTTTTGGAGATTGTTTGGATTTTTGGGTATTTTTGAATATTTTAATATTATTTTCGAATTTTCGGAAATTAATTATTTAAATTATGAAATTGGAGTTTATGGTTGAATTAGGTGTTGAAATGAATTATAGAAATTTATTTGGAATTTTTATGAATTTCTAAGTATTTATTTTTAATTATTGAAGTTTATGTGATTTTGTAAAATTAAGTTAATTGTGTTTTTATTTGAATTTAATTGGTTAATTGAGTTTAATTATTGATATTATTGATAAATATGTTGAGAAAATTAATTTTGGATAATTGTATGATTTTTGGTGAATTTTTGAAGTAAATTAGGTATATATGTATATATAGGGGTATTTTGGTAATTTTACCCTAAATTGTCTAAAAATGTAATTTAATTGGTTTTAATATTTATTTAAGGTATAAAAATGATTTCTACAAAATATTTGGTATTTTTAACTAATTAAAACTATTTTTCGTGAATTATTTTCAATTATATATATAATATACGGTTTTTCAAATAAAATGAGTTTTAATCGATTTTTACAGTGTTTCAAGGTCAATTATGTAATTTTTTATTTATAAAATGTATTTTTATGATTTAAGGATATTTTCGTTGTATCTGGAATATATATTCTGTGTTTGTGGACCCCGGTCGACAGATTGTAGTCTGGAGTCCGACCGAGGGGTTGTGATTGTTTATGGTGTTATTTTCGAAGTGTATTTTCTTTGCAGGGTCGGCTCTACTCTTTTGAGTAGAGAGATGTCCGTTTTACAGGGGAGGTTCTGCCGGATTTCCGGTAGAATTCTCGTAAAACGTGATATCCAGTCGAACCCTAATTTTCGATTCTGTGTTGAATACTCTAGATTTAATTCTAGGATTTCTGTTAGGGTTATTCTGATGTCGATTAATTATTTCTTGTTTAGTTGCGCCGAGACCGAGGGTTAGTGGACCAGGCCCGTCGGACCTGTCTCGTGGAGCGCATTAGGTGAGTTACTATATTATATATATATGCTTAGGATGCATGATTTAGAAAATGCATGTTTTATTTTGACTAATTATGCATAAATAACATGATTTATATTCAAGTATATTTTTGGTATATAATAAATTATATACATGTTTTATTAATAAAATATATTTAAAATGTTTTTAAATATATTTTTAGTTTAATTCATGATTTGATTGAATTTATTTGACGTATATATACTCAAAATATACTTGGTTTATGTTTGGTATATTTTCGGTATATATATGGTTTATATTGTTGATTTATTTAAATTCATGCATCATGTAATTGTGAATGAATGTTTTATTATTTATTACTGAAGGATATCAATAGAACGTGCTACCTAGTGGGCAGCACTAGGACCGAGTACGTACCGGTACGCCTATAGTATTTAGGCTTTATTACTAACTATTTGTGGATATTGATTTGATTATGATTATTGATGTGTGAGATGTGGTTTGTGGGTGTGATTGCTGGAGCTCGGTTGACCAAGTGTCTCGGGGCCAATCACACTGGCAGTCAGACTGCTGGAGCTCGGTTGACTTAGTGTCTCGGGGCCAGTCTACTGTCCATATGGATTAAGTGGATATATTTGGAATTAGTGAGCCTGTATGGCTAGAGTGTTGTTTAACACTATTTTTCTGAGGTTGCGATATTCTAGGGTTCTATGTGATCCTTCATAAAAGTTGATTTTCAGACAAAATATATAAAATGATTTTTCTGCATCTGTATGAACTTGCCTGTATATATACATATTACTCATATACTGTTGACTGTATGCATTATCACTTAGAGTGTATGTATATATACTATAGTAATTCACTCAGTGAGGTCTGACTCCCCTCCGTTGACTATTTTTCAGGAGAGTCAACTTCCTCAGACCTCAGTAGCAGGTCGATACGCCGGATTTCTTCCGCCCCGGCTTCTTTATGTAAATTGTCTACTTGAGTCTTATTTATTTTATCTAGACACTGCAGTAGCTGTAAATTACAGTATTGGATTTTATGTACTTTATTTTAAAGAGATGTATTATGTTAAAACTGGATTTGTATAAGATTATACATTTATGAGATTATATATGCGATGTGATGAGTTTTGAATTATATCCAGTTGAGATGGATGATATTGTAATATTTATGATATTTATGATTTTATTTTCCGCTGCACATATATATATTATATGGTTATTGTTATTGCATGATTTATTTTTTTTATTTTTAGGCTTGCTACGGGTTCCGGATTCGAAAGAATTCCCGTTCCCTAGCGCCGGTCATGACTCCTGTTTTGGGTCGTGACAGTAAATCACTCCACTTGGAGAGTTTGACATGAATTCTTCATTTTAAAGGTCAAAATATGATAATAGGGTGCATAAAGGATAATTTTTCCCTTATGTCAAACTTTCTCCAAATTCACTCAATTGAGCTCCATTTGCATTTGTGTTGTGATTAATCAACTCAAGCTCCACCTCTTACTTCACCAACACTCCTAAAGCATCCTTGAACTTCTTCATGCGAGCTCTAGCCATTGGACCATTATACTTAAGTAGATCATCATGCTTATCAAAATGGTTAGTCCTTATTTAGTTTGCATCAAAGTAGTTATTCTGTGATGTAATTGAACACAAGTTTTTATTTATTTAATTTGATTTTCAATTAATTCTATGAGTTGCATTTAATGTATGTTTTCATTCTTGTCTAGCTTGTTTACATGTTTATAGGTTGATTCACCAATGAGAGTTAGAGGAATTTATTAGCTTAAAACTCATAAGACTTAGATCACTCGACCACGAGATTAGGCAAGCTCTTCGAGGAACCATGACAGTACGCAGGGGTCTATGGTGGTAGATTAATTATTAAGGAACTTAATGTGTTTAGATTAACTTCTTAACCACAAGCGTAGGTTAAACGTTAATCTCTACATGTTTAATTAAACTCAAGAGAGTCTTTAGGTATTTTAAAATAATCACCCTTAACTAAAGTTAATGTCTTTTATGTTTAATGTGTTTATGATCATATTGGAATAGTGAAACTAAACCTAGGCTCTATGCTTTTTATCATTTGATTACAGTTTAATTATTTTGCTTTATTTATATTAAATTTACAATATCATTTTATTTAATTTACTAATTGAGGACATAAGTAAAATATTAGTACTCAATATATAGCCTTCATGGGAACAATAACTCTTTGTATTGCAATTTTAATCCATGCGCTCGTGGGTTTTGAACACAACAAGTTTTTGGTGCTGTTGTCGGGGACGGACATATTGATATTAATTTAATTTTTACTTTTCTTAGACTAGTAATATCTTTTTCTTTTATATTTACTCATGCTATTTGATTTTTTAGGTGCTTTGCTAGTTTATGAACACTCGATTTAAAGGAACAAACTTATAAGAGCTCAACTCTAAAATCGAGAAATCATGTAAGAGAAACTGAAAGGACAAGTGCAAGAAAGACAAGTAAAAGATGGCTAAAGATCAAGCGGCACAACTCGCAAGGATTCGTGCTCTTCAAGAGTACACAACCTAGTCCAGGAGATACCCATAATAACATTGTGAGGCCTACTATTAGTGCCAACACTTTTAAGATCAAACCAGCAATTATTCAAATGGTTTCATAATTCCAATTTAAAGGTCTCCTAAGCAAAGATCCTAATGCTTATTTAGCCAAGTTTTTGAAGATTTGTGAAACATTTAAGATGAATGGGGTTAGTCAAGATGCAATAAAGCTAAGGTTATTCCCTTTCTCTTTAAGGAATAAAGCCAAGTTGTGATTACACCCTCTAGCTTCACAGTCCATCACCACATGGGACATGTTGTCAAAGGTGTTCTTAGGCAAGTATGTCCCACTGGGCAAGAGATCAAAATTCAAATAAGAGATTACAAGTTTCACTAAATACAATGGTGAATCTTTATACGAAGCATATAAGTGGTTTAAGAATTTACAATGTCAATGTGCTCATTATGGAGTTCCATAATGGCTGCTCATTCAAACCTTTTATCAAGGACTCATTGAGCCAATAAGGATCACTATCAATGCTACAGCTCAAGGCTCATTCATGAGCAAGACACCCAATGATGCCTATAACTTTCTTAAGTGTATGGCATCCAATAACTATCAATGGCATGGGAAAGAAATGCACCAAAGAAAATTGTAGGAATGCATGAGGTGGATGGTTGAACCTTCTAAATGCAAAGATTGATATGCTTATCAAGAAATTAGAGGCTTCAACCAGACAATCTAATCTAATGGCTATTTATTCTTGTGAGTTTTGTAGAGGAGGATACTAAACTATGGAGTTCCAAGGAGGTCTTAATTCTTAAGATCATTCCATAAAGTAACTCATTGCTCTAAATAATTTCCAAAGAGGCCAAAGAAATTCCTACTCCAACACATACAATCTAAGATGTTGTAATCGCCTAAATTTTTTATGGTCTAATCAAGGAGAGATACAATATGCTAACCAAGGATTCAAGTAGCCCCACCTAGTTTCCAACAAATGAATACTTTTCATTAACAAATTGAGAACAAGCCTAATCTTGAAATTATGATGGATAAGATTCTAAAGGATTAGGAGAAGTTTCTAAAAAGTCAAGAGAAGATTCTAAAAGATCAAGAGGAGAAAAAAAGGCTATCATGAATCTAACATCTCAATTTACATCTCATGTATCTTGAATTGGTAAACTCTTTGCACATGGAAAGTTGTTAGAGAATCAAATTGTTTCACAAGCTAGTGCCTCTAATTTTAAATAACCGGATGAGCTTCCTAATGAACTTGAAAACCTGATAGAGCATGTGAATGCAATATCTTCGAAGTGGAAAACAACTACTTGAGATAGGAATTAAAAAGGAAGAGGAAGAGGCTATAGAGAACACATAAGAAGAGGAGAAACAAACTGAGGATGTCGAAAAGAAGAAAAAAGATAAGAGGGAAGTACCTATAATCACTCCACCACTCCCTTTCCCTCAAAGGTAATAAAGGAGCAAACATGACAAGCATTTTAGGAAGTTTTTAAAGGCATTCCAATAGCTCAAGTTTAACATACCAATTTTGGATATAATCAACATGATGCCTGCCTCTGCAAAGTTCCTAAAAGACATCATTGCACATAAGCAAAAGTGGGAAGATCATGAAATCATTCCTATCAATGAGGAGTGTAGGGCCATCATTCAAAACAAGCTTCCACAAAAGCTTAAGGATCCAGGAGTATCATTATCCCTTGTACTATTAGGATTGAGTTTATATGTAAGTCTTTGTATGATTTAGGTGTAAGCGTGAGTATAATGCCTCTTTCTTTTTGCAGACGCCTAAACCTTGGTGAGTCACAACCAACAAAAGTGTCACTATAACTAACAGATAGATCCATCATCTATCCCTATAGAATCCTAGAAAATGTGCCCAATAAAGTTAGAGATTTTTATGTGCCGGGAGATTTTATCATCTTGGAGATAGAAGATGACTTTAAAATTCCAATCATATTAGGGCATCCTTTCCTTGCTACCGCCGGTGCAATTATTGATGTTAAATGTGGAAAAATTACTCTAAATATTGGAGAAGAAAAAGTAAAGTTTGATGTCTTTAAAAAGCCAACCCAATCTTTATCAATGGCTTTTTATTTTTGGGTGGATGCATTTGAGGTTTATGCTAAAGATATTCTTCCCTAAGTTCTTAAAGAGCCACTTAAAATGTGTCTCATTCATGATACCTAAAAGGTGAAAGCAACTAATACAGTTAAAAAGAAAATGGGGCCTATGAAGAAATATACTAAAGAGTGGTGAATTAAAAGTGCTATGAAAGAATATGAATTTTAAGAATTTCTTATCTTCTTTTCAAGTGTCAAATAAGTGAGCTCAAGTGAGAGAGAATTATTCTTTGATCAATCCTCCTTAACTGAAGATCCAACATTAGGGTCGAGCTAACGACCTTAAATTAGCACTAATTGGAAGGCAACCCAATAGTTTTTTCATTTTCTTTTAATTTAATTTAATTTATTTTACTTTAACTGTTACACTCTATTTTTCTTTTCTTTTAATTTTTTTTTTTTTTACACTTAGGTTCATAGTGCATGGCGAAAGGAGAATGAAAAGCAGATGATTAAGACATTAAAGGCTTGTCACAGGATAAAGCACAACCATGTTTCTAGTCATGCTTAGGTACATCTCTTGATTTATGTTTTTTGTATTCACGACACAGCATTCATATATGTCATGCTCCTCATCGTGTCATAATTCTATACCTTCTCGAAGTCCATACAATATCCTACACAACATCATTATATTGTGTCCATTTTGCCACATCTAAGCAAAATTGAACACGATGGTGAACACAGTTTGTATATGTCGTGTCATGGCATTGCACTTACAATATGGTTTTACGCATGGCATTATCATGTTGTGTGCGTTTGCCACTCATTTTTCTCCTTTTAGTCCAAAACATCACACGGTATTGACCACGACATTGCAAGCCATGTGTACTTCCATCAAATGTGCATGTTGTTTCTAACATGGCTTTCAATGGTTGTGTCACTAAATTTTATTAATGCATTCTCAATTGGACCAAGTTGGCCCATTACCAAAATTTTGTTTTTCTTTTTCCTTGCATTTCGTCTTCTTTTCTTTCCTTTGTTCTTTATTATTATTATTATTATTATTATTATTATTATTATTATTATTATTATTATTATTATTATTATTATTATTATTACTACTACTACTACTACTACTATTACACAAGCACACACCAGCATTTTTATTTTATTTTATTTTTCTTTTCAAATAAATTTAGTTAGCAATTTAGAATATATTTTGTTTTATTATTTTTTTTATATTGCATTAAGCATTATTTTTATGATTATTAATGAGCATTATTCAATTTTATTTAAGGATTGCATGAATTTTGATTAATTTGATTCAACTTCAAATTTTGGGCATAATTTTTCAATTTATACAATTATATGCAAATCCTATTTTCGCTTTATATAGTTGTCTCTTAATTTTCATGAATTCATGCTTAATTTAGTTATGTGTTCATTTATTTAATTTTTTATTTCAATTTTAACGTTTTTTTAAAAAAATCATTTTCCAAACTTCACATGCATTAGATATGACATCACACGGATGTCGTGTCGCATCCTAGTTCCTTTTTTTTAGCATTTTAAGAAAATGCAAACAAGGACTAATGTTCGTTACTTTTTTTTTGTCCTTGTTTTTCTTAGGACGTTTAATGTTGTTTTCTTTTCTTTATTTTGTTTAAGGATGTTATGTGCTATACTATTTGGTTTGTCTTTTGGATAATGATTTCTAGCTCTTTTGTTTTCTACTCCTTTCGCGATATCGGATGACTACAAGTTTTAGGGCTGTATTCCTATTTTTTATTTATCTTTATTCTTTTCCATTTGTTTTCTACTTTTTGCATTTATTTTATCATTGGGGACAATGACGTAATTTGTGTGAGGGAGGTTTCTATTTTATTTTTGCATGTCATTTAGTTTTTATTTTATTTATATAATTTAAAAAATAAAAAAATTCATTAATTATAATATATACATTAGGTAATGATTCAACATTCATTAATCTTCAACTCAGTTTCCCTTATTTTTGTTTAGCTAGTCCTTAAAACCTTTTGTTGATTTGTTTTGCAAAATTGATGCTCAATTGCAATTTGAGAATAATAGTGTAGAAGATTGCATTTCCAATTTAGTTATCAAACTATTGAATGGTTTATTATTTAGGATGGTTGTACATGGTCATTATATATAAAAAATTTATTATTTATAACATGAGCTTAGAGATTGAATTTCTGCATGAATTTAAGAGAGGATACTTATTGGTTTGTAGCTCCAAAATAAACAAAAGAAAAAAAATAAAAATCTTTTTTTTTTAAAGAAGAGCACCACCTAAATTTAAATTTATTTTATGCTCTTCAATGCTCTAATTAGAGTATGAGTATCCAAAGGTGTCACACCTCATCTCACATAGCACGAGATGGACATTTAAAACCAATCACTAAATAAATTGCTCAGTTAATCAATTTTTATTATAATATCATTAAATTTTCAAGAGGATTCAAAATTACTCTCTTATAGGAGTTTAGCATTGTACATACGTTACATTTCAAAAATAAGAGCTTTTAAAATATTACATATTTTTGAATAGTAAATTACATATTTATGAATAGTTAATACTATTTATAAATAGTAAAATACGTATGAAATAATTGGATAATATAAAATTTTCATTTTTAAATATGACTTTGCCACTAATGTTTTACAACAATTATACAATAATCTCAAAAAAAATAAAGGAACAAGGCTACTCTAATGAGGATGTTGGACGACTTTATTTTGAAACTTCTATCCACACACTCTCAACTCTATTCACCAACTATTAAGACTTGCTATCTGAAATCATTTATAAAAAAGAGTAAAATGAGTACAGCAATGAATAAAATAGTTTAGTTAAATTAAATATAATAAACATCTCAAATTAAAATACTAAAGCATTAATAATCAAATTATCATTTACTTAAAATATCCAATTCAATCTTGCTTTCAATCATATCCAAAGCTTACTTAATTGAAACATGTGTCTTTACAAATATCAACACAAATTTTCATTTGTATTAGATATCCCTATAGTAAGCATCAAAACCTAACCATAATATACAGGCCATCATAAACTCACTCTCTAGGCACATTTAAAGGCTAACCCTTTAACTACATTAGCACAGAATGACCCTTCTTCCTTCCGTCCTGCAATCAAGTGCCCTGTTGTTTATTACACAATAACAACCAATGAAATCTCAAATGTGCATATATACCTCAACACATTCATACATCTCATATAGGAAGGTAATACACAAAATAAATACCATTTAATCCAAAATTAATCAAAACCATTCTTTCATATTTATAACTCATAATAGTATTAAAAATCAAACAACTTCTCATCAAAATTCAAAATAATAAAACTAATATGATTATAACTCATTAAAATTGTTAAGTAACTAAAATAAATCTCGTTCAGCTTGCAAAACAAAGGCATAATGTAGTAACACCTTTAACATGTGAATTTGAAACCTTTTTATTATTTCAAAGCTTGAATAATTCAAGTAATAACAAGATGAATTAAATCAATTTCAATACACCAATTTGGGTTCATAAAAAAAATATCAAAAGCTCATTTAAATGCTAATATTAAAATATTAGAAGAGCTTGAACATCTACTCACCAAACAACCTATAAACACACAAAATTGGTTCACCAAATTTTCTTAACTTGCACTTGCACTTCCCTTGCCTTTTCTAGCACCTAACACATGTAATTTTATTTATAAATCATCAATATAACAATCTCATATATTGACTAACCATGTGTAGACGATGGGGTTTAGCACGCGTCCAAGATTTTAGCAACCGTGACATTGTTTAGGCTCAGGGCCTTAGGAAACACACTACTATGTCACAAAGTCATAGCGTGGAGAAGAGGAGTCGTCACCCAGGGTAATAACTGGACAATTTGATTGGTAGTACTCGATTCTCTAAAAGAAAGTTAGCACCACAACCAGGAGATTCTGGGAACATAATACTAACTTCTCTTAGTCTCGTGTTCATTTAGAATAATTTTATAAATGATTATTTCATCCTCTAATTATATGCAATTTTATTTAAACCCTATTTGACATCCATCTAACCCTAGGAATCTAGTCAATAAAATTACATATAAAAAATGCACTCAAGATTGCGTTGTCCTTAAGTCTAAACTATGTTAATTCTATTAAAAAGTTAGCTAGATTTACATCTTATTTACATCTTATTTACAAGTGAGAACGGGACTAAAGGTGACCCTACATTTTTTATTAATTAGTGAGTATAGATCTATTTATTTTAGTTTGTCTAAGGAATGGGCTTAAGTCTATTCAATTTTAAAGGAAAGTTAAATTAGTGGGCCTAAGTCTAACTTGGTTTTATTTAAATTGAGAAGTGGACTTAGGTCTATTTATTTTAAAAGAAATGAAATTAAGTGGGCTGAGCTAAGTCTAAACAAGTTTTAATTAATTAAGTGGGTCTAAAATTTAATTAACCTAATGGGCGTAAATTGATTTTAATCATTTAAAGTCCTAAACCATTTTTTAAGCCTATTTAAAGTGAGTTGGACCTAAGTGTGGTCTTGGGGCCCCAAAATAATATAAAAACCTAAAAACACTACCCAAAATAAATAAAACATAAAAAAGGATCAAACAAACATTTTAGTGATTTTCTAGAGACCCTAAATCAATTACATGCAAACCCTAAATTAAGCTATTACCACCATTGATTTTAATTGATTTTTACCTAATTGAACTTAATTACTTAGTGATTTTAAACGCAGAAAATTAAATCTTTCACTATTCCTACTACTGGGGCTATTACAAACTACGTACAAAATTAACATTAAAAAATTATACACCCATGAATTAAAATAATTACACATAATACCAAAATGAAAAATAAAGATAAAAATCCTAAGTTCTATTGGAAAATAACACAGGTTCTTCCATGGCATTCCATGGACCTTCTATTCATTTAAACACAGGCAATATCCTCCTTAATCCAAATTTGCATATTAAAAAAACACAGAAATAATAAAATTAGTAGTGAAATTGAATAATCAAAACAATAACAAAATAAAAATCAAAAAAAGAAAAAAATGGAATAAAAAAGAACACTAATGATTTTAAATGTTGTGCAAATGCTTTGAGATAACCTTTAGATTAGATTATCACCGTTAAAATTGACTCAGTATTGATTTGATTCTGGACTAGGATTTGATTGCATTGAAAGACACTGACAGTATCCAAAATAAGGGTTTTGAAAGACAAGGGTGTGTACGAGGTGTTCTTCGCGTCTAGATTTTTGGGGTTTTCTTATGCAATAGGGTTTTTTTTTGCGTAACTCTCTTCTCTCTTTCACAGTCTCTATTTTTTTCTTTCATCTTTTTATTCTTAGTCTTTGTGTGTGAGTCTCAAACCCCTCCATGCAGACTCTTTGCTTTTCAAAGCAAAGTCTGCCTGCATATTGACTTCCTAAATTTGCAAGAACGGTCTTATCTCTTCAAAATAAACAAATAGAGTTTTGATTTTTAAAAGCTATTTATGCATTTTGAACGTGTTGAAATTTTCATCAAATAATAATAATAATAATTAAATTAAATTTTCAACCAATCAAAACACTGACAAAATTGACAAAAAAATTAAAAAATACGCGAAAAAATAAAAAAGAATGGGACTTTTTATATGTCAGCATTGTATAATTCCAATCGGCATTACACAATGTCGGTCAGCATTACACTAATGTTGATTGGCATTAAATGACTTCCTTGTAATCAAATCCTAAAAAATGTTGCAATTTAGTCCCTAAAGTCCAGAAAATTGACAACAGAGTTCAATTTTTGAATAAATTTCATCATAGGGGCTTACATCACAATTGTGCACAATTGCATCCTAAAATTGGGTGCTTACACCATGTAGGCCCCAAACTATGTGCAAAATATGCAAATTAACTTAACTCTACAAACTAGCCTTATTAACTCTACAAGGGCTATTTTCAGGGCTATATTAGAAAAATTTCTCTCACTTGTAGAAAAGGAATTTTAACTAGAATTAGATATTTATGTCTAGGACCTTAATAAAAATTTCACTTCCATTAAATAACCACAAATAAAATTATAAAGGTTACATTACAAGAAGCTCAATTACTCTGACAGATTGAGCAATAAAAAGTACATATCTGTTAGACCGCTATTTAGGCATAATCAGCTTTGGATCAAAACTATAAAGTTTTTTAAAACTCTTTTAAGTTTTATAAAAATCAAACTAAAGTTAGTTTCAATTTTCCTAGCTTAAGATATATGAAAAGCATCTAGACTAGTTTTAACTCATGAACAATGTAAACCTGATTCACATAATCAAAATGGTTGCTTTCAGAGTTGACTTTGAAAATTTTTTGGGACTAATAGAAAAGGAATTTTGAGTTGAAATTTTAATCAGTCTTAGATATATATGTCTACAATATGCTATAAAAATTTTACACCAATTGGACACCCACAAGTAGAGTTATGTATAATGAATTATAACCAGCTTAAAGAAACTAACAGACTAAGCAATAAAATGTTTTCTCTTATTTGTCTAACATAGATACTAAATCAGATCAAGATCAAAGAGGATGAATTTTATATAATTCTTAAAAGGTTCTATGCCATCAAATAACACTTAATTTGGAGTTCACTAGATCATGATATGATCAAATTACAGAGATTGATAAACTAGACTTATCAAACCCGAATTCTACAACTTAAGAACCCTAAATTAAATCAACTAAAATACTTAAATTACATACTAAATTAATCACCAAAGTCTTCTAGGATGAATATTATAGACTTAATTGTACTTTAGATCTTCAATATTTCTTAAAAAATCACTTTTATAAGAGGAAAATGAATCAGCCCTATCCCCCCCCCCCTTTTTTCTCTTCATTCATTCATTCTTTTTTTTTTCTTTCCTTCATATGGCTTCTCTTAACAATCATGATGGAAGAAAAAAAATTAAATAATATGTAATTTACTCCCTTTGGTCCTTAATGAAATGCTTAAGTTACCTAATCCTCAAGCTTTCAATTATTTAATCAAGGACAATCATTTGCTACAATTGAGTTCTTTCCTATATAACTAATATATATATATATATATATATATATATATATATATATATATATATATATATATATATATATATATATATATATATATACATAGTCCTTAATCAATTGTTAAATCCCCACCTTAGAAAATTTCATCCCTAAAATTGAGTTAAAACAAATTATGGTATTGGTTTCTCATGTTTTCCTCTCGCTCCCAAGTAGTTTTCACAAAAGGTATAATTTTATTTCTCAACACCTTGGTTTCCCTGGCAATAATTGCAACTAGCTCTTCTTTATAAGATAAGTTTTCTTTTAGTTCTGTAAGTTGGGCTAACGAATGGTGACTAGGATCACTCCTATACCTTCTCAACATGAACACATGGAAAACATTATGAATCTGAGATAATTATGGAGGTAAAGCCAATCTATATGACACTAGGCCAATCCTCTCAATCACCTTATACGGACCAATGTATATAGGGCTTAATTTTCCCATTTTACCAAATTGCAAAACTTCTTTCCAAAGTGAAATCTTTATGAAGACATTGTCACCTACATTATATTCAATCGGTTCCCTCTTCAAGTCTACATAACTCTTTAGTCTATCTTAGGCTCCCTTAAGTCGATCTCGAATTAGCTGAATCTTCTCTATTGTCAATTATACAATTTATGGTCCCATTAACTTTCTTTCCCCAACTTCATCCCAATAGACTGGAGTTCTACACTTCCTACCGTACAGGGTTCATAAGATGCCATCCTCAAGCTAAAATGAAAAGTGTTATTATAGGCAAATTCCATCAAAGGTAGATTTTTATCCTAGCTACCTTACAATTCCATCACACAAGTTCTAAGTATGTCTTCTAATTTTTGGATTATCCCCTATGACTGGCCATCTATTTAAGGATGAAAAGTTATATTAAATCTCAACTTAATACCCAAGGCATGCTATAAACTCAGCCAAATTTTGGATGTAAATCTTGGATCCCTATCTGATACAATAGAAAATGGAATTCCATGTGGTCTGACTACTTTCCTGAGGTAGATTTTAGCAAGTTTATCAAGTGAGTAACTCACGTTCATAGGTAAGAAGTGAGCTGATTTAGTGAGTCGATCAACAATTACCCAAACTTCATTGTCCCTACTAAGTTCTAGGTAATCCCACTACAAAATCCATCATAATATGCTCCCACTTTCATTCAGGAATAGGAAGAGGTTATAATGTTCCCACTGGATGCTGATGTTCTACTTTAACCTGTTGGCAAACCAAACATCTAGCCACAAACTCTATAATGTCTTTCTTCATTCCTGACCACCAATAATTATCTTTTAAGGTACGATACATTTTGGTACTTCTTGGATGCATAGCATATGCCATATTATTTGCTTCCTCCATTATCTCCCTTTTCAAAACTTCAATATTAAGTATATATAATTTGTTCCCATAAAGCAAGGTACCATCTTTTAAAATCATAAAGTTTGCCCTATTACCCTGCTGAACTTATTCCTTGATTTTCACCATTTGTTCATTTTGATTCTATGTCTCCCTAACTCTATCAATCAACACAGGTCAAATTTTTAAAGTAGCAAGAAATGCTCCTTTCTCACATTGATCTAATTCCATATTCAATGCCCTCAAGTCAAGCAACAAATGGAATTCCTATGGTGTGAATATAAGATAAGCTACCTAAAGATCTACTATTGAGTGCATCTACTACAACATTAGCTTTCCCCGGGTGATATTTGATAGTGCAATCATAATCTTTTAAGAGCTCGACCCATTTTCTTTGCCTTAAGTTTAACTCTTTCTAGCTTAGTATATACTTCAAACTTTTATGATTTGTAAAAATTTGACACTTCTCACCATACAAGTAATGCCTCCAAATCTTTAAGGCAAAAATAATTGGTGTTAGCTCTAAGTCATGTGTAGGATAGTTCAACTTATGTGGCATCAATTGTCGAGAATCATAGGCTACCACCTTACCTTATTCCATCAGTACATAGCCCAAACCATTTCTAGATGTATCACTGTACACAATATATTCTAGCCCCATCACTAGTAGTGTTAACACTAGTGCTAAAGTTAAAACATGCCTTTAATTTATCAAAACTATCTTAGCATTCTTCATTCTAAACAAACTTTACATTCTTCCTTAACAATTTTATTAAAGGTAAAGCAATGATAGAAAAATTCTACACAAATCTCCTATAATAGCCTGCCAACCCCATAAAACTACGCACCTCATGTACATTAGTAGGTGGTTTCCAACTAAGAATTGCTTCAATTTTTTTAGGATCAATATACACTCCTTCAATTGAGATGACATGCCCTAGACACACCACACTTAAAATAATGGATAGTCCTCTTCCTACAATCTCCTCCCTCATGAACATGGCCACAAGTAGTATAAGTTATGGTCCTTCTGAATGAACTACTTGCTCTTACCATAGGTTATCCCACAGAGCTTAGACTAACTATAAGAAGACTGTGGTCTATTAATGCCTAACCAAGTCGAAGGCCCTCTACTGCCTCTGAATCCTCTTGTCTCTAGCCTTTATTGAGATGTACCAGCTCCCTAACTGAATCCTTTTTGTCTCCTTGCCCAAACTCGAGACTTTGACTTGCCCTTTTGCTATATTTCCTCTCTAAACTTCTCTTTCTCTATTACTTTCTTAACCCAGCCCCTAAAATTCTAGCCTTCATATATTGATAATTCATTCTTTAACATAGTCTGTAGGCCCTCCTTAAAACTATAACATTTTTAAGCTTAATTTGGGAAAATATATGAAGCACACCTATATAACTCTTCAAATTTATCCACGTGTTCTCACACTAACATGAATGAATTCATTCTGCCTTTTAGTCATGAATGTATTTGTCAAGTATTCCCTACAAAACTCAGTCTTGAATACATCCTAAATTAATTGACCTCCATATAACAATATAACCTGAGCAAACCAAACATCTACCATATCATGCAAAAGGCCATACACATTATTAACTTTTTATGCTTTAGTTAATGTAAGAGTCTTAATAGCTCTCAACCATTTGTCTAACTCTCGAGAATCAACAAAGCCATGAAATTCGAATGCCCCATATTTCTTAGCACATTCAATTATATCACTAGGCCTTCTCCTCTGTTCTTGGGCTGCTAAAGTAACAATAATAGTCTCTGCAAGTACTCCGAGATCAAGCTATAAAATAGGTACAACATGGGGTGGGGGAGGTGGAGGTTGCTCAACAATAGGGTCCTAGCCTCAGACTCTATCTCAGGATTAGCACTACCCCTAAACTCTGCCTTGTCACAATCCTATTGGCCAACTCTCCTTTATCTAGGTGGCTTTCCACGGTTCCTTTTTGGTGGCATCCTGTAAATATAATAAAAATATTTTCAGAATTCTATTAAACTGTATCAAAAGCATAGTTTAAAGGACCATTTAATAAAGCTCTAATACCAAAATTGTCACACCTCATGTCACATAGTCTGAGATGGACATTTAAAACCAATCACCAATAAAATTGCTCAGTTTAATCAATTTTTATTATAATATCATTAAATATGCAAGAGGATTCAAAATTAATCTCTTATAAAAGTTTAGCATTATACATACCTTACATTTAGAGAATAAGAATTTTTAAAGTATTACATATTTTTTAATAGTAAAATATGTATTTATAAATAGTGAAATACTATTTATGAATAGTAAAAATACATACAAAACAATTCAATAATATAAAATTTTCATTTTTAAATATGGTTTAGCCACCAATGTTTTACAACACTTATATAACAATCTTAAAAAAAATAAAGAAACAAGGCTACTCTAACGAGGATGTTGGCCAACCTTATTCTAAAATTTCTATCAACACTCACATAACTCTGTTCACCAACTATCAAGCCCTGCTATATGAAAATCATTTATAAAATAGAATAAAATGAGTACAGAAATAGTCAATGAATAGATGTTATAAGCAAAAAATAGTTTAGTTAAATAAAATATAATAAACATCTCAAATTAAAATACTAAATCATTAATAATCAAATTATAATTTACTCAAAATATCTAATTCAATCTTGCTTTCAAATATATTCAAAGCTTAATCAATTGAAACATGTGTCTTTATAGATATCAATACAACCTTTCAATTTTATTAACCATCCTTATAATATGCATCACAACTCAACCATAACATGCAGACCATCACGAACTCACTCTCTAGGCACACTTAAAGGCTAACCCTTCAACTGCATTAACACGGAATGACCCTTCTTCCTTTACTGTCCTACAATCAAGTGTCATGTTATTTATTACACAATAACAACCAACATAATCTCAATATATCACCTCAGCACATTCATACATCTCATATAGGGAGGTAATATAATATCATTTCATCCAAAATTAATCAAAACTATTATATCACATTTATAGCTCATAATAGTATTAAAAATCAAAAAAATTCTCATCAAAATTCAAAGGAATAAAACTAATCTAATTATAACTCATTCAAATCATCAAGTAACTAAAAAAAATCTCATTTAGCTTGCAAAACAAAGGCATAATGTAGTAACACCTTTAACATGTGAATTTGAAACCTTTTTATTATTTCAAAGCTTGAATAATTCACGTAACAACAAGCTAAATTAAATTAATTTCAATATGTCAAATTAGGGTCATAAAACAACATCAAAAGCTCATTTAAAACACTGATATAAAAATATTGAAAGAGCTTGAACATCTACTTACCAAATAGCCTATAAACACACAAAATCGATTCATCGAATTTGCTTAACTTGCACTTACACTTCCCTTGCCTTTTCCAGCACCTAAAACATGTAATTTCATTTATAAATCATTAATATAATAATTTTATATATTGACTAACCATGCAACCCCCAAACTATATGCAATTTCATTTATAAATCATCAATATAACAATCTTATATATTGACTAGCCATGCAACCCCCAAACTATATGCAAAATATGCAATTGACTTAACTCTGCAAACCATCCTTATTAACTCTACAAGGGCTATTTTAAGGCCTATATTAGAAAACATTTCTCTTACTATATTAGGTTTAGGTTTTGTGTCTAGCACCTTCAATATAAATTTCACTTTCATTAAATAACCACAAATAAAATTATAAAGGTCACATTACAAACAACTCAATTACTCATATAGATTGAGCAATAAAAAGTACAGGTCTGTTAAACCACTATTCAGGCATAATCAGCTCTGGATCAAAACTACAAAGTTTTTAAGAACTCTTTTAAGTTTTCTCAGAATCAGACTAAACTCAATTTCATGTTTCCTAGCTCAAGACATATGAAAAGTATATAAACTAGTTTTAACTCATGAACTTTGTAAACTTGATTCACATAATCAAAATGGCTGATTTTAAAGCTAAATTTAAAAAATTTCTAAGACTTATAAAAAATAAATTTAAGCTAAAACTTTAATCCATCTTAGATATATATGTGTACAATATTCTATAAAAATTTCACATACATTAGACACCCATAAATAGAGTTATATGTAACGAATTATAACCAACTCAAAAAAATGACAGACTAAGCAGTAAAATGATTTCTCTTATTAACCTAACATAGATATTGAATCAGATCAAGCTCAAAGAGAAAAAATTTTAGATAATTCTTCAAAGTTTTTAGATCATCAAATTTGGATTTCTCTAGATCAAGATATGATTAAATTATAGAGACTGATATACCAGACTTATCAATCTTGAATTCTGTAACTTAAGAACCCTAAATTAAATCAACCAAAATACTAAAATTACTTATCAAATCAATCACCAAAATCTTCTAGGATGAATATTATAGCCTTAATTATACTTTGAATCTTTAATTTCACTTAAAAAAATCACTTCTATAAGAGGAAAATGAATCAACCCTATTTTCTCCTTTTTTTCCTCTTCTTTCTTTTTTTTTTTTTCGTCTTCCCTTCCTTTAGTTGCTCTTCACAATCACAATGGAAGAAAAAAATAATTAAATAATATGTAATTTACTCCTTTTAGTCCTTAATGAAATGCTTAAGTTGCCTATAAATCCTCAAGTTTTCAATTATTCAATCAAGGACAATCATTTGCTACAATTGCGTTCTTTCCTCTCTCTCTCTATATATATATATATATATATATATATATATATATATATATATATATATATATATATATATATATATATATATATATATATATATATAACTTATACTTAAATTAAATCAATATATATACATATATAAATACAATGCATAATGAATGTAAATTTACTTAGAGTTAAAGTACAAGTGTGACAAAAGGACCCACTTAGCGGTGTCCATGCTTAGTAATATGAGAATAGCGGGGGATGAATAAGAGTGGGATGATTTAATTAGATAGAATAAAAAAAAGATATTGTGAAATGGAGCATAAAATGCATTCACAACCATAGCTTAAAAAAAAAGGTATAGACCTTAATGCTTCTCTTTTAGAGTTATGATCATTGGATGTTAAAGAGTTATATGCTTGAGTTGTGATTAGTAAATTATTCATGTATGATGTATTTTTGTCCAATTATCCTCTTTAGTAAACAAGTTTTAGTCTCGATATTATCAGCTTGCATGTCTTAGAAGCTATAAATCTTTAGTTGTAGTTGAGTTTGTTCTTTAAATTTCAAATTTGATTTTTGCTTGGGGACAAGCGAAGCTTTAGTGTGGGGGAATTTGATGCATGTTATTTTTACATATATTTTGAGTTGATTTTTTAATGAAATTTGAATAAGTAATTAGGATAATTTAGGTAGAATATAAGTTTAAATAGGAAATATATTAATGTTAGTGTTTAATTAGCATTTTATTGTTTAAAGCATATTTTAAGGAGTTTTTATATAATATTAATTTATTTTCCCTTTTTGTAGTTAAGTCTAAAGAGGAAATCCAAGAAGAATGAGGATTTGTGTCAACAAAACATTTCAATATGGCTTGTACTAAGCCATATGCCAAACAGTATGGTTATTTACAAGCTAAAAGAAAAGAAAATATTTCAACATAACATTTGACATGGCATGACTCAAACCATGTGCATGTCCCATGCATCGTGACACAACGTGTAACATGGTTTGTACAAGCCATGTTGAAAATTAAAATGGGTAAAGAAAGATGACATACTTTTGTGAAGCCATGAGTTAAGCCATGTGACAATTTGTAAATTCAAAAGAAGAGAAGACAATTCGACACACCTTCATCATGCCATGTCTCAAGTTCTTTTCCCGGTGAACTCTATAACTGCAGGATTATAAGAAGTTAAAAATCATCTCTATTCATTGATTGGTGGTAACAAACTAGAGCTAAATGAAGATTGAGGAAGATTTATGAAAAAAATTTAAGAGTTTATTTTTATTAATTCTTCTTCTTTCATCCTTAATCATGTTTGTGTTTTTCTCCATAACTATGCATGCCTAATTTTTTTTTGGAGTTTAGGTTAGAAGTAGCTATTCCATGATATGATTGAACATAATTTTTTTATTTATTTAATTTGATTTTAGTTAATTCTATGAGTTGCACTTAATATATGTTTTCATTCTTGGCCAACTTTTTTGAATGTTTATAGGTAGATTCACCCAATGAGAGTTACGAAAATTTATTAGCTTAAAACTCATAGGACTTGGATCACTTGATCACGAGAGTAGGTAAGCTTTTCAGGGAACCATGACAATAGGCAGAGGTCTACGGTGGTAGATTAATTGTTAAGGAACTTAATGAGTTTATATTAACTTCTTAACCATGAGAGTAGGTTAAACTTTAATCTTTGCATGCTTAATTGAACTCGAGAGGGTCTTTAGGTATTTTAGAACAATTACCCTTAACTAAAGTCAAAGTCTTTTGTGTGTTAATGTGTCATGATCATATTAGACTAGTAAAACTAAACCTAGGCTCTAAGCTTTTTATCATTTGATTGTAGTTTAATTCTTTTGCTTTGTTTATATTAAGTTTGCAATCTCGTTTTATTTAATTTACTAGTTGAGGACATAAGTAAAAATACTAGTACTCAATATACAATCTTCGTAGGAATGATAACTCTTTATACTGCAATCATGGTTTGTGTGCTTACAGGTTTTGAATGCAACAGCTTAGCACTTCATTTTGGCATCTTTAAACCTTTTAACTCCATGTTCAAGTTATTGCCCACATGAGAGCTCACTTTCGATCTCTTATGTCATGTTAAGATCATCACTCCATAAATGCTACTACAAGACTCATCTACTAGTAGATGTTATTAGTGTCAACATAGAAATGGAGCTGATAAGCATCCAAGCGGTGATGAAAAGGCCAACAATAAAGATGATGAGGAAAAAGAAGAAACAACCCCAATTCTACAGAGGCTAGTTGGCAATAAGTTTTATGATGTTTGGATGCTAACAATGCCTTTAATAAATGCCTTAAGGACAAGATCGATGTAATGGATGATCAGTTAGGGTTCACAGAAAAGAGATATATTATCATCACTATAAGTTATTGAAATTTATAGAGCATTTTGGTGTCCAAACTCCACTACCCACTCCATCTCCACCTAACTAACCTTCACACTAAAGAGTGTTCCCTGTCTTTTTAATTTTCATGCTTTAGTGTTATGTGATATGGTCCTCCTATATCGAGGATAATTTTTAAGTGGCGAGGGGCCATTTTGTGAGTACTTGTGTTTTTTTATCTCAATATCATTTTCATTATGTTGTTCATTTTTAGTTTTAAGTAGTATAATTTCTCCCCCATGAATAGCATTTTGTTTTCATAAAGTAAGCATTATCTCCTCTTGAAATTGGTATGATATGATCACTAGCATTTAATTTGTCTTCATAATTCAGTGAGTGTAAGATTAACTACATATGGTGGCGAGGGTCATACTCCCTTATAGTTTTGGCTTTATGTATCATATTTGGGATTACACCTCAATTCCATGTATGATTACTTAGAGGGGCTTCTTCGCACGTGTATATTTTTAGGCCCCAAAAGATTTAGACCCAGCTATATAACTCTTTTAAGACGAATTATAAACACAAATTTAGTTGGAGACTTGATTCATTAGCTTCTATTTTTTATTGTTTCTTTGTTTCTTTTTAATTTATTCCTTTGTTTTTTTGTTTTCTTATATTTTTTTTTGTTCTTGTTTTTGTTTTGTCCTTGATATTTTTTCTTTGACAATTCTCTTGAATTATCAACATCCTGTGTTGTCATTTTTATTATTCCTTTGTTCTTGATTTTATTTATTGTTTTTGTATATTATATTTTTTTCTTTAATTTTCATCTATGAGTTTTTTGGAATTTATGAAATCAAAGGAAAAGACATAATGAATATTCATTATTTTTGCAAGATTAATGTTATCACCAAAAAGATTTTCATATCTCTCATATTTGAATTTTACTCCTAAAATATCCAATGAAATAAGTGTGGGGGTGTGAGTAAGTAACACTTTGAAATTCCATTTTGTGGAGATTCTTACTTGAAAGATTTTCATTCAAAAAAAAAGAGAGAATGTGCTTAATGTTATGTCTTAAACCATAAAATTATTAAATGAGACACAATATACTCATTAGTTATAAAATTATTATTTCAACTAGAGGTTAACCATATTAAATGAGACATTTACCACTCATAAAAAATTATAAAATTAATATTTATATAAAAGGTCAATCACATAAAATGCATATCTACCACAAGTAATAACACTATTAGTATTCAATTATAAAATATTCAGTATTCAACCACAATAACAGTGGAACTTCTGCTAGTAGTTTTCTAATTTGCTAGTAGTTTAAGTAGTTGTGGTTAATGAACCTTTTGTTATGCTTGACCTTCTATTTTTTAAATGATTATGAATACTTACAATTTTACTAATTATGGCGGATGTGCCATTTTTTTATGCTTACAAAATTTTGATTTTATAATTTTAGTTATGGTTGATGTCTCATTTGGTGCGATTGACCTCTAATTGAAATAGTAATTAAATAAGGAATAAGTATATTAAGTCTATTGAAAGAAAGTAGGCCTAAACCTTAGAAGTGCACTACTATCAATCTAGTAGGTGAAAAAAGTCACAAATAATCAACATTCATATAAATGAAGAATAATTTTTTCATTGTCAATTTATTTTTTATTTGCTAGTAGTTTCATTAGTTGTGGTTGATATATTGAAATTTAGAAAAAAAATAATTTGACAATTAAAAAAATTGAAATTTATCATAATTCATGACTTTCTTCATGAACTAAATTGCTAGCAACACACTTACCATTTCAAAATAGTTGGTTTTGTCTATCCATATTCCTTACATTGGCCACATTTTTGTCTCATAACCATTATTATGTTATTGACTCCCCTTTGTTTTGACTAAATGTGGATCCTTAACAAACATTACTATATTTGCATCAGGATGTGATGAAGGTTGAGTTGATTGGTTATCTTATTTTTTGAATTTTTTCTACATTGAAGATGTGAACTTTGACAATTCTATTTTCATCTCAAAATATGTGTCATCAGATTTACTTGCTAAAAAACACAAGTTCTTGCATTCATTTTGTAAAGTAGCATATGTATAAAAATCATTAGTACTTCAATGTAAAATAAAATGAATAATATTACTATAAAGAACAAGTTTCAATAGAGCAATAAAAAAATTTAATAAAATTGTATTAACAAATAAGCATAAATATTTTTATGCATATGAAAAACATGTGGATGTCTTTCATGTTAGATGAAGCACTTACAACATTACTTGATCTTTTTTTTCTTATTTTGTCCATCTTTTCAATATCAAGCTTACAAGAATTTATTTGACTTTCTCTACTATCATCACATAAAAAATATGGTGATATGGTAACCCAAAATTCTCAAACATATGACAAGAACATCAAAAAGTTTCTTCTACTAAATTAAAAATCACACACATTTTTTATTCTAATTTTTCACATCTGCAAACAATGTAAATACATTTACCAGTTTGATCCTCCTTATCATTTATAAAAAAATACATTTTTTTGCAATCTCACTTCTCACAATTTTATACATATTCCTTGTGTAAAATAATAGGAGAATGGGTCTCAAGCATCTTTACATGGGTCATAAAATAGGTCTTGAATTAGAATCAGTAAAATATAAACTTAACTTAGTTTGTTACATAGATCTAAGTGCTCGATCATATTTCCTAACAAACTGAAAAAGCTTTAGTTTCCCTTGTAAAAAATTATGCATATCAAAATGCATTCCCTCACAACATTGAGTAGTAGTTTGATCTATATACATCTTTGATACCCACTTATTCTCTTAAAGTTTATACTTTTCAATAGCATTCTTCCATAGATTCTTAAAACTCTCAATACTACTATTATTAACCAAGCAATAATGAAACACATTTTGAAAACCTAGCTCTTGAATGTTTAAGTTTAGGTTTTTTAATATGCCAGGAGCATAAATGGTTTATAGTTTCAAGAAATACATTTTCTATTGCTTCATGCATAGATGGATCACCATCAATAATTACAATTTTGGCCTTTTCCCCTCCACTTTATGCAAAAAATATATATTTAAAATCCATTCATAATTATCAGATGTCTCATCAGCTATCAAAGCACACCTAAATATTGTTCAGTAATAGTGGTTGATCCTAACAAAGATAATAAAAGGCATCTTGTACATGTTAGTATTGTATGTTGAATCAAACACCAAAACATGAATAGTCCATTCGAGATGTTGAATCTGCTAAAACTATATTACCAAGTTGGTTTTCTTCATTGACATTGTATCAAAAATATAATTCATGATCCATATCACCTAGTGCATATAAGTACCCAAGAACAACTTCAACATCCGAATCTAGTATTTTAGGCCATCTGTCTCCATTAATAAAATTATACAACTCCTTTGTAAATTCCACATACAAATCTTCCAGCATTGTTGGCCATGTAATCCATTATTTGACTTGTCTTTATACTAATAGCATGCATTGATCTTACCTACATTGCCACAAATTAAATAGATGTTCATTTATTTATATAAATTTTTAATAGAATTATTTAATTTATTATTATAACTTAATAAAATGATAAAGTCATTTCTTAAATTTTAATATACTCTAATCTTGGCTTGGCATCATAATATAATTTAAGAGTGTATTTGGATGCAAGAATTTGATTTGAAATCTTACATTTCAAATATTAAAATTTCAAATATAAAGATTTCAAATAACATGTAGTTACATGTCATTTCAAATTGTTATTAAATGAGCTATCAAATTAATTATGGATTTGTTTAAAATCCTTATAGATACAAATTCATGTAGTTTCCAAATAAGAGATTTTACTGAAATTCAAATTCATACTCAAATCCATTGCATCCAAACATAGCATAAATAAATTATAATTTTTTTATTTTTAAAGCTACATGAAAAGAATTTAAACTTTTAAAAAAAATAAAGAATTTTTACCTATGCTCCATTAGACTTTGTAACTAGACCATGGCTTTTGAGAATTGTACCTCTCATAATGCAACAAGCCTATGATTATGCTCAGTCGTAAATTCTTTCACAACACATTTTTCAATCAGTTTGTTATAATTCACCCACAAAAGTAGCTAAACAGTTGCTCTAATTAAAGCTTTTGGCTCATTCTTTTTATTCTCCCTTTCCAAGTCTTTTTTAGAATGAAGACCCTCCTTAGAACAAACTCATCTTCTCATCGAGATTATGCTATTTTTATAATACCTTATATCATCCTTTCACACACTGAACCCACATTGCACTTGAATAAGTGTAGTAAAATTTCTCAACAACTACAATTGAATTGAATTCAATGTCCATTACAACCTTTGTACACTATTCTTCAATTCTTTTAGAAATTCCTATTGATAGACAAGACTAGTCATACTTTCTATTATTTTTCTTATTTAGTTAATTTGATTATTTTTCAGAATCATTAAACATAAAAGTAAAGTCAACCTCTTCATTGCTTATATGAATTTATGGAGAACTATAGTAGGTCTTGTAGCCATCAAATTGATCATTGTACCATTTATTACCTCAATCCAAATCATCACTTATATTTATAACATTTTCTTTTTCAAAAATGTTATCCCACTGAGACATAAGACCATAATAAATATGATATATGATCAATATATATATATATATATATATATATATATATATATAGGTCAACCACAAAATGATTTATGTCAACTATATAATGGTACAAGTTGACCACAAACTACCAAGTAAAAAAATTGGTTGACCATATTATATTAATAGATGCAAATTGCATTCCCCTAAAACACGAAGCAAATCAGAAAGTGGTAATTAAACTCAATTGTAAATTATAAACATTTAGAAACTTACCTCAACTATGAATAAAATGATGAGTGAATCTTAATAATTGAAGTAACAATTGAATTTGGGAGGTTGATAGAATATTTTAACTTTGAGCAATGATTGAATATGAGGGATTAAATTGAAGTTTCTTTCTTTTGTAAAAATTTTCAAAATAAGAATAAGGTTTTGTTTGTTAATATATATACAAAATTTTTTAAAAAAATTGAAGTGTTAAAAACTTTCACGTGAATCTTTTTTTTTTTTTTTGTTGTAAAAATTGAAGTTTTGGCTAACCTATCATTGCAAGTATTTCATATATATATATATATATATATATATATATTACAAAATATTTTGTATGATCATAAAACGAAAAAAGAAATCTATATATTAGAAATTTTAATTATTTATTAAAACTAATACCAATTTTATAATTTAAATATGTTAATTGTACTTATTTCCAAAAATTAAGTCATGTGTATTTTTCAAACATTCAATTATTTTGATGATGATGATGATGATGATAATAATAATAATAATAATAATAATAATAATAATATTGCTAGTTAGATTAATTATTGAAGTTAAGGATGATTTTATAGTCACTATACTCTAATTATTATATTTCTATAAAAAGACTAATTATTATGATAAAATTATTATGAAAATAAAATTAAAAAAAAAATAAATTGCGAAGCACTTGTCAAGGTCAAGCATCAGCTATTAGCACAATCACCCGTACTTTATAAATCTATTTTTATTTCTGTTGGTTTATTTTCCACCTTACTTAAAAACATAAAAAAAAAAAAAACTTACTTGTATTATTGAAATCAATAGTTTGGAAATAACCAAAACTAATATATCCTAAACATTAAAAAAACAAAAAAAAATTGTTGACGTTTAAAAACATTAATTAAAAAAAGGGGGAAGAAAAAAAATAAACGAATTTGTATTATTGAAATCAATAGTTTGGAAATGAACCCAATAAGAAAAAAATAAATAAGTAAATAAATGGAAAGAAAAAATGAAGGGAGGAGGAAAAAATGAGATAATAAAAAAAAGGAAAACATCGAGAAAACAAAAAAAAAAGAGAAGAAAAATAAGAAAAGGAAAAAAAAAGATATCAAATAAAGAAAAGGCATGCTAACAATTTTTACAAAACTTTTTTTTAAAAAAAAAAGAAGAGAAATTTACATAAATATGCAATATTTGGACTTCAATTTTTAGCAAAATATCTTTTTTTATTAATTGTATGAGTATCTATTCTAATTTTAAGAGTGCTCTTTTTTTAATTTTTTTCATTTGTACCCCATTTGTATTCTCTCATTATTTTTTATATTTTCACCCCTTTTTTTTCTATGTTATCTTTATTTTAAATTTTTTTATTTTATCTTTATTTTTTATTCATTTTTATTTTTTCTTTTTCTTTGTGATCCTTATTTTTTATTACTTTTTCTATTTTTTCTTTTCTCTATTATCCTTTTTTTTTTCTCTGTTATCCTTTTTTTCTTATTTTTTATTTATTTTTTCTTTTTCTTTGTTATCCTTTTATTTCAATTTTTCAATTTTTCTTTATCTTTATTTCTTTATTTTATTTTTTTTCCTTATTTTTATTTTCTTTATTATTTATCTATTTTTTTCTTATTTTCTGTTATCCTTATTTTTTTCATTTCTTTGTCCTTATATTTATTTTTTAATTTTTTCTCTTTTTATTTATTTTTATTTTTTCTTACTTTCTATTATCCTTATTTTGGATATATATATATATATATATATTAGGTTGATATTATTTTATTCATTTTATACACAGAAAATAGACTAAAATACACAAAATAAAATAAAATAGAAATAAATGAAACATATTTTTTTAAGTTTCATGCATTTGAAAAAATATGGGCACTTGGACATAGCAATTATTTTTATTTATTTTTTATTTTAATTAATTGAATACAATTATATTTTAATTTATTACTTAAGGCCAACTATTTCTTTGATAATTTTTCTGTATAATATACGAATAAGATTCCAAAAATATACAGATAATATTAAAAAATATATATAACTGAATAATGAATATAACACTTATTTTGCATTTTTAACATTTGTATCATATAGAATAACATTCTGAAAATATATGGATAATATTCAAAATTGTATATAACTAAATAATGAATATGACACATGTTTTATATATTCAATATATACGAATAAGATTCTGAAAATATACAGATAATATTCAAAAATTTTGAATAATGAATATGACACATGTTTTGCATATTCAACATATATGACTAAGATCTAGAAAGTATTCGGATAATATTAAAAAATGTTGAATAATGATATGACATATGTTTTTCACTTTCAACATAAATCAATAATATTCAAAAAATATTCGGATAAAATTCAAAAATGTTGAATAATGTAAAAATGTAGTTAAATTAAAAATTCACTCTCAAAAAAGACTGTATAAATGAAATAAAAAAAAACTTTAAATAAATTTATTATTAAAAATAGAGAATATTCAAAAAAATTAATTAATTATATTATTTCCTCAATTAAGTATAAATTTTATTAATTTTTACATTTATTTTTGTATTATTTATAAAATATGTTTATATATAGGAATTAAAAAATAATAATTAAAAAAATAATAATTTCAAATAAAAATTATGCAATTGGAGAAATCATTGTCACCTCAAAATTCAATATAAAATTTCCAATAATTCCCATCCTTACATTCTGACACATAGCTTTTGTTCCTTTATGAATAAATAATTTTAATTGATAATCAATAAAAAATTTTATAATTTTTATTAAAACATTTATAAATTGTAAACAATATAATAATGTTTAATTTCAAAACTAATAATAAATAAATTAGATTTTTTTTTAAACATGAAATAAAGTAAATTAGATTTACACTATACATGGATTGAGGGGAATACAAGGGGAAGGGAAGGGAATAGGGGGGAATTAGATCTTGTGTTATTTGACTATTAAAAGTTAATAGAGGAGGAAGGGAATTAAAGGGGAATTATTCCCCCCATTCCCCTTATATAAGGTGAAATTGATTACACCCCAAAGTGGGATGTAAAAGATTTCCCCTTATATAAGGTGAAATTGATTACACCCCAAAGTGGGATGTAAAAGATTTTAACTCCAAAACACATTATAATTTAAAGTCTTATTTTCTTTATAAACATTTTGTTTCTTTTCCCTTTATTAATTAATTTTAAGTTACCAAACACAACAACGTTTATAATTTTTATTCCCTTCCCTTTCCCACCCTTCCTTTCCTTTAAAATACATTCTCTTCCCTTCTTTCTATAGTTACCATGCATAGTGTTAAATTAGTTAAACTTTGGATCGATTAAAGTAGGATTGCATGTCGACTTAAAAGTTAAAAAAGTCTATTCATTCACAGCCGAAGACAAATGTTATTGTTGAGGAATGAGGAGGACTGACCATAAGGGAGGCATGTGGACAACTATACATGTGGGATAAGGAGAACTCTACAGCCCATAGGTGGAACTTGAGTTGAGACCAGCAGATGGAAAAACTTTCATCTCCACTCTATCTCCATCTCCCATTCAAAACTCTACATTTACTTCTCTTAGGAGCTCACAGAAATGGAGAGCTTAGCACTTCACTCCATCTCCACCACCACCACCATAGCATCATCCTTCTCTTTGTCTACTGCTTCTCGTAATTCCGTACTTCACCATATATTACTGTCAACAAAATCCATCTCTAAATTCGTTGCATGTTCCATTACTTCACTACCTATAGCTTATTTTTTCTCCATTTCAAAATCCCATTCCCCAATTTGCTTATCTTCTCCTAAAAATGATTCATTGGTCACTCCATTCTAAACACCCCTTATCATCTAAACAACCAACGTACCCTGCATATCAAGCATTGTTTATACAGTCCAAAAACAACAAAAATTGAAATTCTAAGAAATTATATTGAATATTAATATAGTTTTTTTAATTATGAGTTAAAAACTTACCACCAAATTGGAAAAATAAAAATTAAAAAAAATTATGGATATTGTTCTTCTTCTTACATATCTATAAAAGTGAAACAACTATGAGTTTTGAAACCAGTCTTGAACCTTATGCCTTGAATTTTTATTGCTATTTTTTTTTGTATGATGATGATGGTGATGATTTATATCTTGTTCAGCAGAAGATGATGATTGATTGTCCTCGTCTTCGTCTCCTTCTTCTTTGTCTACTTGATGAAGATGATGATCTTGATGTTGGTGTTCTTCTTCGTCTTCTTTAGCTAAGCCAAGAATGGGTATAGATTTAGGATTTAGGATATGGAAGGACAACGGAAAGAAAAAAAAAAGCAAGGATGATCTTGATATTGGTGTTGTTCTTTTCTTCTATAGCTTAGGCAAGAAGAGGCATACATATAGGATTTAGGACAGGAAAGGACAATGGAAAGAGAAAAAAAAAGGCAAGTGACAAAAAAATGGGTATGCATGTAATATTTAATAAAAGTTGGGCACGTGTGTAATATCTGATAAAAAGTGGTTATTCTCCTTAAAATCATATCTAAAAAATGGTATTTTTGTAAAAATTCCAAAAAATAACTACTCCAGTAAATTTATCAAATAAAAATTAGTTCATTTAGGTTAAAGCCCATTGCACTTGTGAATGTCTGCATTTAACTTCAAAGAGAAATAGGAAAAATTAGTTTTTGAGTAATTTTATTTTGGTGTTTTCTTTAATGAAGTATTTGAAACTTTTACACGTTAAATATTTATATGTTTGATTTTAAATTATAAATTTAATTTATATTTTATGGTTTTCTTTTGTATTTTCTCTTCATTCATTATATTAAATTTTTAATACATATTAAACATTATAAAATAAAATATAAAAAATTGAACCATTATAATTAAAATAAAATAATATTCAATTTTTCAAAATTTAGCTAATGGGTAAAAATAGAAAGTTAATTAAAATGATATAAAAATAAAAAAATCAAGTCATTATTAATTAAAAAAATTGAAATTTTATATGCAAAAGAAAATTTACTAAAATTAACAAAATAAAAATAAAATAAAACAACAATTTTTAATTTTTAATTTTTTAAATAAATTAGATTATGTTTAGTCCAATTTCACCAAGAAATGCATTTTATTTTCTTCCAGATGAATTTTTATTAATGAAGTATACTTGATTCAAATAAGAAGTTTATGAAATTATATTCTTTTATATTGTATTTGGTATAAATGTGGAATTCAAGTTAAGTTTTAGTTTTGATTAAAAAAAGTACCTTTGTAAATAGAAAGATGTTTTAAAAATAAAATTAATGAGCAGCATTTTAGTCATTTAGAAATATAGATTTAAAAGTTATAAAATTCATTTGAAAATTTCAACCATTTTGCTAGATCTTGTTATAGTTATAATTAGGCATATTGGTGCCAAAAATCATAACCTTTTTCACCTTTGCAAATTTATACCAAACTTTAAAATTTGGCAAATGTAACACAATTTGATAAATTATTTGCAAGTTTAGCACAGTCACAATTTGATCAATATATGACATCTAAGGTGAAATAACTCATCTCTATTTTTATGAATTTCATAGCCACATCATCTAAATACTAATTATAATAGTAGTTTAACTACAATCTCAATAATTTAAGAAAATATAAAAATGGGAATGAAAATTTTATTTAGTTTGTAAAAATTATATTCATTTTTTTTAACATATTTTAAGTCTTCATATGAATGTGAGACTATAATAATAGATATTAGCTAATTCACCTAAAATGCCATGTATGTTTTTTATTTATTAATTCATAATCAAATCACAATTGTGCTAAAATTGCAAAAAAATATGTTAAATTGTGCTATAATTACAAATAATGTATCAAATTCGGCCAATTTTGCCAAGTGTTAAAGTTAGTATAAAAGTGCTAAAAGTTGAATCAGTTGTGATTTTTTATACCAATAGACCTTATAATTAATTTCATAAATTTAAAAATCTAAAATAGCAAACGAATTCTACAATATGTTCATTTAAACTAAACATATATCATTTCAAATTGTAAAGGAATTTCAAAAAAAATGTTGTAGAATTCATTTATACGAACACATTCTAATGAACAAAAATTATTTTTTAACAATATCTAAAAGAGTGTAAGAGTGAGGAAAAATGTAAAACTGAAACATAATGTAAAGAAAGGATATTTATGTCATGACCCAAACCAAGGGGCACATGACCAACACTAGGGGATGGAAAAGCTTAAAGCTACCGAAACCCGTGGTAAGCCTTAAAAGAAAAACACAGAATATTTCACTTTAAACCCTTACAATAAAATAATTTAATCATGATGCACATTATCAAACTAATTTTTGTCAATTTAAACCAACTATGTCATCTTCATGTATAAATAAACATCATCAATTATACAAAATAGTATCTCAGTACATAAATCTCAATACATAATATCCAAATTAAAATATGCAATTATATAGTTTCTCTAATGCGGTATATGGATACTAATACAAACACAACTATATAGATCTACATAAAATAGCCAATGAAGAAGCTACTTGGTGTAGGGAAGTACGACTAACAGAAGACTCCCAAACTCCTAAAAAAATAAATTGAGGGGAGTCATTCCTCACTGATTAAGCTAATAAAAGAAATAAATGTAATTTGAAAATCTCCTTTAAAATAAGTTTTTTGTAAAAGTATAATATATTTATAATTTCATTCAAATCTTAAGATATACATATAAGAAACTTGTTTTTCAAAAGGAAAAATAAATTTTAGATGCTTTTAAAACATTATAGTATAAAAAAAAACTAGGTGGAACCCTAGTTCTCAATTCTATCAGCCACTTGGCTCACTTATATCCTAGACTGCCGGATCTCGAGAGCAAAGCATCACCAGGATGCACAGTCACATCACTTAATCCAATATCACCGGCGGTGTCCAAGCTCAAAACATCACCAGACCTACGACCCCAGTATTTAATCAATAAAATCAAATATCATATTATTAGCGGTGTCTGAGAACAAAGCATCACTAGACTTTCGGCCCTATTAATATAATCAAAAATATTTTACCGGTGCGCACATGATCTTGATGAAACCCATCAGGTAGTCCGTTCTACCATAGTTTATTTAAAATAAATGAAAATAGAACAAGGAAAATTACAATAAATAAAAAAATAAATTAAATCAACTATAAATTAAATCATGCAATATTATTTAAAGAATACTAACTAGAATCTCGTAAATATAAATTCATCAGCAATTATATATTTAATTTGAAAACTTGACACGTAAATCAAATATTAACTTACAAGAAGAAGGTGCTCCTTTAATATGTCGTGTCCGACCTCAACTGGTATATGAGACCGGAGGGGCGGCTAAAAGACAGAAAATAAAATGACTATCAGAAAATAGAAACTCTAACTTCTAGAATTCTAAGGAAGACTCAACTCAGAATTTAAAATTTAGGATTGACCCGAAGTTGCGTTTTACGAGAAATCTACTAAAAATTCAACAAAGTCTCCTCTGTAAAACGAACATCCCTCTACCAAAGTAGAGTCAACCCTACAAGCAAACACACTTCTATACTTCACACAAGTTCAACACCTCAGGTTGGAACCCCGAACTACACAATTCTCAATCGAGGTTCACAATACACAATAAAATAAATATTAAATAATAATATATTAAAATCACTAAAAAAATCCATAAATTCAATAATAAATCACAACATAATTTATTTAAACATCAAAACACTAAATATAAATATTTTTCATGACAATTGATAAAAATCTCAAATAATTAATATAATTATATAAAAATCCAATTTTTACAAATATTCAATATAAAATAGTCACTTTCACATTTAATTATTCAAATAGCTTAATTATATAATAAAAGTAATTTAAAATCTATTTAATTACCAAAATGGTAAATAATATAATATTTGAATATAATTTTTAAAAATTAGTATTAATTAGCTACAAATAGTAAATACTATAAAAAATTAATTTAATACCCGATAAAATTCTAAAATCATTTAAAACATAATATTTAACTATATTTTCAACAAAATCATACAATTAACCTATAATTCCAAAAATCACATAATATTAATCATTCCTCAAAAATTATATAAATTCACTAAAAATTATTTTATTAATACTAAAATTACTAACTTAAATTACTAACATTAATTAACTAAAATTTCCAACCAAAATAATTAATTTACATTATTAACAAAAATTCAATTTATATTATTAAAATATTCAAAAATATCCATAAATCAAATTAATTCAAAAAAAGTACACAAAAATTATTTTTGGGAAGCTTGAGCTAAATACAGCAACTTTACCAAAGAGAAAAACCATGGATCAAAGCCAAAAATTAAATAAAAATACAAAACCCTAATTAGACATAAATAAAAACTAGCTCAAAACCCAAAACCAAGAGAGAATGAGCTTCAATGGAGGTCAAAAATGGACTCACCAAAGCTCAAGGAGTCTGACAAGCCCAAGTTCACGAGCTGGTTCCACTGGAGCTGTTGTCGACGATGTGAAGCTTCTTCTCGACTGTTGCCGTAACTCGCGATCCCTGCAATTTCAGGTGTCCCTTAACAACAACAGTTGATGTCTAGAGGAAGGGGGAGATGCTAGTGGTGAGGGGTTGTCATCCAGCGAGGTGTGGTGGTGGTGGTGGTGGTAACACAATGACGGGGAAGGGAAAAACGGGGAGAAGAGAAAAGAAAAAAAGAAAGAAAAGGGAGGGGTTGACCAGGTAGATAGGTTTTGACCAATATATATATATATATACACACATGCATAACACACACAAATATACACATAACAATAATAAAATAACCCTAGTTTAAAATAATAATAATAATAATAATAATAATAATAATAATAATAATAATAATAATAATAATAATAATAATAATAATAATAATAATGCCATTTAAAAAATGTTGACAATTAAAATAAAATAATGTACATGCATGTAATAATAACAACATAAAAACAAAATAATTAATATCACTAAAATTTTGATATATATATATATAATTTTTAAAAATATTCAGTTTATTACAGTCTTCTCCTTTTACAGAAATTTGCCCTCAAATTTCATAGAAAAGCAAGAAAATACAAGGTCTATTGATGAAAAAGATAGGAATAGGTGGTTTGCATCTCGAAATTTTTCTCCCACATACAATCTTCTGATATGTAGTTACTCTAAAGCACTTTTACCATCAGAATCTCCCTGAAGCAAAGCTGACAAATCCGACAATCCACAATCGCCACTGGATACTCCTCGTAAGAAAAATCTTCACTGAGCTCCACTGCTTGAGGCTGAAGTACATGAGAAGGATCAAGAATATATTTTTTCAGCGTAGACACATGGAACACTAGGTGGATTCGAGATAACTCAAGTGGCAACACCAGTTTATAGGCCACTTCTCCAACTCGTGACCGTATCTTGAAAGGTCCAATGTATCTCAGAGCCAACTTACCCTTCTTACCAAACCTCATAACTTCTTTCATTGGAGATACCTTCAAAAACACCATATCTCCAACTAGAAAGGAAGCATCTTTCCTTCTAGGATCAGCATAACTCTTCTGCCTGCTGAAAGCTGTCCTCAACCTCTACTAAATGATAGGGACTTTCTCAGAAGTAATCTACACCAACTCTAGACCTTTCAGCTATCTCTCGCCAATTTTCCAACACAAAGGTGATCTACACTTCCTACCATACAGTGCCTCATACGGAGCCATTTCAATACTTGTATGGTAACTATTGTTATATGCAAATTCAATCAGTGGTAAGTGGTTATCCCATTGACCTCTAAAATCCATCACACACATTCTGAGCATATCCTCTAAAGCCTGAATGGTCCTTTCAGACTGACCATCAGTTTAAGGATGGAATGTTATGTTGAAGTCTAACCTTATATCTAAGGTTTTATGTAACTCTTGCTAGAAAACTAATGTAAAAGTGGCTCCTCTATCAGATATTATGCTCACTAAACTCCATGAAGATAAACAATCCTACTGACATACAATCGTGCTAACCTGTCAATGGATTATGCCTTTTTTACCAGCAAAAAGTAAGCTAACTTGGTTAACCTGTCAGCTATCACCCAAATTGCATCAAATCCACCTATCGTCTGAGGTAAAACCAATCATAAAATCCATGGCAATTATATCCCACTTCCACTCCAAGATAGGCATGGGTTGTAACAATCCTGAATCTCTCTGATGCTCTAGTTTCACCTGTTGACATATCAGATACCTAAATATAAATTCTATAACATCTTTCTTCATTCCATTCCACAAGTATGTATCTCTTAAATTATAATACATTTTGGTAGAACCTGGATGAATACTGTAAGCAAAAAAATGTGCCTCTTCTAATATCTCTTTCCTCAGATCATCAATATCTGGCATATACAACCAAGTACCCAAGCATAAAATGCCCTCATTATCAATCACAAAACTCTCTGGATTGACCCTATTGCACTTCAAAAAAGATTCTTTATAGTTGTGGGTCCCTTCTTTGAGCTACTTCAACTCTGTCCAAGTACACTGATCATACTCTGAACTAAGCTAAAAGGCATTTCTTAGTTACTTTCCACTACAAACCCTGATCAATCAACTCATGCAACTCCTGAATAATCAGCCTCCTGTTAGTACTGATATGGGCAAGACTGCTTACTGATTTTCTACTCAACGCATCAGCTACTACATTCGCCTTGCCTTGATGGTAAAGAATCAAACAATTGTAGTCCTTTAGAAGTTCCATCCATCTTCTCTGTCTTAGGTTCAAATCCCTCTATTCAAAGATATACTTCAAGCTCTTGTGGTCAGTGTATATTTCATAAGTAACACTGTACAGGTAATGCCTCCAAATCTTTAATCCGAATACAACTGTTACCATCTCTAAATCGTGAGTGGGATAATTCTGCTCGTGCTTCTTTAACTGCCTTGAAGCATAAGCAACCACTCTGCCATTCTGCATTAGCACACAGCCCAATCCTACACGAGAAGCAATACAATACACCGTGTATCCATCATCACCAAAAGGTAAAGTCAGCACTGGAGCTGAAGTCAGTAAATCCTTAAACAACTGGAAATGCTCCTCACATCTATCAGTCCATAAAAACTTAACATTCTTCTAGGTTAATCAGGTTAAAGGTGCGGCAATCGTGGAGAAATCCTTCACAAATCTCCTGCAATAGCTCGTTAAACCTAGAAAATTTCTCATTTCTATGACCGTTGTGGGTCTTGGCCATGCCTAGGATCTACTTGAATGCCATCTTTTGATACCACATGGCCTAAGAATGCCACTTAGTCTAACCAAAACTCACATTTTGAAAATTTGGCATACAGCTAATGCTCTCTCAAAGTTTATAGTATTAATCTTAAATGCATTGCATACGCTGCTTTATTCTTGGAATAGACCAAAATGTCATCAATAAATGTGACCATAAATCAGTCCAATAATGGCCTAAATACCCTATTCATTAAGCCTATAAAGGCTGTTGGGGCGTTAGTCAACCCAAAGGATACCACTAGAAATCCATAGTGGCCATACCTAGTCTGCAACACTTCTAATCCTCAACTGATGATACCCAGATCTCAAGTCAATCTTAAAGAAATACCAAGCTCCTTGTAACAGATCAAACAAATCATCAATCCTTGGGAGTGGATACTTGTTCTTAATGGTAACCTTATTCAATTATCTACAGTTAATATAGAGTCGAAGACTACCATCCTTCTTCTTCATAAAAAGAATTGGAGCACCCTAAGGAGATGTGCTAGGCCGAATAAACCCTTTATCCAATAATTCCTGCAATTGCTCTTTCAACTGCTTCAGCTCTACATGTGTCATCCTATAAGGTGGCATAGAGATAGGATCTGTACCAGGCACAACATCAATATAGAATTCTATCTCCCTATCCTACAACAATCCAAGTAACTCCTTTGGAAAAACATATGAGAATTCACGTACCACTAGTACCCTTTCCACTGATCCCATTTCTGCTTGAACATCTCTAATTATAGCTTGATAGTCTTGACACCCTCTACTAAGCATCTTCTAGCTGTAATAGCAAAAATAAGGTTATGAGGTATGGAAATCTCACTACCTCTGAATTTGAATTCCTCTTCACCTGGAATTCTAAAAATTACTTCTTTTACTTGACAGTCCACAAAAGCATAATACTGGGACAACCAATCAATTCCTAGAATTACATTAAACTCAATCACATCCAGGAGGACCAAGTCTGCCAATAATTCTCTACCTTCAACCAATATAGGACAAGATGGAAAGAAGATATTTGTCTCTAACTCATCACTAAGTAGAGTCAAAATCGATAAAGGAAAACTCATCTTGGAAGGAAGACAAGCCACTTTAAAAGCAAACAAAGGAGATACAAACAAAGACGTAGCACCCAGATCAAATATGACTCTAGCCTTAGAGCAATAGACTGGAATAATACCTACTACCATTGCACTGGATGTCTGCACATCTTAAGGAGTTAAAGTAAAGACCCTAGGTTGTCCACGTCCTAGCTGCTATGAGGTGAATAGTTGAGTATGTCCTCTGCCACGGCCTTGCTAACCCGCAAACTCAATCGGTCACTACTGAGGGTACATGGGTGTCTAATACTGCTGAGGCACCTGCTGCAAAGGCTGGACAATAAAAGGTGAAGATCCTTGAGCCAAGGATGACTGGAATCCATAGTTCAGACAAGCTCTATCAAAGTGTTCAAACTGACCACACCTGAAACACTCTCCTGGCATCAAGTGACAAGGACCCTGATACACTCATCCACACATGGCACACACACTAGCTCCAGACCCAGAATTTCCATGACTAGAGCTCTATCCACTACTACTGCTAGCACTACCACCAAATCTAGTAGCCCTTCTACTCCTGCGATCTTAAGCAAGATGGTGCCTACTAGTCCGATGTGCTATGAACTTTCTACTCTGCTAAGGACTTACTGACTAAGCACTCATGCTACCTATTTAAAACACTGGTTGTTGTACCATCTGAACAGGTTTGAAAATGCCATTATCATAAGGATCAGGTATGGTGCCGTGTCGAATATATCTTTGCTCTAGTTGTCTCGCCTCCTCCACAACACTCTATAAACTACGACCCTCTAGTCAAATGCCAATATAGGTTGGGCCTAACCCAGTCACATAAAGCTCAACTGCTATGGCAACATCCTGCCTCACATCCAAAGCATGTCTCATCAATCTGTAGAACTCCCAAGTATACTGATCAATCTCTCTTGTCGATATTAAGTAGTTGCCATCTATAGTTCTCTCTCATAGATGAAGGATAGAAGAATCTTATAAACTGCTCATTAAAACCCAACCAAGTCATCGTGGACATGAAGGGCTAGATGGACTGCATAAACCAGTCTTGAACTGTCGTTGAGATGGATAACTCCACTATCATGATCCTTTGATAATCAAAATATCCAAATCTGGTCATGGACTTAATAGTGTTAATGAAATCTAATACATCTCCAGTACCATCAAAATAAACTCATCCCACTCTAGAGTATAACAATGCAGCATCTGTATCTGGTATCCCCTGATTCTATCACTGAAGCATTTATTGTACTATAGGCATTGCCTGATTAAGAGTTGCCAAGCCCTGATTAATACTTTCCATGCCAGCTGCAAAAGCTGCAGGATCCTCTGCTAGAATCTGAGGCTCTACTTGAGGCTGATCCTGCCTCTGAGATGTTATTACTCTAGCTCTACCCCTACCCCTACCTCTAGGTCGAGGGGTAAGAGGAAAAATCTCATCTTGAAATGACTGTTCATCATCATCATGCTCTACATCAGCAGTAGTGGCATTCCAAGCACGCCTCATTCTGAAAAGACAAGAAAACCCAAAATCAAAACAAAATAAGAACACATACTCAAATGCATAATCCTAAGGATAAGAAAATCAACAAGTGATAGTTAACAACCTAAGTACAATAGTAACATGAGAAAAGGCAGATATCGACAGTCAAAAGCATCAAAAATGAGCCAAAACTTTGATACCAACTTTGTCACAACCTAAACCTAGGGGCATGTGACCGGCACTAGGGAATGGAAAAGATTAAAGCTACCAAACCATATAGTAAGCCTTAAAAGAAAAACACAAAATATTTCACTTTAAAACCTTACAATAAAATAATTTAATCATGATGCATATTATCAAACTGATTTTTCTCAATTTAAACCAATCATGCCATCCTTATGTATAAATAAACATCATCATTTATATAAAATAGTATCTCAGCACATAAATCTCAATACATAACATCCAAATTAAAATATACAATTATACAGTTTCTCTACTGCGGTACACGAACACTAATACAAACACAACTATATAGACCTACATAAAATGGTCGATGAAGAAGGTATTCGGTGTAGGGAGGTAGGACTAACAAAAGACTCCCAAACTCTTGAAAAAAAATAAATTGAGTTAGACCTCACTGAGTAAGCTAATAAAAGAAATGAATGCGATTTGAAAATCTCTTTTAAAATAAGTTTTTGTAAAAGTATAATATATTTATAATTTCATTCAAATCATAAGATATACATATAAGAAACCCATTTTTCAAAAGGAGAAATAAATTTTAAATGCATTTAAAACATTAGAGTATAAAAAAAACTAGGTAGAACTCTAGTTCTCAATTCTATCAGCCACTCGGCTCACTTATATCTAAAACTGTCGGATCCTGAGAGCAAAGCATCACCAAGATGCACATCCGTAGTTATATCACTTAATCCAATATCACTAGTGGTGTCCGAGAGTAAAGCATCACCAGACCATCGAGCCCAGTGATTTAATAAATAAAATCCAACTTTACTAGTAGTGTCCTAGAGCAAAGCATCACCAAACCTTCGGCCCTAGTATTTAATCAATAAAATCCAATATCATATTGTTGGCGGTGTCCGAGAGTAAAGCATTACTAGACCTTCGGCCCTAGTAATATAAAAAAAAAATTACCGGTGCACACACAGTCTTGATGAAACCCATCAGGTAGCCCGTTCTACCATAGTTTATTTAAAATAAATGAAAATAGAACAAGGAAAATTACAATAAATAAAAAAAATAAATTAAATAAACTATAAATTAAATCATGCAACATTATTTAAAGAATATCGACTAGAATCTTGTAAATATAAATTCATCAACAATTATGTACTTAATTTGAAAACCTAAAACGCAAATAAAATATTAACTTACAAGATGAAGGCACTCCTATGATACGTCATGTCCGACCTTAACTAGTAGATGCAATTGGAGGGGCGGCTAAAAGACAGAAAATAAAATGACTATCAGAAAATGGAAACCTTAACTTCTAGAATTCTAAGGAAGACTTAACTCAGAATTCAAAACTTAGGATTGATCCAATGTCACATTTTACAAGAAATCTACTAAAAATTTGGTAGAGTTTCCTCTATAAAACGATCGTCCTTCTATCGAAGTAGAGTTAACCCTGCAAGCAAACATACTGATATAATGCAAATATACATAATTATTTAGGCTAGTTAAGGTCTATTTTTATTTCATTTCATTTCATCATGCTTTATATTTTTTTTTAGTTATTGAATGAATTTTTTTTACTTATTTCATCATTAGGACTCAATATGTAGGTTTTATGCATGATTTAGGGCTTAAACATGCTTTAGAAGACACTTGGAGTTTATTGGAACAAGGTAGGAAGCAAAAGGAGTCAAGCTTGGATCATAAGGAAGGGTGACGAGTCATCACCATATGTACGAGTTGTCACCGAGAGTCTTTGTGATGATTCATCACCTCTTGACGAGTCATCACACTCATTTCATGCCAAAAGGTTGCAACTTTTCCCAATTTGAGCAATTTTCATATTTCGACCATAACTTTGTCTACAGTCATCCAAATTAGGTGATTTAAGTTGAACTAAAAAGCTAAAAGAATTTTTCTACAACTTTTATGAAGTAACTTTTTAGAGATAAAGTCATATGGATGGATAAAAATGCCCTTGAATTTACAGATTCTATAAAGAGGGGTGACCTTTGATGTCAAGTGGTGTCTTTCCAAGTTCAATCCTATTCTAGTCATTTCCAATAGCTTCCAAGTCCTACATATACATCATTTCTAGCCTAAAAAAAGAAGGAGAGAAAAAATAGGACAATAAGAAGAAGATTAGAGAGAGACATATGAATCAATAGAGTATTTTAGAAATACTACTATCTTTTAATTTTAAGAGTCATTATAAAAAAACTTGAAGAAGACAAATCCAAGTGCAAGAGAAGATCATCCTAAGTATTAAGGATCCTTTAAAAGACATAGAAGGGAGTTTTACTTATTCAATTCTATATCTTTCTATCTTTCTTTCTATGTTGAATTTGGTCTTCTTTTATTGCTTTTTAATCATGTATCTAGGCTAAGTTTTTTCTATGGGAATTATAATGATGAATTAAATAAGAACTACATTTTTATCTTATATCTTTCATTATTTAATTTCAATTAGTGCTTATTTATTTTATATATGCTTGATCACCATATGTAACTTGTCAATAATTTATCACCAACGAGAGTTGGGGTAATTTGGTGGAAAGTGATTGAGATTACTTAAAATTGTAATTTTACTGGGAATCGTAAAGGGAATTCATCTTAAAGGAGACATAATTAGTATAACATTTTTTATGGTTTTCTTTTATCTCTGCAATACAACCAGAGTGCTTGTAGACTCTACGAGGAAATATCTTTAATCGACAACGAGAGTTGCTTTTAAATACAATAAACTAATTTCCAATCAATATATTTTATGATAACTATATTTAAAGTTCTTGTTTGATTCTAATTTATGATTCTCCCATAGATAGATATATATATATATATATTGTTTGTCTTATTATTTTAGTAATTAGTTAGTGTTTAGATTTCTTTATTTGTTTTAGTCATTATTACTATTATTCTGGTTTTATTTTACCTATCCATCTAAGTATCTATCCAGTTAATACAAGATTTACCCCAACCCTACTTGCTCTATACTAAGTCCTAGAGACTAGGGTATACAATGCCACCCGCTTCAGAATTTGGCGCCGTTGCCAAGGAACTTAGATATAATTTTTATTAACTTAGGATAGAGAAAGGTTGTTTTAGGCCTTTTTTTTGTTTTGTTTTGTTTTTATATTTTTCATTTTTTTTATATTTTATTTTATTTGTTAAGCTTAATTTGTTCAATTATGAATTTATGTTTTTTATGCTTACTAGAAGTACTAGTGATAATAATTTAAACTTTGATCCCGAAATTGATTTAACTTTATGTGCTTTATGTAGGGAACAAAAGCAAAGAAGAGAGAATCAACTAAATTTGAATGATATGGCTCAATTGAAAAGGAGAACATTAGGCAATTTTATAATGCCCGACATCTCGGGCAGTCTTAGAGGGATTGTGGCTCTAGCTATTGCTAACAACAATTTTTAGATCAAGCCAAGTATCATCCAAATGGTGTAAAACAATCAATTTGGAGGTTTAAAAAGAGAAGATCCCTATGCCCACATATTAACTTTCCTTAATGTGTGTGCAACTTTTAAGATTAATGGTGTAATGGATGGTGCAATCAGGCTGAAACTCTTTCCATTTTTTATTAGGGATAAAGCACAACTTTGGCTTGCTAGTTTGCCAAATGAATCAATCATAATGTGGGACCAATTAAAGCAAGCATTTTTGCACAAATATTTTCCACCACATAAGACAGCCAAGTTTCATAATGAGATCACTACTTTTAAGCAAAATGGAAGTGAGACAATCTATTCAGCTTGGGAGAGATTTAAAGAACTCCAAAGGCAATGTCCACATCACGGCTTGCCGGAATGGATGATTCCTTAAATTTTCTATAATGAGTTGATGGATGAAAACATAAACATTGTGAATGCAACAACCGGTGGAAAAAGGAGGGATAAAATGGCTAGAGAAGCTATTACTTTGCTTAAAGAACTTGCATCTCAAGGATACATGGGTGATGAAACAACTATAGTAAAAGTAAGGGGAGTTTTGGAGCTTGACACAATTAAAATGTTGAATGCAAAGGTGGATGCTCTCACTAATCTAGTAAGTAAAAATTAAATTAATTCTTTCTAAAAGTACTAATGTTGTTTGTGAGTCTTGTGGAGGACCTCATTCATATTCTCAATGTACTTTAAGTATAAATGAGGATGTGAACTATGTGCAAGGTGGTTTTAACTAACAAATGAGGCTAAATTCCAACACCTATAACCCTCAATGGAGGAACCATCCTGGTTTCTCCTAGTCAAACCCATCCTCTCAATTAAACCCTCCATATAACCCAAACACCAAACCTCAAAACCCATCAGGATTTTCCATGAAACAATAAACCTTTAATCCTTCCCATCCTAACCAACTCTTAAAAATCTCATGGAGCAATTTATCAATCAATAAATGTCCATAAACAAACAAAATGAGGAGCAATTTAAGCAGCTAAACTCTAAGCTTGAGAAGCTTGCTACTCATAACCACATCCTTGAAATCCAAATTGCCCAACAAGCCTCTTTATCAAATACTAAACCTTCAGGAAAGCTTCCTAGCCAACCGGAGTATGTATAAAAAGAGTCTTATCAAGCAATTACTTTGCATAGTGGTAAGGAGGTTGAAAAGGATCTCAATAAGAAAAAAGGAGTGGTTGATGATGATGGGGTAGAGATTGAGGAAGTGGATGTTAGCAATAAAGATAATGATGAGTGTGTGAAGAAAGATAATAAGGAAGATGCCATACCATCGAAGAATGATGAACTAAGGGTAAATGTCAAAACCCTTATTTTTCCTCAAAGGTTCATAAGGCATAACTTAGATAAGCAATTTGGAAAATTCCTCAATTATCTCAAGGAAATCACTATCACCGTACCATTTATGGATGCCATTAGAGACATGCCAACTTGGAGTAAATTTTTGAAGGGTATTATTAGCCATAAGAGCAACCTTGAAGATTATGGCATAGTATCTCCTATTGAAGAATCCAAGTCTCCACCAAAGCTTAAGGATCCAGGTTTATTTACGGTTCCTTATACAATTGGATGTATGCATTATGATAAAGCTTTATATGATATTGGTGCTAGTGTTAGCCTTATGCCTTACTCTATTTACAAAAGGCTCAATTTGGATGAGCTTAAGCCTACCAATATGTGTCTTTCCATGGCAGACAAATCTATCACATAACCACTTGGCATTCTAGAAAATGTGCGAATAAAAGTGTGGAAGTTTATATCAGTTGACTTTATTGTGTTAGAAATAGAGGAAGATCTTAAGATTCCAATTTTGTTTGGAAGACCATTTTTTATAACAGCAAGAGCAATCATTGATATGAAGAAGGGAAAGATCACATTAAAGGTGGATAATGAATGTATGGAATTTGATGTGCTGAAAATCATGAATTCAACACCTGTAGAAGTGGCAAGTAGAATTAATTCTATTGATGTTATTGATGAATGCAATAAAGAAGTAATTCATGAGTGTGTGAGGAATGATTCTATAGAGCCATCCGAAATACAAAAGTCTAATGAGCAAATTTTGGAGGTAACTCCATATCAAATTTCCTATAGGACATCAAGATTTGAACCTTTAAGTAGAGATGATGATCCAAAGGATACTACATCAAGTGAAGAAGTCAAGATGGAGCTTAAGTCTCTACCGTCAAATCTAAGATATGCATTTCTTGACTCTAACCTTAAATTTCCTTTTATTGTTAATTCATCTTTGATTAGTGATAATGTTGATGCCTTATGTGATGAATTTCTTAATCATAAAAATGCCATTGGGTATCTATAAATAATTTGAAGGGTACTGGTGCTAATGTATGTATGCATAGGATACTTTTAGAGGATCATGCTATGCCTTTTATTGAAGGTCAAAGGCAATTAAACCCCACTCTTAAAGAAGTGGTGAGAAAAGAGGTAACTAAGTTGCTTAATAATGGAATCATATATTCCATTAGTGATAGTAAGTGGGTAAGCCCCATTCAGGTTATACCAAAGAAGGGAGGCTTAACCGTTGTTAGGAATGAATCTAATGATCTCATACCTACTAGAACTATCACGAGATGGCATATGTGTATTGACTATAGGAAATTGAATAAAGCAACTAGGAAGGACCACTTCCCATTGCCTTTTATTGACCAAGTCCTCGAGATACTATCCAACTTTTCTTATTTTTATTATTTGGATGGATTAAGTGGTTTTTATCAAATTCTTATTCATCCTGAGGATCAATCTAAAACCACCTTTACATGTCCATAAGGCACTTTTTCTTTTAGGCATATGCCTTTTAGTTTATGTAATGCACCTGCAACTTTCCAAAGATGCATGTTTTCAATATTTAGTGATTTGTTTAATGATTGTGTAGAAGTTTTTATGGATGACTTCAGTGTTTATAGTATTGATTTTTCCAATTGTCTATACAATCTATCTAAAGTTCTTAACAAGTGTATTAAGCATGGATTGGCCTTGAATTGGGAAAAATGTCACTTTATGGTACAAGAGGGAATTGTTCTTAGTCATTCAATTTCTAAGAGGGGCATTAAAGTTGATAAAGCAAAGATTGAAGTCATTGAAAATTTGCCACCTCCAAAAAGTGTTAAAGATATAAGAAGCTTCCTTGGACATGCAGGTTTCTATCGAAGATTTATCAAAGACTTCTCCAATATAGAAGTTACTTGCTAAAGATGCTATTTTTGAGTTTGATGTTACATGCCTTGATGCATTTGCAGCTTTGAAAAGAGCTCTTATTTCTATACCAATTTTGCAACCACCTAATTGGGAGCAACCATTTGAAATAATGTGTGATGCTAGTAACTTTACAATGGGAGTTGTGCTAGGTCAAAGAAAGGAAGGTAAGCCTTATGTGATTTACTATGCTAACAAACTACTTGATGATGCTCAGATCAACTACACCACAACAGAAAAGGATTTTCTTGATATTGTTTATGCATTTGACAAGTTTAGAGCATATATTGTGGGGCAAAAGGTGATTTTTTATTCAGATCATGTTACTCTTACGTATCTTCTAAGCAAGAAGAATGCAAAACCTAGACTCTTATAGTGGATGTTGATGCTTCAAGAGTTTGATTGAGAAGTGAGAGACAAGAAGGGAAGTGAGAATCTTCTTGTAGACCATCTATCAAGGATTGATCAAGATGGACTCAAGAGGAATGATGATGGTGTGCCAATTAATGACACATTCCATGATGAACACTTACTAAGTGTGGTATCAAAGGAACTTCCATGGTATACGGATATTGCAAATTACCTTGTGAGTGGTGTTCTTCCTTATAAGTTGGATTATTGACAAAGAAAGAAATTTTTGCATGATATTAAATTCTATTATTAGGAGGAGCCTTTGCTTTATAAGAGATGTGTCGATGGTTTAATTTGGAGATGCATTCCTTAAGATGAAGCTCAAGATGTTTTGAGACATTACCATTCCTTGGATGTTGAAGGACACTTCGGTGTAACAAAAATAACATCTAAGGTACTATAATATAGTTTTTAGTGGCCAACTTTATTTTTAGAAGCTAAAGACTTTGTTCTTACATGTGATAGATGTCAAAGAATAGGTAATATCACTAGGAAATATGAGATGCCTTTAAAAGGAATCCTTGAACTTGAGCTCTCTGATGTTTGTGGTATAGATTTCATGGGTCCATTTCCTAGTTCTTTAAGCTATAAGTATATTTTGGTCATGATGGATTATGTTTCAAAATGGGTGGAAGCATTGCCAACCATTACTAATGATGCTAAAGTGGTTAAAAGGATGCTTAAGAGAACTATTTTTCCTAGGTTTGGTACTCCTAGGGCATTGATCAATGATGGAGGTTCCCATTTTTGTAATTATATGATTAAGGCTCTCTTAAAGAAGTATGGAGTAACACACAAGGTTGCTACTCCATATCACCTATAAACAAGTGGGCAGGTTAAGATTAGTAATAGAGAGATTAAGTGGATCCTAAAGAAAACAGTGTCTTATTGACGGAAGGATTGAGCATTAAAGCTTGATGATGCTTTATGGGCATATAGGACAACCTTTAAAACCCCAATTGGCCTTACTCCTTACCAATTAGTTTACAGGAAGTCATGTCATCTCCCTGTTGAATTAGCACATAAGGCATATTAGGCAACAAGGGCTCTGAATTTTGATTTGAAGAAGGCTGGTAAGAAGAGGTTACTTCAGCTTAAGGAATTAAATGAGTTAAAAATGAATGCTTATGAGAATGCAAATTTATAAAAAGATCATACTAAGTTATGGCATGATAAGCATTTATCTAAGAAGGAGTTTTATGAAGGTGAGCTTATTCTCCTTTTTAATTCAAGACTCAGATTATTTCCAGGAAAGTTGAAGTCACAATGGACGAGTCCATTTAAAGTTGTCAAGGTTTATGCTTATAGAGCAGTTGATCTTGCTAATGCAAAGGGGCACATTTTTAAAGTAAATGGATATCATCCCAAGCCCTACTTGATTGGTGATACAATTTATCCGAGTTGCTCTATCTCTCTATCTACACCCTAATTGAAGTATGGTAAGGTCAAGCTATAGACTTTCAAAATTTAGCAAGGTATTATTCACACATTTTTCTTTTATTTCATGATAATTACTTTCACTAATTCATCTATATTTCTTTATTTAGTATGTTTATTGTTAGTAAACATTTAGTTTATAATTAGTTTTCTATTCTATTTTTATACATTTTTACATATGTTCATTACATTATCAAATATGTCTAGTTAGGCACCACATATGCACACACTATCACGACTCGTCACGCATTGATGAGTCGTAATAGAGATATAAGATGATGAGTCATCACGCATTGATGACTTGTAATAGCACCTATTGGTGATGAGTCGTCACACTTGTACAACTCATCACAGAGAGTTAAGGTGACGAGTCATCACCATATTAACGACTTGTACACCCATATACATCTTACCTATACATGCATTCTTATATGTTTTTAATTATCATAGTTTAATTTCATTATTTTAATATATATTACACATCTTATTTGTTCATATATTTGTCTTATTCTACTTATTCCTAAACTAAACAATATTTTATAAATGAAAAGTTATTTCTTTTCCAAGAATGGGCATACCCTTTCCCATCTTTACACACCTTTTCACCAAACATTTACACCCCTACATCTTACACCCCTATTACATCTATAAACACCCCCTTTTAAGCACCCAATATCACATGTCTCCTTATACCAATGAATTTGCATTTACTTAAATTATCTTCTCTCATCTCTTACTGTTTCATCTTTTTTATTCTTTCATTCCTTCTACACTTTGGCTTTCTCTTCATCTCTTCTCCACTCTAAACCTAACCAAACCACTCTTCATCCTTTCATCCTCTTTATTTTATTTTTGCCTTTATAATTCATTCAAGCAGGACTATAATCATGGGTAAGACTAGAGTATCATCTTTTAAGAGGCCACATATTGAAGAAACACATCAAAAGGAGAAGGATCTTTCCCAAACTTACAAAGCCAAGTTTCTAATCCTTATACATGAGGAAGGTGCTAAGTTCATAACAATCAAGTTTAAGGAAATCTTGGGTTGTAAGTACATTCCTAACTCCCTTTTGAATGATGTGGGTATGTTTGAATCTTTTGATTAATTACTGACTTAATATGGGCTTAAGAAATTTGTTTCTATGCATAAAGATACTAATGTTGAATTGACTACCAAGTTTTATACTATTTTGGATGTTAATGCTAAAAATTCATAAATTTTGGAATTTCGCATGTAAAGGAAGAAACATCAACTTACTTACACTTTCATGAATCGTGTCTTTAGTTTCAAAAGAGATGGGTTGTGTGATCCCCCATCATCTTTAAGTTAAATGAATTCTAGATGTTTTTGACTGGTTTCCTCACACCATTCGACTCTAGGAAAGGCAAGGTTGTGTTTATTAAGGACTGGAAATATTGGTTGCTACATAAAGTGATTGCATGTGTTCTGTTTCATAAAACTGAATTCAACAGAGTCTCTGCACAAGATTTGTTTCTAATGTAGTGCATTCACAATAAGAAACAAGTGTGTTGGACCTAACTATACTCATTGTTAGCTAAATCAATTATTATTCTCTATCAATTTGTTGGTTTAATCAATTATTAGCTTGTGCTTCCTGTAAGGATGCACCTTCGACTCAAGGCCATTTTATTACCATTATTGCAAAAGCTTTGAATGTTAACCTTGATAACTATACTCATTTTGTTGAGTGTTCTTATTTTACTAAGCAAGCTTTTGTAAGAGGAGAAGTACTGGATGTTGTGTTTCGTTTGATTCCTCCCCGATCTCGTTCTGGAGAGAAATTGAAGGACAACCACCAGCTAAGGAGCAACTCTATAAAGAATCTACCAAGGAGAGTGATCCAAAGGAGGAACTTCCCCAATATACACCATTCGGTGATGTTCCTCTCCTCACTTATCTAATTCAAAGTACCACCGGTGGATCCTTAAGTGCACATCCTCCTATTTGGGATCAAATTTTGGATATGCATATTGCTATGCAACGTCAACTCAATGAGATGGAGTTTCAAAACCAACAACTTGCTTATCGGCAACACAAGATGGAGTACAAATTGAATCATTTTTTCACTGGCTCTGGCTATCCGATTGAATCTCCAACAACCACCCCTATGGATGACTGAGGGAATATTTCTATCCTTTCCTTTGCTTTATTTTTAATTACATTGAGGACATGCATGTTTTTAAGTGTGGGGGAAGGGATATTAGTAGGATATTAGTGGTATATGGTGGTATATAAGTAGTATCTTGTTTGTATGTTTTATATGTTTTATGTCTGTTGCATGTTTTGTATTTTGCATATGTCATTATCTCATTTTGAATTTAGGGTATTATTATTGCTATTTTGCATTCATATTATTCATTCTCTTCATATTTTTAATAAGTAGTTATTCTTTTTAATCTATTGATTTTGATTGAGGTTAATTATTAATGTTGATAATTAGATTTTGTATGCTCTATTAATAGAACTTGAAAGTTTCATCTAGTATAGGTTATAAATTTTTCTTTTTATCTCTTTTTATTATTTCTAAGATCTAAAGAATATTTAGTCAACTTGCTAACTATGCTTAAGGCTAAAGTGGTAAAGATTTAAGCTTAGGTTTTCTTAGAATTTCGAGTAACCTTAGGGAAACTATAGCCATAGTACTTATGAAACTCACTTTTCAATAATGGATAAGGACAAGAAAAAAATTAAAACAAAAAAACAAAATAAATAATGCTTGTAATGTGATGCATCTTGAGTAAGTTATGTGCAATTAAGTATGCTCCTTAGTTGTATTATTCAAAAAAGGATGTATGATGTTGCAAGTAAATGTATTTTGAGTAAGTTGTGTGCATTTGTGTTTGCTCCTCATTTGCATTCATTCAGAAAGAATACATCCAAAAAATATATATTTGAATAAAATGTCTAAAAATGCCATGAGAAGAGTGAGTTGATGTGTATGATTAACATTGTCTCAAGGTTGCTTTTGCTTCTAAGAAATCCTAAGTTTAGAGAATAACTATTTTGGTTAAGTAGCTTGGTTAGAACTTTGACTTTGAGTTCTTGATTTTATTCTTAGTAAATTGAGATAAATTGGTGAATTTATTGCTTATGCTATGAAACTTGCTTCTTTTATTATTATGGAACATTGAAGTTTGGTTGATTAACTATCTTTTATATCCTCTTTCATTTTTTAGATGACTTGACAAGAAAACTACATTTGTTTTGGAAGAGATGAAAATTTTTTGTGCTTTTCTATACTAGATCTTTTCTTGCTTGAGGGCAAGCAAGGTCTAAGTGTAGGGGAGTTTGATATAATGAAAATATACATAGTTATTTAGGCTAGTTAAGGTCTATTTTCATTTCATTTCATCATGTTTTATGTGTTTTTTTAGTTATTTAATTAATGTTTTTTACATATTTCATCATTAGGACATATTATGTAAGTTTTACGCATGATTTAGGGCTTAAATATGCTTTAGAAGACACTTGGAGTTGATTGGAACAAGCTAGGAAGCAAAAGGAGTCAAGCTTGGATCATAAGGAAGGGTGATAAGTCGTCACCATATGTACGAGTCATCACCGAGAGTCTCTAAGATGATTCATCACCCCGTGATGAGTCGTCACACTCATTTCTTGCCAAAGGGTTGCAACTTTTCCTAGTTTGAGCAGTTTTCATATTTTAGCCATAACTCTGTCTATAAACATCCAAATTAGGTGATTCAAGTTGCTCTAGAAAGATAACAGAATTTTATATAATTTTATGAGGGAACTTTTTAGAGATAAAGTCATCTAAATGGACAAAAATTCCCTTGAAGTTACAAATTCTGCAAAAGGGGTGACCTTTGATGTCAAGTGGTGCCTTTCCAAGTTCAATCCTATTCTAATCACTTCCAGCAGCTTCCAAGTCCTATATATGCATCATTTCTAGCCTAAAAAAAGAAGGAGAGAAAAAAATAGGACAATAAGAAGAAGATTAGAGAGAGACATATAAATCAATAGAGTGTTTTAGAAATACTACTATCTTTTAGTTTTAAGAGTCATTGTAAAAACACTTGAAGAAGACAAAGCTAAGTGTAAGAGAAGATCATCCTAAGTATCAAGGATCCTTTAGAAGACATAGAAGGGAGTTTTACTTATTCAATTCTTTATCTTTTTATCTTTCTTTCTATATTAAATTCGGTCTTCTTTTGTTGCTTCTTAATCATGTATCTAGGCTAAGTCTTTTGTATGGGAATTATAATGACGAAATAAATAAGAACTACATTTTTATCTTATATCTTTCATTATTTAATTTCAATAAGTGCTTGATCACTATATCTTATATCTTTCACCATATTTAATTTCAATTGTCAATCAAATTATCACCAATGAGAGTTGGGGTAATTTGGTGGAAAGTGATTGAGATTACTTAAGATTGTAATTTTGCTAGGAATCGTAAAGGGAATTCATCTTAAGGGAAACATAATTAGTAAAATATATTTTATGGTTTTCTCTTATCTTTGCAATACAACGAGAGTGCTTGTAGACTTTAAGAAGAAATACATTTAATTGACAATGAGAGTTGCTTTTAAAGACTATAGACTAATTTCCAATCAATATGTTTTATGATAACTATGTTTAAAGTTCTTGTTTGATTATGATTTGTGATTCTCCCATAAATAGATATATATATTGTTTGTCTTATTATTTTAGTAATTAGTTAGTATTTAGATTTCTTTATTTGTTTTAGTCATTATTACTATTATTCTGGTTTTATTTTACCTACCTATCTAAGTATCTATCCAATTAATAGAAGATTTACTCCAAGTCCCGAGTGTTCAACATCCTACTTGCTCTATACTAAGCCCTAAAAACTAGGGTATACAATTCCACCCGCTTCACACACTTCTATACTTCACACGAGTTCAACATCTCGGGTTAGGATCCCAAACTACACAATTCCCAACCAAGGTTCACAATACACAATAAAATAAATATTAAATAATAATATATTAAAATCACTAAAAAATCCATAAATTCAATAATAAATCACAATATAATTTATTTAAACATCAAAACACTAAATATAAATATTTTGCACAACAATTGATAAAAATCTCAAATAATTAATATAATTATATAAAAATCCAATTTTTACAAATATTCAATATAAAATAGTCACTTTCACATTTAATTATTCAAATAGCATAATTATATAATAAAAGTAATTTAAAATCTATTTAATTATCAAAATGGTAAATAACATATTATTTAAATATGAATTTCAAAAATTAGTATTAATTAGCTAAAAATAGTAAATAATATAAAAATAATAATTTAATACCCTATAAAATTCTAAAATCATTTAAAACATAATATTTAACTATATTTTCAACAAAATCATACAATTAACCTATAATTCCAAAAATCACATAATATTAATAATTCCTCAAAAATTATATAAATTCACTAAAAATTATTTTATTAATACTAAAATTACTAACACTAATTAACTCAAATTTCCAACCAAAATAATTAATTAACATAATTAACAAAAATTCAATTTATATTATTAAAATATTCAAAAATAACCATAAATCAAATTTATTCAATAAAATATAAAAAATTATTTTGGGGAAGCTTGAGCTCAATACAACAACTTTACTAAAGAGAAAAACCATGGATCAAAGCCAAAAATTAAATAAAAATACAAAACCCTAATTATACATAAACAAAAACTAGCTTAAAACTCAAAACCAATGGAGAATGAGCTTTAATAGAGGTCAGAAATGGACTCATCGAAGCTCAAGGAGTCCAGTAAGCCCAAGATCATAAGCTGGTTCCACCGAAGCTGACACCGACAATGTAAAGCTCCTTCTCTGCTACTGCTGCTGCAACTCGCGATCCCGACAGCTTCAGGCGGTCCTCAATAACGACAGTCAATGTCTAGAGGAAGGGGGAGAAGCTGGTGGTGAGGGGTGGTTGTCCGATGAGGCATGGTGGTGGTGCTAGTAACATAGTGATGGGGAAGGGAAAAATGGGGAGAAGAGAAGAGAAAAAAAGAAAGAAAAAGGAGGGGTTGACCGGGTAGATAGATTTTGACCAATATATATATATAAATATACTTAACTTTAAATCACACAATAAATATATATACACATGCATAACTCACATATATACACATAATAATAATAAAATAACCCTAGTTTAAAATAATAATAATAATAATAATAATAATAATAATAATAATAATAATAATTCCATTTAAAAATATTGAAAATTAAAATAAAATAATGTACATGCATGTAATAGTAACAACATAAAAATAAATGATACGATCCTCAAAAAGGTAAATTTGTGAAGTCTACACATCAATAAAGTCAAGTACAAAGCTTGGACAAATTTTTGGGTTATTTTCTATTTTGGAGTCAATAAGGAAGATTCAAGAATATTTTATAAAATGTGAGAAGATTTAAGGATATTTCAAGTCAAAGTCAAGAAGTCAAAGTCAAATTCAAAGTCAACAAGTCAAAGTCAATTGTCAACATCGTACTTAATATGTGACATAGCATACTTCAATGCTTAGTTGTCATGAGTTGTCAATTTGACTTTTCAATGCTTAGTTGTCATATTTTTTAAGGGATCCTATTTAGTAAAGAATTTTCCTTTATAGGTGTCTTTAGGAATAAGTAAGAAAACATATTCTTTCAAGGATTATGATGTTTACATGCCTATATAAAGGCCATAGCATTCTAGAACAAAATTGAACAAGTTTTATCAATTAAATTTCAATTCTTGTGAGGTTAAAGTCCTTCTCTTTTGTTCTTAAAAGAACTTTAGTGAATTTATCAAGTGAAGGCTTGGTATATTCAAACCTAGTTTAATTTAGACTTAAAATTGACTTTGATAATCTTAGGTTTATATTAAACAATCTTTAATTCTTTATAATTAAGGTTCTTAAGTGCAGATTATTTAAGGGTTTTGTTGGGAATTAAAGTTTATTTTGCTTGATTTATAAATGATCTTTGACAAGGTTATCAAAATTGAATATGGGTTTGATACAAGTTAACCATGTTCGTATCAGCTAAAATCTCGAGATATATATATATATATATATATATATATATAATTTTCAAAATAATCATGTTATTACAATTTAAGTCAATTTATTAATTAAAATTAAATGCATAAACACTTCAACATATAAAACTTATTTAATATACTATACTATTTTAGAAATTTTTTACTAGTTGAGATATTTAATTGAAAAAAGTTTAAATACCGAAATAGCAAAATAAAGAAGCTAAGACACTACATATGTAATTTTTTTTAAAAAATCAAACTTATTTACTACAATAAATTTCACTTTTTGTTAAATTTAATAAACTTTACTATTTTAAAATTTTAGCATCTAATCAAATTAATTAAATTTTTCAATGAATTTTTTAAGTTGGTAAAAGAGTTTATTTTAATAATTAAATAAAACAATTAATTAGTCAACTTTTAAAGTCTTTTAAATTTTTAATATTTAGTAGAACAAACAAATATTACTTATCATTAATTTTCTTATTTATTAAACTAAATCTTATTGTGAGCTTAACAAAATATATATATCTATGTAAAATAGGCTATTTTACATTTTGAGAAAAACGGTTGATAAAATTTACCAAAATAGATCAAACATATAAAATTTTATTATATTTTAATAATTAAATTTATGTTCAATCTTAAATTTTTCATTTATGCGTATGTTTGATAAGTGGAATCATAATTTTTTTACTACGTGAACTATTATACTTATTTATAAGAATTTAAAATGGTAGGATTACCTAATGTGTGTTTGATATTTTATATTTACCAAAAATATCTTTATAAATTACATTTTAGATTAAGGGTATAAATTCGGATTACAAATTTAATTCTTCATATTATTTGTGTGATATATCATTGTCTTTATGTTAAAATAAATAAATAAATAAATAATTATGGTCTTTGATTGGCCATTTCATTCACCGCAAATTATATTATGGATCTATGTCTATGATGTTATGTATACCTCACACGTGTGATTTAAGCTCGCTTTTTTTTTTGCGCTCATGTTATTTTTTTTTTTTACACTTTCTTCTTTTTCTTCTTCTTATTCTTCAGGGCGTGTTATTTTTTCCTCACACTTTGGCTTTTTTTTATTGTTAATATCTACATCTTCTTGCTCTTATCCTTCTTGTTCTTTTCTCACCATTGTGAAACTCTTTATAAATGAATAACTAGAAAACGAGTCGTGCATTTGATGATGTGTGCAATGCCCATATATTCTTGTTTAAGCATGCACAAGCTATTGGAAGAATACATATGCTCCAATCATGAGTTCACCATCCTTAAGGTCACAAACTCTCTGAGAGTAAAGTATCCAATGTACACAGCTGCTCCTTCTTCTTTTTCTTTTTCTTCTTCTTCTTCTTCTTCTTCTTCTTCTTCTTCTTCTTTTTGTATTTTTTTAGATTTGATTTTCATTGATTTTGTTGTGTTTATTTAGTTTTATGTATATAAATTTATCAGTTGTAATGGAAAGATTCATGTATTATTGATTGAAAGTTCATGTGTTAATAAATAAATATAAAATTGAATGTGAACCTATAGTGAAAGTTTGTGAACCTACAGGTAAAGGTCTATGAACCTGCAAGTGAAGGTCAGTGAACTTGCATGTGAAGGTCGGTAAACCTACTGCAAAATTCATTGATCTTGACATACATGTTCATTTGAACCTGTAGGCAAAGGTTAATGAACTTACAGCAGACTCATTGATTTTGACCTGAAAATTCATTGATTCTCATTAACATACAAGTGAAGATCAATAAACTTCATTGTTTTGATCAATTAACCTATTAATTATTACAAGTGTAAAGAGAAATTAACTAATTAAAACAAAATTTAACCCAAAGTTTAACACATGGTCTAATGCACTCTCTTTACATTTTTTTTTTCTCCTTCACATAATTAAAATCATCACCGCACTTTTTCTTTTGATAGAAGATCATATTGATGGGTAGAGAAGATCATGGATTAGATTTTTATTTTTCTTTCTTTTTCATTATGAATTGTATAGTCAAGTTGATTTGAATAACATTTTTGGCTTTTGTATGCCCATTATTGCCTCTGTAAATGGATAATGATGATGAAGTGAGTTAGAGATGGTGTAATTAATTTTTTTCATATATATATTTTGGGTTTTGGCTTTGTAAATGGACATAAATCTGTAAGAGAAGATCAATGAATTTTCAGATGAAAATCAATTAATATGTAGGTAAAGATAAATGAACATATTATAGACTCATTGATCTTCATCAACAAGTTCATTAAACTTGCAGGTGAAAATTAATGAATTTACAAAAAAAAAAAAAAGACGTTGATGGAAAAAATAAAAAACGCTCGCATTTTTTATTTCGCACATGCAATGACTATTGGTTCATATTACAATATAAATAGGAGTACATGATATAAGAATCCTTCACTCCCCTTTCCCACAAACTACTTGGGCTAGGAAGCGTGGGCACTTCCCTAACCATAAAAAGTGAGCCCTTGGACTACTTGGGCTAGAAGTAGCCACTAAAGAGTCGACCACCATGGTATGACATTATATTCTCTCCCGCCTCAACCAAAAGAGAAGTTTGAATTATTTTCAAACAGCTACAAAAGTTTTCCATGGCCTAACTAATAAAAAATTTTCTATTATCTCTTTTATTTTTCTAACACACATATATATTTTTTGAATTAGAGAGACCGAAATAAAAATCAAACTCTTAACTTATAGATATCTTAAAATGAATTATACTACTAAACTATTAAACTTTTGGTTAATATTACTAAATAAATTATTAAAAAAATCACATAAATTATGTATGATATTATTTTTGTGTTAATGATATAAGATTGTCAAGAGCAATAGAAAATTTTAATCCTTTAAACCAGGAAAAAATAATAATAGTAAGATGGGATAAAAAAAGCAAAATCCCTTTAGCACATGAATAAAAACAATCTATGCAATATGAAAATCATAATTCCTTTCTCCTTACATGTCATCCAAAGTCCAGCTTTTGGCGTTTTGGCCTATTGGTGTTTTGGATTTTTGTCTGTTAACACTGGCGTATTTCTTAATGTATATTACACATAGTCAGAAAAAAATAAAAATAAAAATCTTCATCTAAAAAAATGGCACCAAAAACAGCCCATTACATTATGGGTCCAAAATTTAGCACCAAAATGGTACAGAGCGTGCTATACCATTTCCATGCACAAAAGATCATAAGGACTATTGCCCTTAGCTCTGCCTCTGTCTCCCTCCATTTGCAGTTGCAGACACCCCAAAATGTTAGGGTACTAATTGCATTGCCAATTATGCCACTGATAACGTGCCCATTTCCAACCTTAATATACCAAAGATGCTGACCAGAAATCAATCATCACCATCCATCATTTTATCTTGTTTGTTTTTGGTGCAGTATAGTGTGGAGGATTACTTAATTTCCCACTTGTCCTTACATTATTTGACTCCTTGTATATGTGTATTGTATGCTTGTCATCTGTTTTGAATGTAGTAATGGTTGTGTAATGTTTCTTTGAATCTTAATTATGTTCTTTCTATTTATATACATGCATATTATATTCAACTGGGTGCAACTCAATTTCTGCAATCTCTGAAACACAAGGGTTTTTTTCTTGATTTGCCTTTTGTACACTTGCTAAATGGAGCTACCTAAAGATGGTAATAAATCTTTATGCTTTCTCTTTATATAATAAGATTAATCAAATAGCTTAACTTTCAAATTTCTTGCCCTTGCTCTTGCTGGTTTTCCTTGCAAAAGTTCCATACAGGTTTCTTTTTTTTTTTTTTTTGACAAACAGATGAATTTTTATTTACATGACCATGGATTATTAATGACTAAATTTACAATTTATTAGTGGACTATGGCACTATGCTAAATGTATTTGCAAACCAAAGCATTCAAACTTACAATTCCATATATAAAAGTGTATATAAGTGCATGTTTGTTTAGAACATTTAGTTGTCTGGGTAGTTTTGTCTCTTGATACCATGTTGGTGAGAGTGGGCTTATATCCTAAATGGTTACTTAAATTTACTTCTTGCTTTAAAATGGATCGAAAATTTTAACTTTTTTCTTTTTTTTTTTACTTAACTTCTATTTTATTTCAAATTGGCACCTTCGATAAATTTTTGGTCCTTAACCTTTAAATTTTTCAATTTAGTCTACATAATTGAAAAAGTCTAGAAATCTAGTCTTTCAGGCTCTGATACTACTTAGGATGAGCCTACTCTTGCTAAGGCGAAATCAAAGAGTTAATCAAAGATCAATGGTCATGAAAACTAGAATTTTTAAATTCTTTTTGCTTCTCATGCTCGAAGCATTGAGAATTAACAACATAACTTAAAGGTCTCTATTCTTGAGAAAATAATTTCAAACTCACTCTTTCTTAGAGTCAATTCTCTTATTTGTTCAAAATAGTTTTCTATTGATTTAGTTAAAGTTTCTAAACAAGCATTCATAGAATTAAAACAATCAATGATAGAATTTAACAATTTTATTACTGGATCCTTGTCTACTTCATGATCTAGATGTAAGCAATTAGGATATGGACAATTATCTGTCATTAACTAAACATAAAAATGCACCAAGTCTATCTTAAAAAGATACACTTAACTCTTCCTATTATAAATGTTTAACAAATTAAAGCAATTATTCTAGAAGAAATATATACCTTCAGTAAACATAGTCCAATAAGGTTCCACAACAGTTTCAACTTTCTTCACAGCATTTACCAAAAACAATCTACTGATTGAAGGTTTTTCTATGCTAAGGCTACCTTTTTTGTTTTTAATAATATGAATCTTACAAACAACACTCCTTCCTGATACTACTATGATTAAACAAGGTATATAGTAACAAAAATATTTTTACAGATATAGTGATATATTGGTTTTATTTCTGCTCCCATTCCTTCTGAAGTAGAAAGAGTTTTATATAAACATATAATAAAGTAGTTGGTGCCTCTAGTGCTATTTGCTAGCTCAAACTAATATTGGTCCAATTTTTCAATGATCTTTAAGTACAATAATATCAAGGAATCTTATCTCTTTTTATCTAAGTGGAATCCAAAGAGATAAGAAATCTATTAGTATTCTCTTAAAACAAGACACATGAGTTTCATCTTGAATTTATTATTATTCTTTGTACCTAATTATTCTTCAAGTTTCTAATGATTGACTATCATTTTCTTTTGATAAGGTTCTAAGGATTTCTAAGGATGCTTTAGGAATCTCTATTAGTGTTCTAGGAATTTCTACAAATCTCCTTAAAAGTTGATCTAGTGGGCTAGAACCAAAAGTTGACTTAGAGGACATAGTTCTTCTTAACATAAGATCAGCGATTTATAACCTCTCATAAATTCTTCTAGATTAAGAATTATATCTTTTCCTCTGTGTGTTATTTGAGAAGATCCTATTTTTCTGGAAAACACAGTTAGTTCTATAAGAACCTAACTTTTTAGTTAGCTTAACTCAATAAGAGTTATTTCTTTTCTATGGAATTACTTATAGTTTTCTTACCCTTTTTCAAATAATTTTGTTACTTTAGAAATGTTCTCACTCTAGGATTGGTAATGTTAATAAGCTTGAACACTATTTTAGTCTGATATGCCAAATACTTGGCTTGGAAATTCATTCTATTCATTTTAGTTAACTTTATTCTTAAGGTCAAGGAATTTTTCAAACATTTATCACTCTAAGCCATTAAATAATTTTAATGGGCTTAAAACCAAACTAGACCATTTGCCAGGTTATTTTAAACACATGATATTAGTTGATCTTTAAACTCTCTTCACTTTTTATCTAAGATTGCTACCATCACAGGACTATCTACCGAAAGGTTGAAAAAGGGCACTAGTCTTACTTGCACAAGTCCTACATGGATGTACTTGTACTCTCCTTTTGACCTATTGACCATTTTTCTAATTTTGGTGATATTAATAATGAGTACATCCAAAATTTATAACTCCATACTAGAAACCTAAGCGATTGACTTAGACTGTGAGACATTTACTATTGATTTAAAATGGAACATTGACTTATTGTACATGAAGTTAATGCCTACCTTAGGAAATTTTGATTCTAAACAACTTTTAGATGGATCCTCATATTGGAATAATTTCTCATGTACTAGAACATTATCTAAAGAGACTAGCATGTCATCTATGGTAGCTCCAGCATCTGCTGACATCATGAAGATTTGAGTTGTCCATAAATTAGATTCATCATAATCAATTTAATTAATACCTGGAAATTGCTTCATATATTAAAGTTATATAAGAGTCTATGTTAAAATACTCAACATCATCTATGGGTTCATACACTAAATTCTCATCTTTAAAGAAGATTCTTTGAAGATTTTCTTTTCCTTTGTTCTTATATGGACAGGTATCAACTTTGTGACCCTTGGAGTCATAAATCCAGTAGTAATAACAGCTGCTCAAAGGTTTTCCTTTAGGACATTTATGCTCTCTCCCATATTTTTTCTTAAAGGCGTCTAGCATATCCTTGTCCCTAAGGTTTGTTCTTATTTAAATAAATATTGTGGGTTTAATATACCTCTTTTTTTATTATGTCTCTTTTCAATATTCTTCTTTTATTGTACTTTTGAATTTTTTTAGAAGAATATCTTGTTCTAGATTGATATTTTATTCCATAAGAATGCCCATATCTTCTTGGAACATAATATACTCAATCTAAGAACAACAACTCTTATTCAAATAAGGAAAGCACTTAGCATCTTGCTTTACTAAAAGTTCAGTATATGCCTTTCTTATGGTATACTTAATTTCTTGGATTCTTCCCCCTAAACTCTCGACTATCTTGTCCTTATTTAGGAGAAGTTCATAGGTCATTTTTGCTACTTCAGGACTAGGCTCTGGAAACTTAGCAAATAACAATTATGACATGTATTTTTGAGATGCCATATCAAGATTGTAATAATATTTTTAAAAATTGTAGGCAAAAGTAAATAACACGTCACAAATTTATAGTTTTATCAAAGCCAATATTTATTTTTCTTTTTCTAATAACTTTGTAAATAAGGAGAAACCACAAAACTCTCTTTTCAAAGCATCTATCACTATAGCCAAGACTTCATTAGTCAAAACCTCTTTGTCTATTTCTTCTTTAATTGGAGTATGGACTCCTAGTAAATTCTAGTATTTTTGTGCATTGACTACCATAGCAGTTTTGCATCATTCATAGGTGCTTGTAGGAAAGTAACTACTAAACCTCATTATAAATCTAATCATAGTAATCCACTCATTTATTCCATTTGAGAAATGTTTTCATAATCTAAATTTAAAAATATTACCAACCTTATAACTGGTTTTAAAGGGTTATCCCTAGATTTGAATTCTTCTTTCATCCTATGGGGATAGTTAGACTTAAATAAACTAGTTGGACTTATACAAAGTAATTTTCATAGATACAAGCTCATTAAAGATTTTATCATCTATATGTAGAAGAGATTCATCTACTAGACCTAAATATTTTCTAAGGTCTTAGGCTAGATTGCTATTGTTCATATTTGCTACCTTAATGGCAAAGTCATCAATATAGGAATCCATTTCTTTTCTTAATTTTTGTATCTTGCTATCATATATGTTTTTAAAGTTTTTTCTCTTTCTATAACATCTAACCTTTCATTCACCAATTTGTCTATCTTAGTGGTCAAGGTTTATCTTTCTTCTAGTAAATCACCAAGTATGGAACTGTTTAAGGAAATGGCTCACTTCATTTTGTACGTTGTTGAATGAAGTTAGTCCTGATGGATTATTGGAATTCAAATTCTTTGTTCGATTTTTTTATTAGTCTTTCAACTTATTCATAACTAAGCAAATGATCTAAAAATATAACAATTACATTAACAATACACAATTTTCTATTATAATCAACACAATCGCAAGATTAGTTATGATAATCTAAACTCCTTGACTTGCTTTAATTAAGTAATTCTTGTCTCAAATTTCTTAAACTATTAGTACTAGACCAATAAAAAAAATAAAGATACTGAATACGATTTTCAACAACATAAGGCACGAGATAAAAATATAAAAAAATTCTAATTTTTTTTATTTTTTTTTCTATTAAAGTATGGACTTATTTGCAAAATAACTTCAATTTTGGACTAAAGTAGTAATATTACACTGCTTAAGGATCAAAAAATTTAAAAGGAACAACACATGAAACTAAAATAAGACTTTAGTGACTAAAATGATACAAATTGAAGTTAAGCGACCAAAAGAGATATTAACCCTTATGACAGCATAGTTTCTTCTACATATTACAACTCATGATGGATAGTGAACTGAACGTGTGATCAATTTATTAACTGAATTTGATGCATCTTACAAACAAAGAAAAGGGTATTATGCAACTAAGTGAACTACTAAATACTACTATATATCGGTCAATTTACATCCTCATCTTTTGCAAAGATATTTTTAATTAATAATTTATCGATGTTTAAGACATAATGTATACAAACATATTAAATTAGTTGTCAGAAAATTTTTACCATTTTTATAATTATATCTGGATCAAATCAAAATAGTTAAAGTTCAATGAACTCTATATGCGAATGGTTTAAAAAAAAAAAAACAACTGCTATTGGAAATTATTTAGAACATTAAGAACTAAACAATAATTCATTCTTTACATAAAATATCAACATTCGAATTTTTAAATAATTACAAAAGACTGAAGAAGCAATCATGCAAGGAGGGGGAATAGGAGAGGAGCCATGCCCATGCCTCCTTAGTCCCTACTAAGTATTGTCTCTTTCTATGCCTTAAAAGAAATTTTCATTTTTCTTTTTTTAATTCCCCATCTTTCAATTTTAAATTTCCAAAATTTTACCATATAAGTTACATGTATGTTAGCATTTCCTTAAGTACTGTTATACTCTTTAGTTTTATATCATCATTGATATTACATTTCTAGTTAGTATAAGTATAATAAAGCTAACAATACTACCAATATAGATAAAATATTTTTTAAAAAAATTAATATTTCAATAAAGAAAACCAAGAATTTATGTTAGTTTTTACTCTATTTATTTATTATAAATTTATTTTACTACCTATTTTCTTAAAAATAACATTATCTATTATTTTACATTAATTAATTCTAAAAAAATGAGTAAAATATTTATACTATTTTTATCAATGCATTTTTACAAAACAAAAAGAAATATAACAAAATTAGTAAAAAAAATTTAATAAACAAAAAAATTTATTAAAAAGGGACCAGAAAAAATTTAATATGGAATCGATAAATAGACCAAGCAACAGACTTCTCCAAGAAGAAGTGACCTGAATAGTAAAGCAAATTATAGCCTTCTTGTTAAAATGCTCCAATCTGTTAGTAAAATTAAGCTGAACCAATTGACATTTTTATATTTATTTCGCATGGATCATGAATGTGATGTATTTACGTTACCTTAATAATTGGAAAGAAGGGAAACAAATAAACTGAAAGGCAGATTAGTTTTGTCCCTTGGCCTTTAGTTTGTGAGATGTAGATATAGCATATACATACATAAATACTAAAACGGGTCCCATCCCATCCTATGCTTAGACTCGGACCCCAGGCTCTATTTTTTGTGTGGTAGAGCCCTTCGCAGAATCTCTAAGTCTCTATTGCTCTCATTCATTTACTTCTGTGGTTGTTTTGGGCATATGGGGATGAGAAAAATGTATACAACGATCAACTACCTGTATTTAATGTCATCCATTATTTTCTTGGTCATTGCAGGAAAATACCAGCTAACTATTCCCCATTAATCCATCTGTGGGACGAATCTATAACATTTCTACTATAATAGGCACAGTACAATAATGTTGTTGTTTGCCACATGAAAAAAAAAATTAAATTAAAATTAATTGTCACAATATTAAAATTCATATTTATCATGCAACTATCCTGAAATAATTTTGCATAATTGGCCAAGCTACATCAAATGCTATTATAAATGTTTTTATGGGTCAATTAATGGTAGCACTAGCCAATGAGCTTTAGCCCAACTGGCAAAGTGAAGGCACCCATAATCAAGTGATCATGAGTTCAATTTTTAGGATATACAAATTATGACTTTTAATCATGATATACTACTAAAAATGATATATAATATCTAACCTTGTAATATAATATGATGTGTAAAAAAAAATATTAATGATAGTACTAAGATATCACAACGTACCATTCTTGAAGGTCAAGATTTATGGTATAGGTATTACATAATTGTACTTCAAAAAGTCGTAATATTTACTATTTTTCAAGTTTATGTATATATTTAAAATTCAATAATTAGAAATATTATAATTTGTTTAATTATTTATGTGATACTAACTCTATCTATAATAGAGATAAAATGCACATCTAACTTTAAATATTAGTTCAAAGATAGGTTATGTTGATGGAGCTAAACTCCTTATTGAATTGAAGTAAGATACTTAGCCATTAAAACATAAACAATCATACAATTTTAAGTCTAATCTAAACTAGCAATTGTAATGAAAGATAGATGTGAAACAATTTAAGTAAACTTACAAAGTTTCAAAAGAACAAAATTTAAGAAAAAACCTCACTTTTTAATATTTCAATCTTTCAAATTTGTTTTTGATTGTATAAGCCCTTATATAGATACATAAATAACCTAATTCTTAAAGAAAAAAGTTTTTTTCTTTATTCCTAAAGATGTCTATGTAGAAAAATTTTTAATTAAAGAGATTTTCTTCAAAATTTGACAACTCATCTTTAAAAAGTTAAAATTAATAACTCATTACAATTCATGACAACTAAGCATTGGAGCATATCCTGTCACATATTGATCATTGACCCTTGACTTGTTAACCATTTAACTTTAACTTTAACTTGTTGACTTCCACTTGTAATATTTTTGAATCGTCTTACATTTTTTTTAATCTTCCTTATTGACTCTAAAATAAAAAAATAACTCAAAATTCATCAATATCAAGCTAATTAATTTCAGAATACAAAATTAACCTAATTAGTTTTAAATTCTTCATATTCAACTCCATGCTAACATTTTTAATCTCTTTTAGGATTCACATTATTATAATTTTATTATAATAAAAATTCAACTAAAGTTTTTAAAACTACAAATGTAGTATAACTAATTTTTAATAATTCCAACTAATCTTTCAATATTTATTTCTCTATAATAAGTTCGAACTTGAAATCTTACATAACAAAAATATACGAAGTGTACCAATTTTTTTTCAATTATATTAAAATTATAAATAATTTACCAAATTAAAAATATTTTTATTAAATTTCTAAAATTGAAACAAACTTGTAACAAAAATCACATAATAACTTTTATAACAGAATTTAATTATTTATATTTATTATTGAGTACAGCCCCATAGTTTGACCTTTTTTTTTTTTTTTCTTAATTTTGAAACCAGACCTGCCTAGTTTGACTTAATTAATCACAAGTTACAAAATCTCTAAAACCTTAATTTTCTAATCACAGCTCACATATTGTAACATACATGAAACATCTTAATCATTGCTGAAAATTTATTTAAAAGAAAAGAAAGTTGTAATCGACCAACGCATATATCCAGAAGAGAAAGCTGCTATCCGTACTTAACTCATAAAACAAATAATTAAAGGAAACGTAGAAATTATCATAGAAACAAACATTAAACACATATTACAAAAGTCACTTTCTAAGCAATTAATTAGCAGAGTCATGAGTCATCATCATCATAATACATAACAGAAAATCCTAACATAGACATGCAGCAGCAGCAGCAGCACCTAGCCCTAATAATTCATGCAGAATCCTAAATAATTCAGTCTTTCATACACACACATTATGCAGATATATTAAAGATTCAGTAGGTCCACATGCAGTCAAGCTCAGTGGGACCAATTCCCACTCTTCCGCCACCACCACCGCCAGCGCCACCATCAATCCCGACATCTTCTGGGCCTGCCATCCAGCTCATGGCAGTGGTGGTGCCTCCTCCAGTGAATGTCGTTGCCATGGCTGGGGCTGGTGACGAGAAAAAGAAAGGAAGCTGAAGATTTTCTTGCAGAGACCTGAGGCTAGGAAAGGCAGAAGCACTCGTGTTTCTTGAATATCTTCCAAATGGATCAGTCATATTTGGTAGAGATGGCGGTGGAGCAAACTCGAAGTTGTTCTGATTAGCAGCAGCAGAAGCAGCAGCTGCAATGGTGGAGAAACAGGACACGTGCTCATGTTGGGCATGGCTATCATAAGAGCAGCTGTCACGGTCAGAAAGAGTGGCTGTCGACGCAGCAGAAGTGGTGGTAGGATCCAAAAGAGGTGGTAGAGACACTGAAGAAGGAGAGCTGGCTTCTGGGTAGAGGCTGATGTTGAAACGGCTTTTCTTAGCAGCACTGCTGCTGCTACTGCTTGTAGTGGCACCGCCGCTCTTCTGGAAGACCCTAGAGATAACCCACTCGTCCTAGAAATTAAACACGGTCAGTTAAGTCGCTAAACGTAGCAGTAGCACTGTATGTCAAGCATAACAATTGTACTTGAGCATTAACTTTCTCTTGATCCACTTACAGTCTACATGCTAATCAAGGAGATATCTATTACTAATACACTGTCATAAAATGCATGACTAAAATTTTATGGAAGATCAACCTAGGGTTTTAGACGTACTAATATGTTGCAGAAACTAAGTAATGCAAGCAGATACCTTGGCAGACACTTTACATACAAGAGGTAATCAGTGGATGGTGCTCTTGGAAAGGATACAAGAATAATGATGCTGGAATGCAGGGATCAATAATAGAATCCCAATAAAGACTTATGTCTACTACTTTCTGCAACGTGTCTTTTCAGCCCTACTTAAATGTAAACAGCATACGGATATATCATTATTAATAGGGCTGAGTATTGCGATCATATAACTAACTAATAACCCTGAACCTAGTCGAAACCTCATGCTATGAATAACTTTGAGCGATCGAGCAAAGAAGCTCAATAGATCACTTAAATCATTGATCACCAACAGATATCCTTGCCGACAGGCTAAACAAATAAAGAAAAAAAAAAAGAAAACCAACATAGCTGCTGATCAACAACCCTAATCATGGCATGGTTCTATTGCACTCAAAGAAGCTGCGTATAAAAATAACTAGTAGGTAATTATTATATACCTTGGAGCTACGGGAGAGATAATGGTAAGCAAATTTGCCTTCAAGGCGATACTCATGCATAACCCAGTTGCTTTTCTCTCCTTTAGGAGCTCTTCCTCTATAGAAAACCAAAGTCTTCTTCATTCCAACAAGTGCACAGGTCCTTGAGCTATAAATCTCTCTATCTTTCCCAGTAGCCTTCCAGTAACCAGCTTCAGTAGCTCTATTAGTTCTAAGCCCAGTTGGGTACTTTCTATCCCTCAAGCTAAAGAAGTACCACTCTTTCTCCCCCATCTTAGCTTTCTCTGAAAAAACAACAATTACACAATTAGATGAAAAATTGAACACCGAGTTAGAATCTTTTCGTTACCCCAGTTAGTCGATTCCACTTATGGGTACTTACCAGGAAGCTCCCATGGTTCACACTTGTTGAGATCCACTTCAGCAATGGCTCTACCAGTAAAGTTGCTGTCAAGAACTTTCTTGAGAAGATAGTAAGTAATAAGCTCCTCATCAGTTGGGTGGAACCTAAAGCCAGGAGGTAAATGGGCAGAATCACCGTTGTCAAAATGGCGGTAGTGGTCCATATAGAGAATTAAAGAAACAAAAGGAAGCAAACTAACAAACAAAACCCAAGTCTAAGAAACAGGCTTTAAGCTTCAAAAACCTAAAGAAAAGCCACAAAAACATAAAAACACGAATTCAAAACCCATGAAAACTCACACCACAAAATGCGAAAAAGATGCAAATTTTGTAAAGAAAGAGTTCAAACGGTTCAAGCTTTATAAAGGGGGGATGTTGAGTAGGTGGAGAGAGCGTGCCGTAACAAGAGGGTGGGGTTTGGATTGGGATTATTACATAGGGATTTGATGAACCGAGTGGGCAGAGGGTAAAAGGCAAAAAATGATAATAATGAGAAGGTATGATAAGAGATTGGCGTTAAGTAGCCTTGGAAAAATCCCTCTTCTGTGTGTTTTCTCTGATGCACTGTCTAAATAGCTGGTGTGTGGATATGATTAGTAGAGCCAAAACGAAAGGGGGAGGGTTAGAGTGGAAGAGAGTAGAGTGATGTATGTGTCTGAGGGAGTGGGCTCTGTAGTTCTGGTTTGAGTATGCGTGCGTGCGTGAGAAAGTGTGCAGGTATTCTCTGTCAGTGAAGAAAATGAAAGGGAAGGAACAGAAAGTAGTTTTTATTTCTAGAGGTCTTTTTTTTTTTTTCAAACAAAACAAATTAATATAATTAATTGATTGATGATCAACAATATTTTATTAAAACTTAAAATTTAAAAAAAAAAAAAAAAAGAAGCAAGTAGGAGGTAAAAAGGGGAGATTTTCACCATGAATCGATAAAGCTGTTTCATATCTCCTCTGTCAGCACAGTACAAATATTAAATTATCATCCATGACAGAGACATTGTTACTACACGCCATCTATCTATCTTTCTTTCTTTCTTTCTTCTCCCCCAACCTCTCCTTTTTTTTTTTTTTTTTTTATGAAACATTTTGTGGGTTTTCTTGATTTATTAGTAATCATCTGTCTATCTATTTATTTTCTTGGGTTTTTGTTCATTTGTGCTTTTACATGGTTTTTTAAAAGCCCAGAAAAATGATTAGGGTAGTAGTAGTAGTAGTAGTAGAAGTAAATAATACACTCAACATATGATATGGGTTCTCTTTCTCTCTTCTGTTTCTATCTGCTGCAAAGTTGCAAAAACCACATATCTAATGATGTGGATTCACTGCTTCCTACAGTTCCTTTTTCTTATTACTTACACATGACATTATCTTTTAACTTTTCTTCACATTTATATATATTTGTTTAATTAATTCTTTAATGAACTAACATCACAGCTTGACACATGAGACAAAAAGATTTCCTCCAGGAGTAGATAAAAAAGCAAAACAATGTGGCAAAAGAGCTTTACCCCTCCAACTCTTCCCTCTACCCTACGACCCACCTTAGTCTTAGCCCTTGTAGCCTTTTGCAGCTATTGAAAATGGTGGGGGTTCAGTTGATGTAATATTTGTACCCAGAAATTAAGTCTACCTTGCGCCCTTTTTTTTTTTAAAAATCTATTCAAGTAAATTCAAATCTTCATATATATACTTAATTGAGTTTATTTTGTTCAAGAGTGAGATTAATATAAAATTATTCTCTTTAATAATTTTATACCTCTAGCAATACATGGGTTTTATGAGATTGAAATTCCTAAATTCCAACTCCAATTAAACCAGATTAAAAAATGTTAGTCCATTTACTTTGAAATTCAAAAGGAATTAAGAATATTTATAAAAATTTTGGGACTATATATATTTAAACTTTTGATTGATTTTTTATAATATTAAATGCAGTACCTTGTAAAAAAAATGATAATAAAAGTGACCCAGCAAGCTAGAATGAAAAAAATATATATAAGACTTGTAAACCATTAAACCTTAAACAAATAAACAAATTTCAATCAAAGAACTTAAAACATAAATTTGAGAGAAAAAATTTTGTATTATTGAAGACTGAAGAAAAAAAAACAAGGCGTATATTTATAGGGAAAGCACAATCCACCAACCTAGTTAATTAGAAAATAAAATAAAAAAAAGTCTAATATTAACTAAGGTAGAAAAACTAAAATAAGAACAATATAAAATCCTAACTAAATATAATATTTTCCTTATTAAATTTACCTAAATAGAAAAATTTAATAATAATAATAATAATAGAATCCCCTATGTCATTCTCGTCCACTTAAAATAAATAATATATATATATATATATATATATATATATATATATATATATATATATATAATGCATATTTTTAAATTTCAAATTTAGTTTATAGTAGTTGTAACCTTTTTTTTATATATAAAGGCTTCTTAGAACTTATATTAGATGGTGCACGAGGACATTCCAATTAAATTGACACCTCTTTAGCACCTATTTCACACATAAGAGCTAAGATATTTATTAAAAATAAAAAAAGGAATACAAAATGTAAGTACAACCTTATAAGGCATAGCCAAACGAAATGGAAACAAAGAAAACTAAATCAACGAAACTTATAGGAGTGAAATCCCATAGCATCGTTTCGCATTAAATCAAAACAATCAATTTGAAATGTCAGCCACCAAGTCTCCTTAGCAAGAGCAACAACTAAGTTGTAAAGCTTATCCGCTACAAAATTACCTTCTCGATATATATGGGAGACATGAACCTGAATGGAAGAGAGAGACATTAAAAACTGGTGCCAATCTTTACGCAAGTGCCAAGGAACCTCACAACTTATACTTTGAATTAGTCAAACCACATAAACTGAGTCACATTTAATCCATAAAGGATTATAGTTAAACTTGAAAGCATATCGCATAGCAACCATCAATTCAGCTTCATAAGCAAACTTGGTACCTAATGGTGTTATAAAAGCACCAACTGAATAGCCATTAAAGATACAAAAGACTCCACCTACACCCAACATACCAAGACATCCCTTAGTTGTGCCATTTATGTTAACCTTAAACCAACCTCGAAGAGGAGGAAACCAATATATAGCCTGAGGAAGTGAAACTGGTTATAGATTACCAGTAACACAAAGGCGATGCAGAATGACTGAGTTTGCTTGAGAGTTTCGTATGTACCCAGCTTTAAAGATCTCTATTTGCTTAATTGATTTACAAAAATTACAAATAGTAATCAAAATATACATAAAACACTGACGGAAAAGTGACATGATTTTGAACTTTCTATAGATGCCAGAACACCGACAAAATGCCAACCTTCTAAAGAATCACTAGTTGAGAAAAGAATGAAATTGATGATGCTATGCTACCTTATATAAGTCAAAGGATGAAGCACAATAGGGAAGCGAACCTGAATCAGGTCTTGTAATGTTGTCCATAGTGCCACTGCATAGGGGCAAGTGATAAGAACATAATTGTCTATTTCAAAAGCATTAGAACATAAATAAGATCAGGAAATAATCAGTATACCTTTACGTTATAAATTCTTATATGATTGCAGTCTCTGATGAAAAACACGCTAACAAAGAGAAGAACGACTTGGCGGGAGGTAAAGGCGCCATAAATCTTAACCCCAAGCGACCTTTAGACTTTTATTAATATGCATTAGGTCAATCATGTATGACCATATTTTGACTTTATCATTTTATTAATAAAGAGGCATTTTCATTATCATTTTCTATTGTGATAATTACTTGAATAGTCAATTCTTCCTAAGGTCATCAAATATGTGACTTGATAGTAAAACTCTTAGATTAAATATAGTTCTATTCAAATTATCCCTAGTCATTATAATGTATGAAGGCTAGTATGGTGTTGACTGATGATTATGTTTTACTAATTATGAATATGAGATATTAAATCAACTCATAGGTGCTTATTTGACAAATAATATATTGGATTGACCCATAATGAGAATATGACATAGATAATTGTCATAAATAATTCTCATCACAGTAATATTAATTTAGTCTTCTGACCTTGAAATCACTATAGATTTCTATATAACTATTTTGTATTTTGACACAATCTAATATTATATTTAATCGGATAATAAAATAGATTATTATTTGATATGAAATGAGTTATGTAAGGAATGTGAGTGATTTAGAAGCAATTTGTTCCTCATTTAATTTGAGTAAGATATCTATGGGCTCCTTGATAAGATAGACTGAGGAAAATATATGGTCATGCTAAAGGGAATTGATAAAGAGTTACATTCTCAATTTAGTTGGAATTAAGAAATAATATAATTGAATTGTATAAGAATTACAGAAACTATGCCTTATATTCAATCAATATATCATGAGACAAAAGGACTATAATATTCACTGTAAATTAGGTTATGTCTGATTATCGATCTTCACATGACTTGGATAGTCATAATATCTTACTAGAGGTCACTTATGACTTATAGGCCTAAATAGGGATTTCAGGCCCACTACCAATGTTATGTGAACCTATAGTGTCGCACACTTAGAATAGGCCAAAAACGAATATGGGTTCACTAAGCCCAATAAAACTCTATAGAAATAAATAAATAAATATATGTATATATTTATTTATTTAAGGTAATTGTTATCTTCAAGAAATAGGAAACTATAAATAAATAAGTGGAATATACCAAAAAACATTTTGGTAAATGAGAAATTAACAAAAATTTATTTTGGTAAATGAAACCTTAATTGAAAGGTCTATAAATATGACATATTGTTTAAGGTTTCATATACCTTTTATTCTACCTTTTAAATTCATTTTCTCTCATTTTAAGAAAATAAAAACACTGAGTTCTTTAGTTTTTGAGTTGTGAGACAATCAAGAAAAAGTGCTAGCACACACGTTCGTTTTGATTCAAGGGTTGTTTATGTGGATAATTGTAGAGGACGTATTTATTTGGAGATGTCTTAATCTGGCTTAGAAAATTAAAAGCTCGAGCTAAGGTATCACTAGAGTGAACCTCCTCTCATCCTTCCATCATTTTTGCCTATTCTTACATATATAATAAGGTTTTTAGAAACCTTAAATCAATTGGTTAATCAAATTACATGGATCCTGATTCGGGTTTATGATTAAATTTTTTAAATTTCTGCTACGTTTTGATTCACATATCCTAACATGGACCAATAACTTTGAAAAAATACATGCCCCTTTACAAGAGAAGGAACCTATTGGAGAAAAACTCCAAGCAAAAGTATCTTCATGAGTGGCTAAAAAAACAAAATTATTTAGATCTAAAATAATTTTTGGAAAAGAATTCTTGAAAGTATCAGTGAAATGTCAATCACCATCCCAAAAAATGTCTTGAATAGTAGCAGTAAGGTGATTGCGAACTGTATTAGGGATGCCAATTTTAATAGGAACAGTGTAACCAAGGAAATTAGATGTCCAAAAATTAAGATAGGAATTTTTTGATAGAAGCCATTGCAACAAATCTTGAATATCCTAGTAGATGTCTTTAATGGAGTGCCAAATGGAAGAACACAGATAAGTGCCTTTTGGAGAGCCATTGCGAAGAAATCTTTTATGAAGAAAAGCATAAATAAAAGAAGTATTACCATAAAGCTTCCATGCAACACATCCAAGTATAGCTTTATTCAAATGAAAAAGATGTTGTAAACCCATACTGCCCTCATCAATAGGAGAACAACAAGTATCCCACTTAACAAAGATCAATTTTTTGTAATTAAAGTAGTTATAACTTATTTAACTAACTAATTAAAATATTGCTTAATATATTTGGTTGGTTCAGTTAACCGTGGTTTTATAAAATCAAAAACTTAAATTAGACCATTATTTATCAAAAGGGGTTGGTTAATTGATCTAAAATGAACTTACTTGTTTGGTTAACTTTTTCTCGAATTGATTTTTTTGGTTTTTGGTCAGCGAATCGATTTTTTGGTCTTATTTGCTCACCCTTAAGTTTATGCATAAAAGTTAAAGTCTTCCATATCAAACAAATAAATATTTTGAATATCTTTACACCTTTGAGAAGCAATTTAAGGTAAATTCTTGAATTTGAGATTTTGTTGTACCCATAAATTTTAATAAGAGGATTAGTAGTAATGTAATCAAATTTTTTAACCCAAGTAAATTTAACATACTCAAACTTATCAAAAAAAAATTTCGAGAATTTTGAATCATTAATTCACTATAAATTTCTTGAGTTTCCAAAATCTCCACATCACTTTTGAGATCTTCAACCTTACTATTAATCTTTTATTCAATTTCAACTGTAATAACTTTTTCAATTGCTTGAACTATTAAAGGTGCTTGTTTTGCTTCTACCTCTATTATTTCTTTTTTTGGCCAATAATAATAATAATAATAATAATAATAATAATAAATAAAAATAAATAAAAATAAAAATAAAAAATAAAGCAAAGAACATAGATCAATTGGGTTTAAAAGAACCCAATTGATAGGCATGGTGTTAGTAAGGGTTTGTCTAGCTACCCAATCCAATACTAAGTTATTTGACCTGAGAATCCAACTAAAGGAAAAGTTATCTTGTGATAATGCTTTTTAAGATATAACTTTAATAGTATATTCCATATTATGTAAACTCTGTTATTTTGGGTGTTGAGCTAGCCATTGATTCCAGTTAAAAGGATTGCACTTTCAAAGTAGATTGTGGGATATAGCTTCAACTTTTGCTAGCAAAGGACTTATGGTTTAGTACTGCTTTGCTCTTTTGATAATGATCTTGCCAAGATTGTCTCTACCTACTGCTGCTAATCCAATAATGTTACAATTAGAGTTAATAGTTAAATCGGTATTTATTTTGAGAGTTCCAAGCTCTGGAGGTGACTAAGTATGTAATTGATTTTTAGTTATAATTTTCTAATGGTTGTTTTGATCCTTGTGTAATTCTTTTGTATGAGTGTATTCATGACAGTTGTTAACACATAATTTAGATGTAAAGAGTGGAGTTTGAGACTTTTTTCCAAAAGATGAATTCATTTTTACTTTTATAAATATTCCACCTAATGTAAATAAGTAGAGCTAACAAATCTTCTTTACTTAAGAATAAGGCTTGAACACTCATCAACCAATCTAATAATGTAAGGTTTTATAGGATTGTGGGAGTGTAAGAGAGGGAAAAGGCTAACCATATGGCTCTAGCATGATCACACTATAACAATATCAAGTGGAAGGTATCCTCTAAAGCTAAATTGAAAATAATGCACACATCATCATCAACCATTTTTCTGATTCTTAAGTTCTTCTAGGTTGGAAGGCTATTCTATAATGCTCACCACCATAATACTTTGATTTTTGATGCTATATTTGCTTTCTAAAGAAATTTTCATGCTCTATCTTCATGTTGGGGAATGAGGTTATTGTTAATGATATTTTTGTTTAAGAGAAACTAATAGGCTAACTTAATTGTTATGCAACCTTTCCTATCAAAGTGCTATATTAATCTATCTTCTACCTCCTAAAGTCCTTATGGAATTTTTAGTATACTATAAATGTCATGCTGATTGAAAATTAATTGAATAAGCTCTACATTCCATGTTCTTTAGTTAGGAAACATCAAATATGCTGCTAGGATTACTGAGCTTTTTGCAAGTCTTTGGGATTTCACTCTAAAATATTATGATATAATCTCTCATAAGCATCAAACTATACCAAGCCTAAGATGGTTTGTTCCCTTTTTTTGCATTCAAAAATGTTGTATGAAGGATGTAGACACTTTTTAATATTTTAACCCATAAGATATTCTCATTTTAAAGTAATCGCCAAACTTTTTTTTACTAATAATGCTATGTTAAACAGTTCCAGATCTTTAAAGCCTAAACCTCCTTTAAATTTTGATTTAGTTAGGATTTCCCATTTGGTTAGGTGTAAAGTTTTATTGGAAGGATCTTTGTTCCATCAATTTCTTAAAAAGATAGAGCTAACTCGCCTATAAAAGGCCTTTGAAAACTTGAAGCAGGTCATAGCATACGTTAGAATAGTTGAGATGATGACTTTGATCATAATTTCTCTTCTTGCATAAGAGAGAAGTTTCAAACTCCAAGCTTGAGCTTTTTACATGATTCTATCTTTCAAGAAATTGATAGCTTTGGCTCTAGACTTCCTCCAGATAGTGGGAGGTCCTAAATATTTATTTGATTCATCATTTTCCTTAATTCCTAAAGGAGCTATTATTTGGTTCCTCATCTCTTTAGGGGTGAGCCTACTAAAAGATACTAGATTTGGAAAGATTGACTTTTTAACCTGATGTTTAGCAATATCTATCCATGACAGACCATAGGCTTAAAATTTTTTTAACCTAAGCTTTATGAAAGACAAATGTGCCACCTGAAAAAAGTATATGGGTAATGTATGGACTCCTTCTATTGATAGCCTTATCAAAAGAAAAAAATAGAGCATTTAACACTAGAATGAACAGGTAAGGTGACAAAGGGTCACCTTGCTTGATGCCTCTTGATGGTTTGAATCATTTGTAAGGTTGCCTATTAAAGAGGATTGAGTATGACACAGTGGCGACACACTATAATATTAGTTAAATAAATATATTATTGAAGCCCATTTTATAAAGAATTTTTTCCAATAACAACCAGTCCACTTGATCATATGCCTTTAGCATATATAATTTAAGGGCAAAAGCATAGTCTGACTTATTTACAAAAGTGAAAAGGATATAGAAAACCTCATAAGTTACAAGAAGGTTATTATGGATAACTCTTTAAAGGACAAATGCTACCTAGTTTTGATGGAGTAATTGACTTAGGAAGGGCTTTAACCGATTAACTATAATCCTTGTTATTACTTTGTAAACAAAATTGCATAAGTTGATAGGTCTATATTGGGAAATGTAGGTGGGATGTTGAATCTTTAGGATAAAGGATAAATAAGTTTTGTTCCATTCTTTGAGCAAATAGCTAGAGGAGAAAAATCTTTTAACAGTTTGAATATATCTTAACCAATGATTGGCCAGTATTATTTATAAAATAGGCCTAGAAAGCCATCAGGGCCTAGAGCTTTAAAAGCACCCAAATGGGAGACTACTTCAAAGATTTCCTAGTCTGTAACTTGGACTGTTAATTTAACAGTCATATCATCAGTGATTATAGACTAAATTTGGTTCAGGACATCATATATACAGTTGGTTTTAGAGGCTTGAAAGATTTTTTTATATAATAAATAGTTTACATGCTTAGTAATTTTAGACTCTTCCATAATCCATTGACCCTCTTTATCTTTTATTCTAACCATTTTATTCCTATTACATCTAATCATAGTGGAAGCACAGAAGAATTTAGTGCTTCTATCCCCCATTTTTAACTATTGAACCTTTGACCTTTGAAGCTAATAGGCTTCTTCTTGCTTTTGTAAATTTAAAAATTCACTTTTAAGTTGATAAATTCTAGTTATGGATTCTTGATTTAACACTTAAGAGTTAAGACTATCAAGTTGCATCATAATGCCTTGAATTTTTTTAGAATTATTTCCCACTTTCTCTCTATGCCATTTAACAAAACTTTGACTACAACCTTTGAATTTAGATTTTACTCTGAATATCTCAAAACCCCTATAATACATAGCCCATTAATCCCTAACAATTGATTCACTCTCCTAAATTTAGGTCCATTTAGCTTTAAAATGAAAGACTCTTTTAAATTTCTTAGAGGCATTGTGATTTATGAAGAAAATAATAAGGGATCTATGGTTTAAAGATAAGAGTTTTTCATGCAGGATATAGGTTTCACGACCCAAAACAGGGGCCATGACCGGCGCTAGGGAACGGGAATTCTTTCGAATCCGAAACCCGTAGCAAGCCTAAAAATAAAATAAAACATGCAATAGTAACAATAACAATAATATATATATGTGCAGCGGAAATAAAAATCTTAAATATCACAATATCATTTTCATCAACTGGATTTAAATCAAATCTCATCACATATATAAAATCTCTTTAATACAATCCAGTTTCAATATAATACATCTTTTTAAATGAAATACATGAAATCCCACACTTTAATTCACAACTATTGCAGTGTCTAGATTATAATAAAAATAAGACTCAAGTAAATAATTTACACAAAGAAGCCGGGGCGGAAGAAATCCGGCGTATCGACCTGCTACTGAGGTCTAAAGATATTGACTCTCCTGAAAAATTATCAACGGAGGGGAGTCAGACCTCACTGAGTGAATTACTATAATATATATACATACACACTAAGTGATAATGCATACAATCAACAGTATATATATATCTAATATATATACAAGCAAATACACACAGATGCAATAAAATCGTTTTATATATTTTATTGAAAATCATCTTTTATGAAGGATCACATAGAACCCTAGAATATCGCAACCTCAGAAAATAGTGTTAGACAACACTCTAGCCATACAAGCTCACTTAGTCCAAATATATCCACTTAATCCATTTGGACAGTAGACTGACCCCGAGACACTAAGTCAACCGAGCTCCAGCAGTCTAACTGCCAGTGTGATTGGCCTCGAGACACTTGGTCAACCGAGCTCCAGCAATCACACCCAAACCATATCTCACACATATCAATAATCATATTCAATCAATATCCACAAATGGTTAGTAATATAGCCTAAATACTATAGGCGTACCGGTACGTACTCGGTCCTAGTGCTGCCTACTAAGTAGCACGTTCTATTGATATCCTTCATCATTAATAATGTAAAACATTCATTCACAAAAATAAATGATGCATGAATGTAAATGAAATAACAATATAACCCATATATATACCAGAAATATACCAAAAGTAAACCAGGTATATTTCGAGTATATATATACGTCAAATAAATCCAGTCAAATCATAAATTAAACTAAAAATATATTTAAAAACATTTTAAATATATTTTATTAACAAAACATGTATATAATTTATTATATACCAAAAATAAACCAAAAATATAATTAATATAAACTTAAGAAATAATCAAATTATTTATGCATATTTAATCAACATAAAACATGTATTTCTAAATCATGCATCCTAAGCATATATATATAGTATAGTAACTCACCTAGTGCGCTCCACGAGACGGATCCGACGGGCCTGGTCCACTAGCCCTCGTTCTTGGCGCAACTAAACAAACAAATAATGACAGACATTAGAATAAACCTAATAGAAATCCTAGAATTCGATCTAGAGTATTAAATACAGAAACAGAATTAGGGTTCGACTGGATATCACATTTTACAAGAATTCTACCGAAAATTCGACAGAACCTCCCCTGTAAAATGGACATCTCTCTACTCAAAAGAGTAGAGCCGACCCTGCAAAGAAACACACTTCGAAAAACTACACAAGGCACAATCAAAATCCCACGGTCGGACTCCAAACTATAGTCCACCGACCGGGGTCCATAAACACATAACAATTCCAGATATATCAAAAATATCCTTAAAACCTAAAAAATACATTTTATAGGTAGAAATTACATAATTAACCTTTAAACACTATAAAAATCGATAAAAACTCGTTTTATTAGTAAAACCGTATATTATATATATAATTGAAAATAATCCACGAAAAATAGTTTTAATTAGTTAAAAATACTAAATAATTTGTAGAAATCATTTTTATACTTTAAATAACTATTAAAACCAACTAAATTACATTTTTAGCCAACTTAGGGTAAAATTACCAAAATAGCCCTATATATATAAATATACTATAATTACTTCAAAAATTCACCAAAAATTATACAATTATCCAAAAATTAATTTTCTCAACATATTTATCAATAATATTAATAATTAAACTTATTTAACCAATTAAATTCAATTAAAAACACATTTAACCTAATTTCTCAAAATCACATAAACTTCAATAATTCAAAATAAATACTTAGAAATTCATAAAAATTCCAAATAAATTCCTATAATTCATTTCAACACCTAATTTAACCATAAAACAAAATTTCATAATTTAAATAATTAATTTCCGAAAATTAGAAAATAATATTAAAATATTCAAAAATACCCAAAAATCCAAAAAATCTCCAAAAATTCCACAAAAATTCATACATGTAGATTGAGCTATTAGGATCAACATTTGTGAAGGGAGTTTTCATGAATCAATCAATTCGAAGCTCAAAAAAATCAAAAACCCTAATATGGCCGAATTCGAAAAATCAAAACCTAAGCAATTCTAGACCATATCAGCTCAAACCAAAGCTAGAATCACACTCATCGGAGCTTAAGGAGAAGAAAAAGATCGGCAATGTCAATAACGGTGGCCGGAATCGTCGTCGATGGCAAAAGGAAGAAGTTTCGGCCAAAAGGGAAGAAAGGGCTTGCCGACACCGGGGAAGGGAGCTGAGGGTGGCGGAGTGGCTGGCTGAGGAAGGTGGAGCTCCTGGCGGCACACCGACGGCCGGAAATCGAAAGTTGCAGACGGTGGTGAGGGGTGGTGGTCGGGCGCTCGAGAAGAAGAAGAAGAAAAATAAAAAGAAAAAGAAAGGAAAGAAAAAGAAAAGAAAAAGAAAAGAAAAGAAAAAGAAAAAGAAAAGAAAAAAAAAGAAAAATAATAAAAAATAATTTTAATTAAAATATAAAAAAAATTACACCCACACAATAATTTAATATATTAATAATTTATTAATAAATAAAGATAATTAAATAACAATAATTTAATAAATAAATAATAAAATATTAAGGTAATATATATTAAACCCTAATTAAATAAATATATACACATAGGCTTTATTTAGTCATTTAAAAATACGCATGAGTTCATGCAAGTCCGAAAATACATTTAAAATAATTAATAATAAATTATTTACGTGAAAATTTCCCCGAAAATGCAAGTTCCGAGAAAATTTTACGTAAAGTACTGTAAATAATACACAATAATTAAAATAGGTTTTAAATACATATTAACTCATGAAAATATCAGAGTATACATACAAAAATTATTAACACTGTGTATCCCGGTACAGTGTAAAAATATTTTAAAAACACGGGATATTACAATAGGCTTTTTGAAAGTGACATTTCTACTCATAGTTTGTATAGGTTATGTCAAGCCTTTTTCATGATATTGTTCACCCACTTGACAATTAGTCCAAGTGTTTTTAGAACCCTTGAAATCAAATTCCATGAATCTACAAGCATCTAAGAAATTCTTAAAGGCATCAACATGGGGCTGAAAATAATCTTGACCTCCTCTTTTATCCACAACATATAAGATGGTATTAAAGTCACCCACATAAAACCATAGCTGATTAGTAATAAGTAATAAGCTTTTTAAGGACTTCCAAAATTCAAATCTACAATTTTTGTTTAGAGGACCATATATGAATGTGATCAAAAAGCAATTATAACAATCATCAATAAAAGTACAATGAATAAAATTCTCAGAGAAGTTTATAATTTGTACTTAACTTCCTTTTTCCACTATAAAGTTAAGCCTCCTGATAATCCATTTGGTTTCACATATAAAGAGTGGTCAAATAAAATTTTTCCTCTCTGTTGCTCTAAATATTGTTCATCTTTTTTAATCTCCATGAACAAGGCAAAATTAGGACCATATTTGAGGCATAGGCCTTTAAGCACTTGAATTGTCAAGGTTTGTCCAATGCCTTGACAATTCTAAGGTATGGCAGTCATGTTTTATTGATGGCTTTGAGCAAGCCACCGATGCCTTCAAGATCCTCAAAGCTTTGATTATGGAAGCTTGCTTTAATTTTATCTTTAAAACTTTCTTGTATGTTTTTATATCTTACCTTCTCTTCAGTTATTTTAATTCTAACAATTTTTCTTTCTGACCTTAATTTTCTTTCTACTAAATCCCTCCTCTATTCCTATTCTCAATTACTACTTTGTAAGCATGTAACTCTCTTGCCCACTTGGAATACTTGAATAATCTTTGATAACTACCAGCTGATAATTAATGCCTTGATGTTATTCCCTTTATATTTTTAAAGTTTGTAATTTCTTCTTGATTGCCTAGCTTGCTATGATTACAAAGGTATCAAATGGACTTATCTCTTCTTTGGTGCTTTGGCTCTCTTAACCTAAGACATGTTATTTGCATCCACAAAAAGCTTTCATTTTTGTCAATCTATAAGGACATGCTCAAACCATTCTATATTAAAGCTTGTGAGTGGATTTATATTATGAGTGGCATGGTACTGTTGATCCATTAATGGGTCTATAAGCTATTATCAGCTTGCTAAAAGTTCAGTACTTGTTAAAGTGGGCCTTTTTAAATTAAGCCTAACCAATTGACTTATACTCCTCCAAAGTAAAGACTTTTGCGATCTAAATACAACATGTTTGGCATCAATACCAAGACCCGTATATATTCTCCATGCAAGTCTATTACTTAAAATCTCTTTCCCACTTTCCTGCACTACCATAGCTCTTTCATTTAATACTCCACTATCATTGCTTTGGAACTTTGCTTGCAAAAGCATGCTTAGTGATTTTTGAAGTGACAATTGCCTTGGAATATATTCCTTTGCTTAATTAATCTAATTATCATCCTCTATTAATGAAACCCTAGTTGGTTCACCTATAATCTCTTTTCCTTTTGCTGAAGAAGAAGATGTAACCTAATTTTTTATTGCATTTTTTAATGACCTTTGATTATAATTTCTAATAGTTATTGATGAGTAGCATCTTATCCATGGACTTATCTATTTAGTAGACATCCTCTTCATTCTGTGTTTACATATTTTAATTGTATGCACTAAACCTTCGCAGTGAAAATAGAAATTTAGGGGGGGGGGTCTTTTATATTTGATATGGAACCAATCTGTTTTACCATTCTCACTTTTATTCCAGAATCTAATGGGTAGTGGTTGATTGAAGGCTAATAAGAATTTAAGATGAAAAATGTTGCTCTATCCTATAGCATTACCCTATGAATAGTCTATTTTTAGAAGTCCTTCATACATGTTCTTAATCTTAATTGCATTTAATCTAGTCATATATGAATATGGCATTCCTAGAACTTGAATCTAAAATGGAGATCTTGAGAAGTCAATGCTATCAAACACCATTTGTGGATTCTATACTTGTACGACAATATAAGAATTGGCCACTGACCATGGTCTTCCTTCTAAAATAAGATTTTTTTATCAACCTCATAGGTAGTAAACTTAAAAATGAATTTATTTGGAGGTTTTTTCTGTACTAGGAAGTCTCATGAATTTTCCACGATGATTGTAATAAAGCTTTCACACTAGTTACTACAAGTGGTTTTGAAGACATTAGTAGACCTGCTAGCGTAAATTTCTCTTCCATGTTGATCTCCTCTACTTCTTCTTGAAAAGATAATAGGGGTTTATTACATTTAAGTATATGGGTTTTGGATGTCAACCTATTTATTTCTCAACTTAAATCTTTTTGGTTTATAATGAGAACTAAATAATCTAAGAGGTAAACAAAGAGAATAACAATCTTCAAAAGGCTTTATGAACTAATTCTAGTTCTAATTTTGAATCTAGAATCAGAAAAAACATAATAAATGAAGAAAAGTGCATAGTCAATAAATGCAAAAGTAGTTCAAGAGACTATCGAAGCTTACTAAGGATGCCAACCTAGTTGAATTCTATGGAGAGAGAGTTTCATGTAGTAGCTGAACTCTACTCCTTCTTTACTTTCATTAAGTACTTCTCTAATTACATTTTAATGCACTAGTTTATCTTCAACACTCTCCACCTTTTCATCAACTTGACATACTATATCATCTTGCAGTGAGATAGGCTCATGATCCAACAAAAGGAATTCATCCAGATAGGCTCATTATCTAGCAAAAGGAATTTATCATTTAACAACCACTTTATCATCAACCAAGATCTAATAGGTGCTATTTTGGATTATAGCCTCTTCCATAAAAAAATAAGCATATCCCCTTAACTTAAAGCTGCCAACTTCACATGTTTATGATAAAAGAATTTGAAGTATTTAAAAAATTATTCCATCTCAATAATCAAATTAACAAGCACATCATTATAAGGATTACCATCATAACACGAAATATTTTTCACATAGATTTGATTGCTATGTGTTTTTGCATAAATAAATCTATTAATAGGTTGGCCTTAAGTGGTATCATCTGGCCTATTATCAAATCAATTTCTATTGGTATCTATTGTCCAAACATCAGATTGATCATCAACTTTTTCAAAGTGTCCCTTGATTCGCCAAAATCTGTGATCTTTTATTTACTTAAAGACCTTAGACACTGCCTTTTAATTCTACCATACAATTCTTCAGGTTTTTAATATTCTGAACAACATCATGAATGAGATTGTTCACTCTAACATAGCAACTTGACATCAAAGTAGGCGACTTGTCTACTTTGATACCGCTTGACGCATTGAGTTAGCATGGAAAGCAAACATAAGGTTAGTACACAACTAAGCCTTAAAGAAAAATGAACAAATTTTAATCATATATAGAAACTTAAAGACACAAATTTGAGAGGAAAACTATTGCATTATTGATGATTGAAAAAAGAGAACAAGATCTCTATTCATAGGTAAGGCACACCAACCCTAATTAATTAGGAAATAAAATAAAATAAAATAAAATAAAATCTTGAGCAAGGTAGGAAAATCTAACCCTCACTAAGTTAGAAAAATTAAAATTAAAATAAAATAAAATAAAATTTTAGTGAAATATAAAATTCTTCCCTTATTAAATTTAACTAATAATAATAATAATAAAACCCATATATAACTCCCTACGTAAAAAATGTATATAGTAGGTTATTAATAAGTTACCATAAAATAATGAATTAATTTAAAGTAAAAAAAATAAAACCCGTAAAATTTTAAAAAAAATAGTATATATTGCTGCTGCTGCTACTATTATCGGTGCTAATCTTTTAATTTTAAAAATAATTGATTAAAAGAAAAGTATTTTTATTTTTATCTACTTGTAATTTTTGATTTTTAATTTATCTTTTGGTTAACAAAAATAAAAAATTAGAAATATCAAAAGAATATAATTTGACATAGTATTATTAGTCGATTTTTTTAGTCAATGAAAAAGTAAAAATTATTTTTTATTTATTTATTTTTTTAATTTACTCTTGTTTCAGTTTACAATTTCCTCTTTTTTTTTTTTTTTTTTTTTTTTTTTTTTTTTTTTAATTTAAACTCTATCTTTAAAGATAAATTTGAAATGTGTAATAAATATTGAGGATATTGAGATTTGGGTAGAACAATATTAGTTGTTTAAATAAATCTAAACTGTTCTATTAAAAAAAAATCTAAACTGCTTTGTAAAATGTATGTACTTTTATAAACTTATTATGATTTAATTAAAAAAAAAAAGGTATTGGGAGAAAAAACAAATTTGAACCAATTTTATTGATATTTTAGTTATCTTCACATTGAACCTATTATATATACATATATATTTTATTATTATGTTTTTACAGATCAATAAAGTTGATTGTTATAAAATAAAAATAAAAATAAAAATTGAAACACCATATTATCAAATTCCAAAAAATTGAGCCATTATAATTATTTTTATCACTAAAAAATTATGAAAGGTTTGAACTTTGTTATTGCTAATTTATAAATTTATAATTTATAAAGGTTTGAACGTTGTTATTACTGAGGTAAATTGTACTAAAAATATTTTGAGTAAAAGAGTACATAAAAACTTTGAGTTTTTTATATAAAATGATAATTTATAAAAGTTTCAGCATTTAAAAGTATTATAATGAATTAAAGAAAAAAGTCATTAAAAGGCCAATTAGGGAGTTTAAAAATTTTAATTCAATAATTTATGAATTAAATATACATCTTGATTAGGAAAGACAAATAAGAAGAATAAAAAGAAATGTGCATAGTACCAACAGATAAAACAAAATGCAGCAAGCTAGACAATTGATTGTTTGTCCATTTCAACAGTTCAAAAGAAAAGCTAATGACTCTCAATTTCATGAGAAAATGACTTCCAATTTGTAATTCAGTGAATCAAATCCTCCATCCATCCATACATGCATGAGATGAGAGAAAGAGCAGTACTTCACTGTGGAACATCAATTATTGCAGTGATCAAATACATAATTCCAATTTCTGATAAAAAATCAGGATTCTTTAATATCTTTCTCAGTCATTTTGATTGATCCATTTAACTGTTCAATCTGTTGGTTTCAGATTGAAAAATAATTAATAACAATCTTTAATTTTAAAAAATAATTCCTCATGTTACAAACAACCCATGATACCCAGTTTCCATCATTTTCATGGATCATATCAAAAAATAGCAAAAGATCTCTCATTCTCCACAGTGAAAAATTTAACAGAAAGCCAAGAAAAAGACACTTTCATAATCACTATCTGCATCAAACTTCGCTTTGAAAAATTGATTATTCAATTAACATACTTTGTATATTATAACAATCTCAGAAAAATATGTTGGCCAAAAAATTAAATTAAATTAATTTTTAATTTATTTTTTCAAATGAAAATTCTATGTTTCAGCCTTTTCTTTGCCAAATCTACACTGAAAACTTTATAATGATACAGAACAAATCTTACTCGAAGTGGACATATCCAATCAAAAAGTAGGGAATAAAGATGATGCCCAAAAGGCTGAAGAGTTGTTGTTGTTGTTGATATGATTCTATATCCTCTCTAGGGCACATCTCAAGATATCCACAATATTATTTTGTACATATGTTGTGGATTTTTCTTGGCTTTTTATTTTTTTAATAACCATTAATCTATTTAGTCACAAAGACATAAACAAACAAAGATAAAAAGTCTCCAAGAGATTCAAACTAGAAGCATTGGCGTATAAGGATGAAAGTCGTTAGATTTACTCTTACATAAACATTATAGATAGGAGTAATTTACATGGCGAACAATAAAGAAACAACCCCTAAAATATTAAGTTAGACCATATGTTCATCGGAAGATTTTATAAGAACTAGAAACAGAATTCATGTTCATTTTCAAGTTGGATCCGAACAGATTAGTAGAAACCGAACAGACTAATAGCTTCTTTGCTGAAGAGTGTAGCTTCTCTTCCGATTATATAGACATAAAGTCTTTGCTTTTAAAAGTTGCTTCATGCGAGGGTTAACACAACATCAAGCTAGAAATCCGAATTGTTTTAAATCTTCTTTGATTGTGATCAAGCAAACCAAAATATCACCAAATATCACTATAACATAATCAAAAAATAATATAAATGGGATATACACACAAACTTGAATTGTTTTTAAACTTATATTAAGATTATTTATGCACATAAGACAAAAAGAAATATAATATTTGAATGATTTTATGACTAAAATGATAAAAAAACCATTCAAAACAAGGCACTGTAGCAAGAAGAAGAAGAATAGTAGCACATATTTGAGAAAAAAAAACGAGTGTCTTGTCTGGCTTTTTGCTTTCTAGTTTTTATAACATTATTGTTTTAAATGAATTGCATCGTGATCATGTCCCCTTAAAGTACTTGAAATGATAAAAAATTGTGCAGACTAAAATTCAAACTACCGATCTATGCTCTTTTTTTATAATGGAAAATTAAATTATTTAAATTTTATTATTGACCAAAAAATTGCATCATGATGATTAATAAAAGAAAATCCTTAAAAAAGTTTTGCACTTGGAATTGCAAATTTTATTTAATTAATTTCTTTGAAAAAAGTATGGAAAATGTCCAATTTGCATCTTGGGTTTTTGATCTAGGAGTACATTAGACTCTATTTTTTTTCCCTCAAAAGGAATTTCTATTATAGAAATTTAGACAGATTTTTCTTATAACTTTTTTTTATTAATTTCTATGCTCTTTTTTATAACCTAATTTAATAATTATGTTATATATATATATATATATATATATATATATATATATATTTCTAAAAAAATTATCAATTTTATGTGTCAGTATTGGTTAAAATTAATTTTTTTATTAGTTGATATGATTTAATTGTACTAAAAAATTATAAAATTTAATTATAATCATTAAAATTTTAGTATGTCTAGATTTTCACAACAAAAGTTCCTATTGGAAAAAAAAAATCAAAGTCTAATGTACTTATAGGTAAAAAACTCGGTACAAATTAAATCTTTTCCCAAAAACGTAAATCATGAAGTCAATGCAAATAAAATAATCTACACAATAACATCATAAAATTGACTTACCGAGACTTCCTGAACGGGGGATAATCATTTATTAAAGTGATATAATTAGTGTGGGTTCAATTGTTATCAATTTTTTACTGTGCTGTAAATCATTTTGACAAATATATTAAATATTAAATTTAATTTATATAGTAAAAAATTTACATATATATAAAATTTATATATAGACAGAAATAATCTGCCTACATTGCCAAATTAAACTATTTCTTTTGAAAAGTAAATAGGTATTATTATTATTATTATTATTATTATTATTAGTATTAGTATTTTTTGAGTACTAGGTATGATGTAAGTTTTTTTTTTTTTATTTATTTATTACGGGGCATAGGTATAATACAAGTTGATAGATAGCAAAGGAGAAGTTGTAGGGCTGAAGGGGGTTGACATAGCTAGGTGAGCTGTGGAGTTGCTTCATTAATTTGATGGACATTTTCTATTCAATTAACAATGAACCCATTTTTCATGTGATTTTAGAAACTGATGATTGGCTATTCATTTTTAAATAGAGTGATCTTTTACAGTATAATGCAGTGATATAATAAAAGAAAAAAACAGTATCTCCAAAAAAAAAAATCAACTGAAGAAATGATTAAGTGGACATGCATGCATCAATTCAAGCAATCTAATCTATCCATCAAAATCAAGAGAAGGGCGTGAGAGATTGATGCAATGGGATTTTGACACATCATGCTCGGATTTTTATAACACAACCACAACAGCCCACCCTTGCCACAGGCTTTACATCAAATCATCTCTTCGATACATGCAAACTTCAATACAAACACCCACAGCTTCAAATATATATATATAAAAAAAAACGATATTGCCAAAAATAAGTGATTTATTTTTACTAGTTGTCAATGCCTTGACAGAAGATACTAACCCAAAAAGGCCAGAAAAAAACAAAAGAAACCCCTCTCAAATCTTAATCTTCTCCTATTTAGGTTACCTGGAGTGTTAATATTTTCGTTCCTGTTGATTGTCAGTTTCTTGATAAACCACCACTATTAATTATTAATTGTTAATGCTAATATAAAAAATAGAATTAATTTATGTATTTACGAGAAGTGACAAGAGTTAATTATTAGTATTAGTGGATGTTATATAAAAAATCCCAATTTAGAGTATTTTCGAATAAAATTTTGTTCAATTTTTTCTTTCAAATTAAATTATAATCTTTAAAATATTATTAAAAAAATTTCCTTGGATGATATATAGATAATAAGAGATGAAATTATTTTTTTAATTTGGGCTGACTTGAATAATTATATTGATAATATAAGATGAATTTGATACATTTACCTCTAAATTAATACTTTTATTTATCTAAACAGTCTATTAATACAAAATAAAACACTCAATTGAAGGGAAGAAACTATCAATTTGAAAATAAATGCATTGGTTTCATATTTTATTATCAGTATAATTATTCAAGTGGACTCCAAAATTGAATAGAATTTTATTTAAAAATATCCTAAATATGGGAATTTTTTATATAATTTTTCGTTAGTATTAATAGAGAAAAAATAAATTTTTATATTTGTATTTAATACTTTATGTGTTCCATAGCAACAAAAGCTTTAACTATTTATGAATTTAAAAAATGTGGATCCAACTTAGTCATCAATTTATGAGTATGAAACACCACAATAATAAGTTTCACTTACATTAAATTTATAATTTTTGTTAACAAACATGATTTAAAGTTTAATTTTAAATCATTTTCTTAATAGTCGAGATTGATAGTGATACAACTCATTTTTAGACATTAATATATTAATAGTTCGACTCTTATCTTTTTGTGAACGGTTTTAGAGCCTCGATCTCAGTTAAAAAAGAAAAAAAAAGGGACTCCATCTAATGAATTGGTCTAGGCATCATTGGCAGTGCTAACTTTTGGGTTTTGGCTTTACCATAATTATAATGGACTCTTTACACTACTTCTGCCTCCTTGTTCTTCCTGTAATTCTGACCTAAACATTAATAAAAGAGTCGGATATTGAATTTAATTAACTCAACTTCTGCTTGTGCTCAATTACCTGTTTTTTTACACCGTGGTTGACATGGTAAATCCATAGAAAAGATATAACACAGACTTAGTTTCCTTTATTTATTTTCACGAATTAACAGTGGCTTAAGTTGGAGAAGCTATAATATGATGTGAAGTCTCATTGTAAATCTCTTACAGAGACTGCTGCATTAATGTACGGTACAAAATAAGCCACTATTTTTCCTCTTTTCTTTCCTGTTAGATGGGATTTGCAGATGTTACTTTGTTTATACATCAGATTACTCCATCAATACCTACTCAATAATAATATATCAAGGTAGTTCAACATAATCATTAACTTCTAATAGACTTTTAAAGGAACTTAAATTTTTTGAAATGTTCAAATCGCTCTTTTTTTTTTTGTCTTTTTGTTGTATCAATTTATCTCTTGAACTTTGCAATAAAAGTCAAATTGACTTTAAAAATTTTAGTTACAACTTTTTTTTTTTTTGAGAGAATTTTACTTACAACTTATTGTTTGGTAAATAAATAAATATCGCAATAAAAAATTATAAACCCCTAATAGTTTAGTTTGTTGATAGATTAGTCCATATTTTTATTAAAACATTAAGCAAAAAAATTGAAATTTTATTTTTTAAAATTATAGTTAAGTCCTAAATTTATTTATAAAATATTATATTACTAGACAAATTTAATTACTCATAAAAATTTTAAATAATTTTAAATATTAAAAATTATTAATCTGTCTATTAATACATATAATATTAAAAAATAATATAATATAATATTATGTATTTATATTATTAATCTCCATATTAATACATATAATATTAAAATATTTAACATTATATCTCAAAATTTTTGAATTTTTTTAATATTTTTATATGACATATTAATATACATATTAATAATATTATTTTAAAATTTTTAAATACTTTTTATGTTAAAATTATAATTTTTTTTAAAAAAAATGATATACTATAGTTAATTAATTTAAAATGATAATTTTTGGCATAGTGATAAAATATATCATCACTTTTAATTTTAACACATAAAATATATCATCCTAAACGACCGGTGGAACGACACGCGCTCGCCTCCTCATTATGAAAAGACAAAACCAAAGAGATTCAGACAAAACAGACAATTTAAAGATTACGCGGAATATTAAATCAAGAAAAACTTGTCGAAGACATATTCAAACTTAATTAACTACAGTAGTTTAAATTTATCGAAGACATATTCAAATCTAATTAACTGCAGTAGTTTCAAAGAAAACATAGATCTGAAAATCTAGATCCACAACACTAATAACCTAAGCTTTGATACCGATTTTATCACGACCCAAATCGGGAGTCATGACTAGTGTTAGGGAATGAAAATTCTTTTGAATCTAGAACCTGTAGCAAGCTTTAAAAATAAAAAGTATGCAATAAATAAATAAAAATACACTAGAATTAAAATCTCAAATCGATATAAAAATAAATACTTAATGTCATATCATAAAATAAAATATTTTCATACAATATTCAGATAAAGGTCTTTTACAATAAAACAATATTCTACCGATACAAAATACTACTACTGCAGTTTTCTAAAATGCAATAAAAATTTAGATAAATAATTTACATAATCTAGCCGGGACTGAAGAAATCTGGCGTAAGGGTCTACTACTGAAGACTGAAGGTGAAGAATTTCCTGAAAAAATATTGAGGGGAGTCATACCTCATTAAGTGAATTATTATAATATATATACATGCAATCTAAGTCATATACAGTCAGACATCAATGTATATATGTAATACCCTATATATTACTTAAATAAAAAGGGGTATATATTTTTTTTTTATCAAATCATATTAGTAATAAATATGTCTTCATCATATTATATTTTATTTATGCTTATATTATTTTAGGGCTGTTAATATATGTGAGTGTTATTTAATTATTATTTAAAATTTCATTGTCTATCTTATTGTTATTATTATTATTATTATTAAATTATATTGAATATTATGTCTATATGGGTGTTTATAACCAAATGTATATAATATATATTTATATATATGTATATGTCTATTTATATATATATATATATATATATAGTAAGGAAGAAGAAACAAAGACCGAGCTCGTCCCCCTCTCCCCACCGCGCGACACCCTCGATTGCCACCATCACTGCGCCTCCCCCACCTCCGGCCACCATCTGCTGCTTCCTCCTCCTTCTCCCTCACCTCCGGTCGCCTGCAGAGCCGTCAAAAACCGCTGGAAGGGAAGAAGCCGAGAGTTGCTCCAAAACTCACCCAAGCTTCGTCCGACCACCATTTCCCTCCATTCCGGTGCCAATATCCTCCCCTTGCACCTGTGAGACACGTTCCAAGCTTAGTTTAAGCTTTAATCTCGTTTTTGGTTGAGTTTTGAGGATTTTTAGTTTTTGAACTCTAGGGTTTTGAATTTTTTTTAACTTGCTCTAGCTGGATTCACACAAATTTCCTTTTCAAATATGATTCCTAGTAGCTCAATCTACCTCTAGGAATTTTTGTATAATTTTTAATTAATCTTGATTTTTGGTGAATTTTTGAATATTTTAATATTATTTTAGGAATTTTCAGGAATTAATTATAAAAATAATAAATAATAATAATATTTGGTATTTTGGTGTTATTATGAGTTGATATAAATTTTAGGGTAAAGAAGATAATTTTTTTTAGAATATTATACAATTTTTAGGAATTTCTATACTTTATGTCACAATTCAATTATTAGGCTAATTATATATTTTTTTTAGAAGAAATTAAAAGCCATTAATAAGTTTTAATTATATTAAGAATTTAAAATTTAGAAAATAAGTTTTGGATGATTAAATAATTTTAAGAAATTTTTTTTAGTATATATAGCACATTATGTAATTTATATATATACTAGGGGTAAAAATGTAATTTTACACTAAATATGGTAAAATATATATTTTTATTAGTTTTATTAATATTTAAAGGGTTTAGATAATTTTTATAAATTAATTGATATAATTTCCTAAGTAGTGTAAAATTTTAAATGTCAAATTCCCAATATATATATATATATATATATATATATATATATATTCATATAATACATTACCAAGGTTTTAATTTGGATAATAATTATATTTATATTGTTGGTGACAAAATACAAATTTAATTGTTTAATTTTGAATAATTGAGATTTTATATAATTTTATTTATTTTAGCATACGTGTATGTGATATATGTGTTTTTAGAAAAATGTTAATACTTCTCGATATTCTGTTGAGTTGTGATCTCGGTCGAGGTTGAGTGTAGTTTTGGGAGCCCGACTCGAGTGGGGATGATGTGAATATTAGAAGTGCATTTTCTATGCAGGTATGGCTCTACCTTTGGTAGAGAGATGTTCGTTTTACATAGGAGACTCTGTCGAAATTTCGATAGATTTTCTCGTAAAACGTGATACTCGTAAAATTTCTACCATTAGTTAGGTTAAATCCTGTCTGTCGAGTCTCGTCCGGTTTTCTTCGAGTCAGTTTGGAATTTTATTATTTTGTTGATTTCTGATTTCGATTCCTTAGTCATGTTTTAAAAAATCAATTATTATTTTCTTTTAGAGCATTTCGGAGCAGAAGCCGTGAGGCCAAGGCAGATGCGTGGTCGTCAGCCTTCGCTTTCATCCTGTAAGTCAATAGAATGACCTGTGCGTGTGTTTATTTAAAGAATGCGTGCGCTCGTATTTTTATTATATTGATTATATGATTTATTTGATTAAATGCTATTATTTAAGATTTAAATTCATTTATTATTTAAAATCGATTTTGAGAAATTTTGGTAGAACGGGCCACATGGTGGGCTTCACCAGGACTATGTGCACATGGTAGAGATTGAGAGATAGATCCGATGTATATATGATTGGTGAATGTTAAACTGGGACGGGTGCCTCGGTGGAAGTCTTTGCTCTCGGGGACCGCCAGTGATTGGAAAGTCAATAATGGACTGGGATGGGTGCCTCGGTTGATGCCTTAGCTCTCGGGGACCGCCAGTGCCATATATTTGGCTTAAGTGAATGACTACGGCTTGGTGCCTCGGTTGATGCCTTTGCTCTCGGGGACCGGTAGTCTAGTTGGAATAAGTGGGCCCAGTTGGCCATTTAGATTTTGGGTTTAGGGTTCTACCGAGATTTTCAAAAGCTATACTTATACATTATAAATTATTTTCACTATAAACATATACAGTCTTCAAAAAGGCTTTCAAACCGTACAGCTCTTTTATTGACTTACTCAGTGAGGTCTGATTCCCCTCAATTTATTTTTTTCAGGAGCTTGGGAGTTCGACCTCAGACTACCTCTACGCCGGGTTTCTTCTTCACCGGCCATTTTATGTAGGTCATTGTAAACTGTACTGTGTGTTAATCTAGGTTGTTGCAGTAGTATATGTACTAAGGATTTGTATGGTTTAAACATAATTATGTAGTTTATTGTACGAAATACGCTTATGTATGAGATTTAAATTCGATTTATAATGTGAGACGTTGAAGTACATTTTATTTAAGCAGTTGAATTTGTGTATTCTGAAAAAAAAATCAGTTTGATAATGTGTTTCGTTTTAAAATAAAGTTTAAAATATGAATGGTTTTATTTTCTTCTCCTTTAGGCTTACTACGGGTTTCGGGGGCCTTATGCCTACCCATTCCCTAGTGCCGGTCACGTGCCCTCGGGTTCGGATCGTGACAATATGTATATATATATACACACACATTTCACATAGATGCTAAAATCCACTTTTATATATATTTAAATACAGAAAACATCCCTAAAACAATCGCAACCTCAAACAAATATCTCACTAGCCATGCAGGCATACTTAATTCCAAATAAATTATCTTATTCCATTTTAAACATTAGACTGGTCTCGAGACACTAAGTCAATTGAGCTCTAGCAATCTCACTGTCAGTGTAATTGACCCCGAGACACTAGGTTAACCGAGCTTCAACAACCACACTAATCACTCATATCAAATCTCAAATAATCAATCAATCAAATTCTCCTCAATAATTCTCACAATATAGACCCTAAAGTCTAACGAACCAGTACGTACACAGTCATAGTACAGCCTACTAGGTAGCACGTTCTATTGATATCTTTCAAACAAAAATGTATATTTATGGAAAATAATTAAATGCATAATTAAACATAAATAACATTCAGAACAACGAAATTTACCATATATATACCAAAAATATACTAAATATATTTCAAGTATATATATGCTACATATAACCAAATCAACCATAAATATGCCAAAAATATACCGAATATATATGACACATACATATCATATACATACTAAAAACAAATTAAATATATATGTCACATATATATCAAATATACTAAAAATATACCAAAAGGATACTTATTCATTTAATAAAATAATTCATGTTAAAACATGAAAGTTCATAATTATGCATCTATATGCAATATATATATAAAATAATAACTTACAAGTTTGTGCTTCTCGAGACTAGCTCAACGGATCCGGTTCGATAGGCTTCGGTCTCGGCGCAACTAGAAAATAAATAATAATAATAATCAAAATAAATTTCTAACTTATACTTTTAAAAATTCTAGAGAACACTCGATCTAGGAATACATAAACTAGACAAACACAGAAATTCAGGATTGATTCGATGTTACATTTTACGATAATTCTACTGAAAATTCAGTAGAACCTTCTATGTAAAATGGACATCTCTCTATTAAAAAGTAGAACTGATTTTGCAAGAAAAACACACTTCTATCACACAAGGCTCAACACCTCGGGTTGGAACCCCGAACTGTACAATTTTCCAACGGAGGTTCACAATTCATCAAAAAAAATAATATAATAATAAATATATTAAAAATCATTAAATTCCACAAATGTCCACAAAATACCAAAATATAATATATTTAAAATTTAAAACATTAAAAACAATTATTTTCACAATAATTAAATAAGAACTCAAATAATAATATAATATTAATAAAAATCCAATTTGTTTTCAATAATTTAACATAAATTAGTAAAAATTCACTTTTATATATTCAAATAGCTTATATATATATTAAAAGTAATTAAAAATCCATTTATTCACCAAAATAGTAAATAATATATTATTTGAATATAATTTTCAAAAATTAATATTAATTAGTTAAAAATAGTAAATAATATATAAAAATAATTTTAATACCCTATATAATTCTAAAATCATTTAAAATATATTATTTAACTATAATTTTCACAAAATTACACAATTATCTCATAAAAACAAAATTCACATAATATAAATAATATTCTAAAAAATTATATAAATTCGCCAAAAATTATAATAAAAATTATAAAATTATTAACTCAAATTACTAAACTAATTTAACTAAATTAACTAAAACCGGCAACAATGGAGCTTCACTTTCGATCAAGTTGCGTTTTCAGTTCTTCGACGTCTTCAAGAGGCTTTGCTGGCGGTGGACGGCAGCTTGAAGTAGTGGCGGTCGGTGGTGATAGTTGGGGCGGCTCCGGTAGCGCTGGCAAGGTCTCGAGCAGAGAAGAAGAAGAAGGAGTTTTGACCCAATTTTCTGCTTTTGACTTTTCTTTTTTTTAATTTAATTATGAAATTACTAAAATGCCCTTTAATCAAAATAATAATAATAATAATAATAATAATAATAATAATAATAATAATAATAATAATAATAATAATAATAATACAATGATAATAATAACAATGTTAACAATAATAATACTAATAATAATATTAATAACAATAATAATAATAACTATAATATTATCAAGTAATAGAACTCTCACGTAAAATAAATTATTTTACATAAACAATTTCTTAGAATAAAATATGTAAATAATATTAGCAAATAACAATAATAATATATAAATAAAATTTAAAATTATTAACATTGTATATCTCAAAATAGTTTAATATTATTTAAAATATATGGTCATTACACTGAAGATCCTAAAAAACAACGATAATCTTCAACCTTGAGTAAACAATATCTCATGCAAATAACCATAGCTTGCAACTATATTTAATAGCTTAATAGATCATGTTAAGAACATGACATAAAGTAAGCAATGAACACAAGAAAAAAGTAAACAAGCAAGTAAAAAAAAGATTATGTAAATCTATAACTCTAATATTGAAGAGAAGTGAAGATTATTACTAATATATGAGCTTATGATAAAAAATAGCTAGCCCTCAGAAATTGTTTTGATCTAGAGCTTTCATTTAAATGCAAGAAATCATTTTCCTCTTTCTTGAAAATGGATGTTCAAGCTTGTTTTCCCTCTCTTTCTCCCTTAAGAACGTTTTTTTCCTTATAGTTTTTAGAGCTTTTTCTTGCCAGAGTTGGTAATGGCTCCTCCTAATGGTTGTCAACCCCCTTTTTTCTCTCTTCTGTCTTTTTGATCCCCATGCCTAGGCCATACCCCTATTTTTCCACCCCTATCATCCCCTTTCCTAGCCTTTCCCCATTCCTAAAGACTCTCTTTTCATGCATAGGCTTAATTTCAGTGGGAGGTGAGCCCACTAACTTGACCACCATTTTTTTGCCTGTATTTAAGGTAGCTGCAAGTGGCTGTCAAAGAGGCAACACCTTTTCGATAAGGTGACGACCACTCAGGCGATGCCTCTTCGCTAGGGTTTCGTCGTCGCCTCTTCAGCCCTGGCCTTAAAATGGGCCTTTGGGCCAAAGTGGGTTTAAGCTAGGTTTGATGGGTTCAAGGCTTATGTTTACATGGGTTTGGGCTTGGAATGCGTTTTAGGTTCTTAGACCCATTTTCAAGAAGGTTTCTAGCTTTTCTCGCATTCAAGCTTCGCATGTTTTCATCATCGGTCTTTATTGCGGGCCGATCAAATCGAGTATCCACTGTTCACCCTCTATCACGGACAAATTAAATCGGGTGTTTACAATAATTTTAAAAAACAAAAATAACTTAAATTTTATTATAAATTATTTTTTTTACTGAAATATAACCTAACTAAAATATTAAGGAGTTTTGTGTAACTTTTTATTGTGAGATCTATTTATCTACCAAAAATAATAGCGTAGGTGTAATTGTAAGGGTCAAAATGACCCTTATTACCAAGTAGAAGTAAATTGATAAAAAAAAAATTGAAAGAGATTATTAAAGCTTTTTCGAAAAGTTTAGAGATCGAATTGAATCTTTTTCCATTTTTAAATGATAAAGAAACATTTGCAAATTAAAAAAATAGAAGGAAAACAGTATATATATATATATATATATATATATATATATATATATATATATTAATTTGAATATGTATGATAAATATTTTAATTTAATTTTAAACGTATGTTGATTGGTCATTGATATTTTTATATATTTAATTAATAAATTTTATAATAATTTTACTAATTCAAATTATAATTAATTATGCAGCATTTTAATACTTGCTAAATCAGAATTTAATTATACTTTTCATTAATTAATAAAACTGAAATTTTATTAAAAAATAAAAAAATTATATTGACCAAATTACATCAATTCATATAATTAAAATATGAATATTCTATTTTATTAAGTTTATTCAGCAAACATGAATAAGTTAAATAATGTTCAATATTTTTAATGAATTTTAACAAAATAAAGAATTTTGAAGTATATTTTTACATTATTTTATATATATGTTATGTAATAATAACGTTAAAGTTACTAAATAATTGTGCCAATAACTATTCAAATCTCAAAATATAAATGAATATATTTAGAACCTTATTTAAATAAGTTTTAAATAATTATCTTTCTTTTATCTTATATAGATTGTCCTTGTTTCTATGGTACCCACTTCTTGTCATGTGATCAATACTAGTCTCAACTTCATTTATCACTTAACATTATCCATAGACGTACAAAATCTCGATACAAATGTTAGAACTTTCACCTTCCAATGTTTCCAAATAATCATGATAAGCCATATAATTTGCAAAGCACTGCATTTCATTAGAATCACCAAACTCTTTACCCATTTAGTTGGGGTGATTGATTCAATTGGGACATCAGCTGACGTGGGCTTGATAAACCTTACCATGAAATCATATTTTCTAGATGGCTGATCTAAAGTATCCCACACTTCTATTTAATCATTCACTTCTAGAAATAGTCAATTTTGAGGAAGTACTTCCTCAAAAGGAACTTGAATCAATAGTGGAATCTTTATAGTAGTATAATTAAGTTCAAGACCCAGTTGATCCAAATTTTGATAATCTTATTATGCTCTATCTCTTTACCTGCTGTTAACCTTATCAAATTGCTTCATAATCAATTCTTCATTAACTGGTTCATCTTCTATTATCATCACTTTCTTAACTTCTTGCATAGGCTTATATTGTTCTCAACTTGGAATCTTATCGTAGTCAATAAGATTCTAAATTGAAATTCTAAGTTTATAACAAACGTCGATATTGCTACCTACTTGTTGGTGATTCTTGCAAAACTCATTCGACTTGTGAGTATCTAGCTAAACACTTGATAACAACCTTGGTTTAAGTGGCTTGGGAATTCCACTCTTGTATAGTTTCTAAAATACCTTAGAGAGTGGTGCTGAGAATCTAAAATATTGTTTTAGAGGTTTAACATTAGCAATCATAGTAGATGAAGCTACAACTTTTAGAGCATAAGCATATTGAGTTCCTTTCTTCTGTACTTGGGTTAACTTCTTAAATCGAGCAATTCTCTTAGCTTACACCCTAATATAATATAAATCAATAAATGATCTCATGCTCATAACCCGTCTCTCTTGGTGGATATTATCTTAAGTATTTTCCCAGGAGATTCTAACTTGGTTAATCTCATTTTGATGGTTCCTCATATAAGCAACTTTCGCTCTAAACCGTGTAGTGTAGTTAGCAAAGACTTATTAGTCCTTTCACTACTTTGAAGATCTAATAATGACACTTTAATTTGAGCATTGTACTAATACTACTTAAGAACTGATTCACCACTTACTTCAAGTTTTGCTTGATAGCATTATCAAGATGGAGATACTAAGTCAAAGTAGATCCTTATAGAGAAAATGGAAAAGTCTTCAAATTTAGTTATCTGTTAAATCCATAACTATAGATATCATTGCCTTAAAATGCTAAAGGTGGAGGTTCATATCACCAATCCCAAAAAATTTAGTTAATTCAGGCATCTTGAACTTAGGTTGATACGAACGTGGTTAACTTGTACTAAACTCGTATTCAATCTTAATAACCTTGCCAATGATCGTTCATAAATCAAGAAAAGGAAAATTCTAATTCCTAATAACACCCTTAAATAACCTGTACTTAAGAACCTTAACTATAAAGAATTAAAGGTTGTTCAATATAAATCTAACATTAACAAAGTCAATTTAAGTCTAAATTAAACTAGGTTTGAATGTACCAAGCTTTCACTTAATAAATTCACTAAAGTTCTTTTAAGAACAAAAGAAAAGGACTTTAACCTCTTAAGAATTCAGAATGAATTAATAAAACTTTACTAAATTCATTTTATAATGCTATGACCTTTATATAGGCATGTAAACATCTTAATCCTTAAAGGAATATGTTTTATTACTTATTCCTAAGGACACCTATAAAGGAAAATCCTTTATTAATTAGGATCCCTTTAAAAAATATGACAACTAATGACAACTGAGCTTTGAAAAGTCAAATTGACAACTTATGACAACTAAGCATTAAAAAATCAAATTGACAACTCATGACAACTAAGAAAAATTTAACCAAGTCTTTAAATGAGTAGCAACCACTCTCCATCATATCTAGGGTTTTAGTTATAAATAATATTCTTAAAAGATTCTTGATTCTTGTAGATTCCCTTAGCGCCTTCTAGAACCTTCTAAAATCTTCAAAATTGCACTTTATGTGTTTTGAATGCAAATCACTCCACTTGAAGAGTTTGACATGAATTCTTCATTGTGAGGGTCAAAATATGATAATAAGGTGCAAAAGGATAATTTTTCCCTCGTGTCAAACTTTCTCTAAATTCACTCAATTGAGCTCCATTTGCACTTGTGCTTTGATTAATCAACTTAAGCTTCATCTCTTGCTTCACGAATACTTCTAATGCATCCTTTAATTTCTTCATGTGAGCTCTAGTCATTGGACCATCATACTTGAGTAAATCATCATGCTTATCAACATGGTTAGTGTTTATTTGGTTTGCATTATAGGTGGCAAGTTAAGGTTCCCAAATGCACAAAGTTCATTAATATAAAAACTAGTAGAAACTTACTTAACTTATGCTTGAATCTTGTAAAGATATTTAATGATCTAGGAATACTCTTTCATCATGATCTTCTTCTCTTCATTAACAATATTAGAGATTATAGGAGTTTTAGCTTGAGATTATGACTTCTATGTCTTATAAGTCTTAATTTAATTCTCATTTAATGGTGGTCCATCCAAAATAGTTACTTCATCCTCACTATTAGTATTCCTCTCACCTTGAGGCAAGGGAGGTGTAGTTGCCTATATGATGGCCTTGTAGTTTGATTTTACATTTCCTTTATTGATGGTAGTAACTAACCAAAATTGTTCTAAATATATTTAGTCACCCTTTCATTAATCATTTTACCAACCTCTTTGTAAGTACCCAATTTCGGAATGCAATTGTGCACAATTATAACGTAAGCCCCTATGTGAAATTTATTTAAAAATTGAACTTGATTGTCGATCTTCTAGACTTTAGGGACTAAATTGTAATTTTTTTTAGGATTTGATTACAAGGAAGTCAATTTTTTAGGGGTCTTTTGGTAATTAAAAGTTAAAAAAAAAATTAGGATCGGCATTGGTGTAATACCGATTGGCTACACAATGCCGATCGACATTATACAATGCCGATGCATTAAAAGTCCATTTTTTTCGATTTTTTGCCTATTTTCTTAATTTTTTCATCTATTTTTCAGTGTTTTGATTAGTTAAAAGTTAATATTATTATTATTATCAGTAAAAATTTTTTTGACGTGTTCAAAACGCGTAAGGAGCTTTCAAAATCAAATTTTGTTATCGGTTTGTTTTAAAGAGATAGTATGTTCCTACAATTGAGGAAGTCAGTACGCAGGCAGATTCTGCTTTAAAAAGCAAAGAGTTTGCATGCGTGCAAAAAAAAAAAAAAAAGAAAAAGGGGAAAAAAACTAGAGAGAAAAACCCTAAGCAGCAAAAGAAGACCAGAGAGAACAGCGTAAAAAAAAACTTGACTGCGTAAAAAACCCTAAAATTCAAACGCTACTGAGAACACCCTATACACCATAAACTTTGATTTCTTTTGTTCTTTCAAAGCCTTAGTTTTCTTGATATGGTTCATTTTAATGAGGGTGATTCATTGTTCTTTTAGTTCCAGTCCAGAATCAACAACAATTCAATTTCAACGGTGAAAATCCTAGTCTAAGGGGCTAAAACAAGTATTTGTACAACACTCCATTTTCTCTTTCCCTTCTCTCTTTTATTTCATAATCTTTTTGATTGATATTTTGTTATTTGATTCAATTTTACTAATCTTTTTATTTCTGTGTTTTTTTATTTTAATGTCCGATTGTGGATTGAGGAGGATACTGTCTGTGTTCAAACGAATAGAAGATCCATGGAATGCCATGGAATAATCTATACTATTTTCCAGTAGATGTTAGGGTTTTAATTTTCATTTTGCATTTATGTGTTTTGTGTAGTTATTTTAATTCATGGGTGTATAATTGTTTAATTTTAATTTTTGTACGTAGTTTGTAATAGCCCCATTAGTGGGAATAGTGAAAGATTTAATTTTCTGCGTTTAAAATCAATTAGTAATTAGGTTCAATTGGGTAAAAAATCAATTAAAATCAATAGTGGTAGTAGCTTAATTTAGGGTTCGCATGTAATTGATTTTGGTTTTTTTTCTAGAAAATCACTAAAATGTTTGTTTGATCCTTTTTTTTTATGTTTTTATTTGTTTTGGGTTGTGTTTTTTTAGGTTTTTATATTATTTTGGTCCCTAAGCCCCACACCTAGGTCCAACTCACTTTAAATAGGCTTAAAAAATGGTTTAGGACTTTAAATAATCAATTTTGGCCCATTAGGTTAATTAGATTTTAGGCCCACTTAGTTAATTAAAACTTGTTTATACTTAGCTCAACCCACTTAATTTCATTTCTTTTAAAATAAATAGACCTAGACCCACATTTCACTTAAAATAAAACCAAGTTAGACTTAGACCCATTAATTTAATTTTTCTTTAAAATTGAATAAACTTAAGCCCATTTTTTAGACAAAGTAAAATAAATAGATCTAGGCTCACTAAAAAAATGTAGGCCGACCTTTAGTCCTTTTCTCACTTGTAAATAAAATGTAAATCTAGCTAACTTTTTAATAAAATTAACATAGTTTATACTTAGGGACAATACGATCTTGAGTGCATTTTTTATGTGTAATTTTATTGACTAGATGCCTAGGGTTAGATGAATGTCAAATAGGGTTTAAATAAAATTGCATATAATTAGAGGATGAAATAATCATTTATAAAATTATTCTAAATGAACACAAGACTAAGAGAAGTTAGTATTCCGTTCCCAAAATCTCCTAGTTGTGGTGCTAACTTTCTTTTAGAGAATCGAGTACCACCAATCAAATTGTCCCGGTTATTACCCTGGGTGGTGACTCCTCTTCTCCACACTATGACTTTGTGACATAGTAGTGTGTCGCGGTTGCTAAAATCTTGGACACGCGCTAAACCCCGCTGTCTACACTCTTTAATCCTAAATGGCTCATAAAACCCTTCTATAGTAAACTTGACTAATCTATTTTTTTCTCTCATCTTACTAAACTATGGCCTTGAGACTCTACAAAGATTACCTATAATGGTTGTAAAAAAATTAGCACGTATTCATGCATAAACAAATGCATAAATGTATGGATGTACAAATTCATGAATAATAACATAAATAAAATTAAACTCAGCATATAGATATTCCCTTCCAAACTTATCTCTCCCATATAAGTGGTCTATCTAAAGTTTATCCTAGGCAGGGCTTACTTGAACATGAATAAGGAATGTCCAGCTCGTGTATACTCTTAAAAAGAGAAATTAACAAACAAGGTGGTTTGAAGATAAATGTATAAGCAGAGTTTTAGGATCCTTGTATAATTTAAATCGAGTTACACTTAGAAAGTTTGACGAAGTATATGATATCAAGATAATCAGAATACTAAACCATAGAGATACTAAGTTAAACCTAAAGAATTATCTTTATAGTTTAAAATCAAGCTATCAGGATATAATAAACTAATTTTTTTAAACTAAATATATTTAAGTAAACCATAAGATTAACTTATAATGACCATTGGGATGTATAATGGTAAGTTTATAACTATCTAGTTTATTTGGATATATAAAGGTTAACATTGATTATTCTGTACGGTTGCTCAGTTTAAAGCATACAAGGATCAATGTTAAGATGATATGGTGTAACTAGAAGATAAAATTTGAGTCAATAACATAAAATAAGCAATATCATAATAATCATGACATTAAATCATATGGATGCCAAGATCTAGCCTTATAGAGCAAAGATATAATATCTCTATTGTTTAAAATTAGTTTTTTAGGACACAATAAACCTACAAGTTTAGACAAAATATACCTAAACTGGGTTTAGTAAGTTAACCTTACTTGTCATAATTATAAGAATCATGACGTTTAAAACATATGATTAAAAATGGTATAACCAGTTTAGGTTATGAGCATTAAAACATCAACTTATTTTGAAAGCATGATGGGTTTCATTTCACTTGTTTTAACCATTTTGGTTTGATTGGATATATAAAGTCAGAAAAGTTTAGCTCAAGTCTAGTCTATAAGGTATAACATGTACAAGTTACTAAGGACTTAACCAAATTAATGTATATAATGTAAATATAAACCATGCAAACACATGCAAGACATGGTACAATCTTAAGGGAAATTGCTAGGCCACTATATGGGTAAGTTAAGGTAAAGTAAAAAGTTCCTTTAGCGAGACACCCTCTATTATGGACTTGAGTAATAGACCAAGGTTAGAGAGGCTCGTCATCATTTACAAACCTAAGAGAAAATTGCCCCTTTAAAGATTGAAGTTAGAGACTATGATCAGATGAATTTAATAAATTCTCTTGAACTGAGTTAAAGCTAAAAGTGACAACACCAAACTAATCAACCCATGAGTCGAATGGAGTCATAATGGTTCATAATTTGGCATTATTAGTGTTAAAAGGTTAGGTGTATATATAAGAAGTGTTGTGATGCAAGTTGATAAAAAATAATATACACAATTAGAAGCAAGGTGTAAACATTAGGATCAATATCCTTATTCTTATTGGAGTAGCCACTATTGATGTTAATGTGTCAACTTGGCACTATTTAGATTATAATTCATTTTTTCTTGTTGCAAAAAAAAAAAAAAATAGAGGGATAATGAAGGAAATATTGAAAAAGTGCCTAAGGATGACATAAATGCACTTACAACCCTAGAACCCAGTCAGGAAAGATAAAAAGTCGCCACTCGGCATCACTTGAGAAATTGTCTAATTAGGGACTAGCCAAACTTGGATCCCTTGTTTGGAACTAGTTCTGCCCATAGGATAAACCTATTAGGTTTGGATGTTAATGTCAGTAGGAGCAGACTTTTTGTAATTCGAGACATCCCCAAATTGCTCAAATGCTGAGTAGGGTCGACCTTACTAGTTTAACATAGTATTTTAAGAGATGTGTACTACTTTGAATCAACCACTATATGCAGATGCAAACATATTATACACATATAAACACATAACAATAATATATATTTATGAATGAGCATAATAAAATGCATGAATATAACAAATATGATGGAGTATGATGCAATCATGAACATATAAACATGGTATTCATGGTAAATCACAATAATGTATAAATATAGTAAGCATGTTATATCCTAAACTAGTATAGTAAATATGATAACATTAATTCTATAAGGCATAGTGATCATGGCATACATTACATTATGAATTCTACATGTCATGGCAACCACGACACAATGAATGTTAACATGGCATTAATAAGGAATAGTCATGATAAACATGCCATGAGAATTTTTAAGCATGCAATCCTAAATACTTTAGGCAAAAATAAAAGAGAAATAAGGTTAGAACGATAAACACTGTATGAACACCTCCTCCGTTGTTGTCTTTGAGAACCGAGATTTGGGGCCATTTATTATTTTAAAAAATGAGATTTTTTTTAGAACAACAAAAGAAAAAAGTTTTTAAAACTATTAATAAGTATATATAAAAATTCAACATCAAATAAGTTATTTTTAATGATAATTGAAAGTAATTATACTATTGAGAACATTCAAAACAATAAATTTTTGAGTTTAAAATCATGATTAAAAATCATGATTTTTATAAAATAATTTAAGAAATTTATGATGATAATTGTTTGAATATGTTAAAAATCTTAATTTGTAATATGAATAGCCCATTAATTTAGACCTTAAAACATGAGTCTTGTACCTTGGATGGATTAAATCCATACAATGAACTATTACTTTTCCATGGTTCTAACCACCATCATAAAAAATAATGATGAAGAATATCAAGTAAAAGAAATTATTTGAAAAGAACAAAAGATTTTGCATTTGGTTGGATTAAGGATTAAGATTAATCGTTACTATGAGTACACTTAAACAATACAAAATTAGAACACAAGCATACTATTCCAACAAAATTAGAGAAAAGTATAGAAATTTTTGCATGGAGATAAGAATTAGGATCAATATTAATAACAAATAAGAGAGTTAAACTCAAATTAAACACAAGAAACAGATTCAAATTGAAAATCAAAAAAACAATATTTTGAAAACAAGAATTGAGAATTTAGATTATTCCTAAAAATATCCAAAAAAGAAAGTTGGACAAAAAATAAAGCTTAAGAATGGTAATTAAATAAAAATATAGAATTTACACTTTTTAAATGAAAATAAATAATTAAATGAGAACTTGAATAAAAGAATTTTGAAAAAATTCTCTAAAATCATATTTTATAAACTTTGAATTGAAAATTCTAAATTGTAAAGACATTTAAATAAAAGATGAGAAAATAATAAAGAAAAATATTTTAATATGAAATTCATAATTAAAACAAAAAGAAATTAAGAATTAGAAGTGACGATTATGGGAATAAAAAGAAAGAATTAAAGTAACATGAATAGCAACAAATACATAGCTCGCAAAATCAAGGAAAGTATGTAGATAAATTATTGCACAAAAATGAATCACAAGTATATAAATTTGGAATTTAAAACACAAATGGAGGAGTAAATAGAATAGAGATTAAGGTGATATTAATTATGGGAACATGAGTATGTATAAAACATGGTATAAAAAGAGTGATAATATTAGAGTATGGAATATTCAATTAACAAGATATAGAGAATAAATAAAATAATATGGGGTAGAGGTTGAGAGAGAATTGAAAATTGAAATAAGATAATATTTATGAAATGAAAGACTAAGAACAAAAAAAAAAAGATTTATAAATAAAGCACAGACTTATGGACTAAATATACATACACATAGAATGATAGTATATATATACACAAATGTGTGTGTGTGTGTGTATATATATATATATATATATATATATATATATATATATATATATATATATATATATATATATGGTAAATATATTATGTATTTGATATGCAGTGGTATATATTAGTATAGATATATCTTGAGAGAGATTGATTAACATGAACAATATGAATAATAAGTAATACATAAGTGCTTTGAATATAAATGACAAGAAAACAAATGTTAGATGCTAGTAAGAGTTACTAAATGTTAGTGGTAGTTAGTAAAGTTAGTAGCTTGTAGAGATTGAGCTCTTTGAAATTTAATAATAAGAGATATATAAGATGTAAGAGATGATGCTAATGTAAATGCATGATACATGCAAATAATAATAAATTCAAGGTGCATACAAGAATGATAGTGATACAAGCTGGAATGCATGCAAAATGCATCTAAAAATATAAAAATGAAGCATACAAATGGTAGTGATATGCAATCAAGTAAATGTTATCCAAGCAAGCATATTAGAATGCATGAAATGCGAGAATGCAAAAAACAAAAAGAAAAGGGTTAGTAATCATATTCAATAAGATAAGAAAAGATGGTTAGCGACAAAAAGCATGAGTAGACAATAAAAGTCAAAAGAAACATAACAAATGAAGATTATTAATTATAAACAATTAATAATCAATGATTAGTAACCAAACTCTACAAGAGTCATATAACAAGCACACAACATTTATGCACACTGTTATCATAACCAAACCATTAAATTAAAAAACAAATAACTATATAATAAAATCAAAGAGAAAGTCACATTATGATATAAAAGATCACACACATTTAGTCACAAATCAAATGAAAATAAATATAAAGACACAAGAGTTAATGGTCATGTTATAATAAATGAAACAAGAAATAAATTCCCATAATCAAAATTATAAATATCTTAATCTTGATCATCAACTAAAAGCATAAATCAAAACGCAATATTTAAGAAAATCAAGAAAAATGATATGCAAGAGTTAAAAATTAAGGGAAAATCATTTGAAAATAAAAATAGATAGAAAATAATTTAAATCTAATCATCCTAGGACCCTTGATGCTCATTTAGATGTTATTTAACCATCCATGTATACTTAGGAGTCTTAATGACCATCCTTGAGATCATTTTAAAGAGAAAAGATGATAGGAAGAAATGGTCGCTTGTCTAGCTAGTTTTCCTATAAAGGATGGTCGGCCAAATAGGGAAATAGGGTTCGTATCATGTGATGGATGGTTGGTCGATTGTTCATCAGCCAAAACCAACCATCCATCATTGGAAAACATCAAAAACAAACTTTAATTGAAAAATAAAATAATATGAGCCCTAAACCCAAGAATAAAGACAAAATGAAATCAAAGGGGTGTTTTTAAAAGTTTTTAACTTTACTATATGAAATGAGACTCACAAATAATAAGAAACAAAGTGAAGAAAATAAGATTGAAGTAGTTTTAGTGAAGTGGGTTTAGTGGTTATTTGAAGTTTTTTGGAAGAGGCTTTGTACAGAAATTAGAGAAGATTTATAAAAGTATTTGGGTGGTTTTTTGAATTGGAAAAAAGAGAGAGAATTGAAAAAGGGATGAAAGTAGAAGAGTTTTGGCTTATTTTTCTCTTAAATCTTTTAGTAAAAGCTCGCACCTTTTATGGATAATCACTAATATTCATAGTAGTTTTTCTTCTTGATTATCCTTTAAAAAAAAAAAAAAACTTAGGACTCTGTATTTATAGAGAAATACCTTGATAGTAAATGATGTAATTAGTTTGTAAAGTTAAAGGTTTAAAAATAAAAAAGAATATACACTTCTACCCTTTAAGTGACATATGACATAGAATATTCTAAAATGGAATATTCTATACTTGGAGATCACTCTCGGGAAATGTACTTTATTTAAAGATAAGAACGATGGGGTGGACATATGTGGGACCTACTTTGATTGCCATAGGTCAAAATTTTAACTTGTCAAATCAGAATTATAGATATGTTATAATTTTAAAAGACAGGTTTTTGACTAAAATTTGATATTGAGAGCTCGATTTGACCTCTATAAATGTTGGTTGATCAAATTTTAACTTTTAATTCTAAGGTTTATGAAGTTTAAAACAAGGCTTAAAGATTGAGAAACATATAAACAAACATAGAATACTCATTTTTAGAGTTTTGCTTATTAAAACAGAAGATATTACTTAAAACATTTCATTTGTCTCTTATTCATCATAATCTTTTTCCCAACATTGCTAGGGCTTGAAAAGGTTTTGTTTTAGATTTGGTTAGGTCTCGATGAGGTTCAATTGGTAATCTGATAAGGTTTTAGTGTGTCAAAAAGTTCTAAAATAGTTTTTCTTCATTAACTTTTCTTATTGATGAGATATTTTCATGTATTCATTATCAACTTTCAGGGTTTTAAAACTAACTCCAACAAGACATATCGTCATGCTCTAGAGGTTTTTATTAGATGTACTTGGTTAGGATTAAAATTAATATCTTCTTTTCTAAAAGGTTAAAGCAATTGAGCCTCCATATAATCATCTTCTTTTTATCTACAACTTTAATTGTAAGATTCATGGCGAGTGGATTAGTTATTGTACATAAATCATTATAATACTATTGAAAAATTTGAGTAATACCATCCTCCCCTTCACACATCTCATTAGTAGGGCTCTAAATATGTGTAATCAAATTTCTTTTCATATGACCATCAAATTTTATGTGAAAGAATCCTATGTTTTTATCTTCATTGTTCATCCAAGAAATTCTCGATCATTGATGCCATATTACTGCCTCATATTTTACTAAAACATTTAGTCAATATTCTACCTTATAATGGACATCAGTAATGTCCTTCTTCTGATTACTTTTTAGGAGAAATGTTAACCTTTGCATGATTAATCTTTAATTACCCTTGGTTTTAACTTTAATAATCAATTTTAGTCTATTAATATGTGTGTTTAAGTGAGCATTTAAGTTAGGATCAAAGCCATAATTAATGAGCATTAAATTGGAATTAAAATAAAGCCATTTAGGAGTAAAAGACTCATACGAAATAAAGCCATTTAGGAGTCATAAGATTCCTATGATCTTGGTCATGATCATCAGGATCATCAAGAGCCAAATAAGAGTTAAATTCATGACATCTGAAGTGGTAATGACCCTTGTGGTCCTCTTTGCTATTGTGAACATGACCTTCATGATCGTGAGCATCCCAATCATGATCCTGAGCAAATGAAACTCAGGTGAATAAAAAAAGGTAATGATGCTCACAGATGTGGTGTAGGTTGGGATAAGGATCATGCGCATTTCCTTAATGATATGATGACCTCTATATGATTATTTTAAAGCTCCAACATCTACAAAATTGAAGGTCACGATCGTGACAACTCCCCTTATGATCTTGAGGAGCATTGCTCTTACAAAAAGTGAAAGAAACATTAAATAAAGATAGATAAACATTGGGGATGAAAATTAATAATCTAACAACTATATTTTATCCCCTCCACTATAAATATAAGCTCAAAATATCGTTTGAAGAGTTAAAGACCTTGAGAAACAAAATTATTATGTAAAAGTCATTGAGCTATATTTATTTTTTTCATAATTTTCCTTTGTATATTCTTTGCTTGTAAACAAAATCTTATTAAGTTTATATGTACCCTTTTAGTGAGAGTTAGGTGAGTGTTAGAGATAAGATTCTTTCATCTACTCATTCTTTGTGGTTGAAAAAGTGAGTAGTAAGGTTATTTCTTTTTGGGTTATTATTGGTCCCTTGAAAAATAACTTATTGTAAAGGTTTTGAGTTTGCCTTGAAAACTCTTATGGAAAGGTTCAAGTGTGAGCCTTGAAAACACTTGGAAAAAAGTTTAAGTGTTAGCTTAGAAAATGCTAAGTGAAGGCTTTTGAGTAAGCCTAGAAAACTCATTGTTTTATTTTTTAATGTGGACCATTGAAAACACCATCTTATAATCAATATTGGGAATTAAATTGGTGTGGGTATTTGGACTTCCTAAGTTAGGGGTTAGTTAGGTGGACATATAAGATTGGTTATAGTCCAAACTTCTTAAATTACTTATGTCAAATTTCTCATAATTGTTATTATTCTTATTCATATTCATTCTTCTTAAATCATCTTTGATTTTCCTTTTAATTTTACAATTTTCTCTGAATTTTAATTAGCCTATTCACCCCCTTTAGGGCTTTAACAATTAGTATCATAGCGAGGAGTCTAGGAACTTCATTACTAGTTAAAAGATCATAGGGAGTAAATTTCTTTCTTTCCAAACCTATAAACCATTTTTTGATAGAGTGGTTACCCTTTTTAAAAACATAAAATGGAGTTTTACCTTGATAGTGATTCTATTAGATTATGGAATATGATCTTAGATTGGTGCAATCCTCATATAAAGATGGTTGAAGGCATTTAAGTTTTAAAGGAAAGAAAAGAGTTGTCTCAAGAAGAAAGAGAGGAGAACCATAAGAACTAAAGTGCTATGTTGTTTCTTATTGCTTCCTTGTCAAGAGAGGAAGGAGGCATGCTTCAACATTACATAACAACCAAGGAGATGTAAAAGACCATGAAAAATCACCATGAAGGCAATATCAAACTCGGATCCAAAAAGGTTAAACTCCATGTGTTTGAGTATGAGATATTCAAAATGAAGCATTATGAGAGCATGACCGATATGACAAATTAATTAAAGACTCTTTTAGCCACCTTAAGGAAGTTAGGTAAGCATTGCTTCAAAAATAAGTCAACACTAAGATTTTGAGGGCGCTGCTAAAGAAATATAGGGAATCAAGAGAAACCTTCATTAAATAAGGTCATGATCTTTCTAACCTTTCAATTAACATCCTCATTGGTAAGTTTTCACTCATGAACTTACCTTAAGGCAATGAAAAAAATAATAAAAAGGAAATAAGGAGAAGAAAAGAGTCTGACATTCAAAGGATCATAAGACTTAAGTGATGAATATGACCTTAAAGACTTAAGTGAAGATGAAAAGGAGATTACATCATTCATTATTTATTTCATGGAGAACTTAAAGAAAAGAAACTTGAGCAAACACAAGGAATCTAAGAGGTGTAGATTCAAGAAGGCCAAGGAAATCATATGCTTCAAGTGCAAGAGTTTAGTCACATTTAAGATGAATGTCCTAAACTTAGGTACAAGTACAATGGAGCAAAGGAGAGGAGAAAAGCTTTCAAAGTCACTTAGGATAACACATTCAAATTTGAGATAGAGGAGGAGCAATAAGAGCCATAAAACCTTTTTGCTTTATAGCCTTGGAGGAAAAATGTGAGGTGCCTCTTTTGTCTAGTTTTTCTTATAATGACTTATATGATGGTGAGGAACTTGATGATGGGACCTCCTTAGTTAGAAAAATAGTTTTAAAGTGTCAAAAATTACTTTCAAAGGAAAATGCTTATAAATAAAAATCTTTAAAATTATGTAAGAGCTTTAAGGATTTAAAATTATAATTTTCAAATGTTAGTTCCTTAAAAGAGAATCTCATTCTTGATTTGAAAGCATCAAATTTTTTGAAAGATGAGTTTGATAAAGTTAAAAAATAAAATAAAATGTTTTCAAAAAATATTTTGGAACTTGAAAGCTCCATTTTCCAATTTCATAAAAGAAATGAAACACTTGATAATCTTTTAAATTCTTAAAGATTTTCACTAGAGAAATTTGGAATTAGATATACTAATAAAGCCTCTACTTCATCAAGGCTCCCCAAATTTATTAAGGCCACTTTTGCTTCATCCCCCACTCTTTAGAAGAGCTATAAAGCTCAATATTTTAAGACTAATAGTCTTATGAATCAAAGTGCTAACAGAAAGCCTCTAAAAGCTAATATTCCCAAGGCCTAAGGTTTCAAAGAAAGGGCTAAGAAACCCTAACCATATCATTCATTCATGTATCATAATATGAGGCACACATATACACTTTAGATCTAAAAAATTTATGCATTGTTGTGATTATAAGATGTATACTCATCCTAGAAACTTATATCTAGGAAAGCTACCAACTATCATAAATATGATAAACTAATAAGGGTTGGTAAGAAAAATAGATTTTCAAAATTAAATATTTTTATTGCATGAAATTTTGACATAATAATAATGTATGTTACTATAGAAAACTTCATCTTAACCTTCCACCCATTAACTACTTTAATAGTAAAAAACCTAGACTAAATAAGGTTTGGGTTCAAAAGACTGCTTGATGATCTTTACTACTTTTTGCTAATTATTGATAAAGTGATAAATTTAATTTATTTAGCTTATCAACAAACATGCACACATTAAAATGTTTAAAGAGAATTTGACCTTCGAGTGATCAAAATAATTTTAAAAAATTGCATAATTTTAATATTCTATTCTCTCATTATTTTTCGTTTGGTATGCCTTAACTTTTAAGACACTGTTTGCACTACATATTGTGGATCATCATTGCATATTGTCATTGAGTTTATATGAGTTAATGTTTGGAACTTGTTTTATTTTTTATTTAGAAACATGGTTGCATTTTCATTTCTTTTTCAATTGATATAAGCATAAATCTTTCTTCTTATAGTTTCCTCCCTTTTTTACTTTGATAAAGAGGAGAGAAATTTGGCATTTTAAATGATAATAATTATGCTCAAATTATAATTAGAATTCCAAAAAAGGGAGAAATAAATATTTAATGTGTTTAAATGATATTTTGTACATTTAACTCACCTTAATATATATTTAGGGGGAGAAATTTTCAAATCCCTTGGTATATGATTGAGGGGAAGCATTAAGGACAAATGCACATGCATACACTTAGTGATTTTTTATTATCATTCAAAAATTTATTATTAAAGTCAAAAGGGGGGAGATTGCTGACCTTTGCATGATTAATCTTTAATTACCTTTAGTTTTGACTGTAACAATCAATTTTAGTCTATGCATTTAAGTTAGGCTCAAAGCCATAATTAATGAGCAATAAAATGGAGTTAAAACAAACCAATAATTAATGAGTAACAAAATGGAGTTAAAAAAAAGCCATAATTAATGAGCAATAAAATGGAGTTAAAATAAAGCCATTTAGGATTCACAAGAATTTTAATGATCTTACTCATAATCGTGAGGAGCATCACGAGCCAAATGAGAGCCAATTTTGTAAAATCTAAAGTGGTAGTGACACTCATTGTCTTTCTTATAGTCATGAGTATCATCCGTAAGATTTTGAGCATCCCAATCATGATTCTAAGTAAGGAAAACTTAAGTGAATAAAAAAGGCATTGACGCTCATAGGCATAATTAGGATCATGATTGGGATCGTGAGCATTGCCTTGATAATGTGGCAGCCTTTGTAATGGTTATTCCAGAGCTTTAATAGTGATGAAACTAAACATCACGATTGTGACACCTTCTCCCAAAACCGTGAGGAGCATTTCTCCTACAAAAAGTAAAAGAAACATGAAGTGAAGATAAATAAACATTGGGGATGAATATTAAAGCTCCAATAATTGTATTTAGCCCCTTCATTATAAATACAAGCTCAAGACATCATTTGAAGAGTTAGAGACCTTGAGAAATAAAATTATTATATAAAAGTCATTGAACTATATTTATTATTTTTCATAATTTTCCTTTGTATATTCTTTATTTGTAAACAAACTCTTGTTAAGTTTGTGTGTACCCTTCTAGTGAGAATTAGGCGAGTGTTAGATATGTGATTCTTTCATCTACTTATTCTTTGGGCTTGAAGAAGTGGGTAGTGAGGTTCTTTCTCATTAGGTGGTTGTTGATCCCCTAAAAAAATTTGCCATAAAGGTTTAAGTTTGCCTTAAAAACTCTTGTGGAAAAGTTTAAGTGTGAGCCTTGAAAATAATTGAAAAATGGTTTAAGTGTGAGCCTATAAAATAGTTGGTGAAAGATTTTGAGTGAAACTAGAAAACTTACTATTATAAGGTTTGGTGTAAGCCATTAAAAACATCATCTTACAATCAATCTTAGGAATAAAATTAGTATGGGTGTTTGAAAATCCTAAGTTTAGGATAAATTAAATGGAGATGTAGGATTAGTTATAATAAAAACACGTTAAATTATTTATGTCAAACTTCTCATTCTTATTTTTATTCGTATCCATATTCATTCTTCCTAAATCACCTTTGATTTTCTTTTAATGATACAATTTTCCTCTAAATCTTAATTAGCCCTATTCTCCCCCCTCTAAGGCTCTAATTAGAAGGGATAATTCATATATCAACTATTTAATTTTAGTAGAAACATGCCTAAAGTGTGTCCATTCATAATCTTTTAAAGCATTGGGAAATGAAGAAGCGAGAAAGAGTGATTTAGAAATTGACTTTGCCTCACGAGATAAAAGCCTGATGATTTAGAAATTGTATAACTTAATCCTAGGTTATTGTGAACTAATCCAAATGCTTATAGATATTTTGGTAAGTTGTTCTTTCATTTGTCCATGTATATTTAACACATGAGAATTCCAAGTCATCCAAGCATGATTAATGAATAACATCTTGAAAATCATTAATTTTTAAAGCCTTTATTTTGTTTTCCTCTTAGTTCTTTAGCACTTAATAGGATTTCATTAGAATCTCTGCCATATATCTATGGCCCTGTTGAGACTATACTAAAATCTATTAAATCTCCATTCCACTTGACTTTTACTACAATTAACTAGAACATAAATATGATTTGATGACATAAACAACTATTGAATCTTTTCCTTGGATTTTTAAAGAAGATTTAGGCTTCCTTTCTAACCACTAACACAACCTTGAAAGCTAACTTCAATCCTTTGATTCTATATAAGATGTTATCTAACCACTGCCATTTTAATATTGGGGTATCTATTAAAAATGCTAAGTGGGATTTTGAAGAAACATAAGTTTCTTCAAGGAATGAATAGTCTATGGGTTTCTAATCCCATAACAATTCTAAGTTAGGTAATAATATTGGTGGGGCTACTTAGTAATATATGCAGCTAGTAAAAAATGACATATAATCTTATAGAGGAAAACTCTAAATTATTTTATCTTTATGTATATTTCTCTTTCTTAGGCCCTTTAAATTAGCAATATCTTATTTTCTCTTTAACCTTGTTTAGGATGCAGAGAATGATATGTTTAATAAGGGTTCAAGTTTAGTTTGATCTATGTGTGTGGGGGTTGTGAGGTCAATTTGGGTTTTTGTTTAAGTTTATATGGTAATGGAATTAAAATGGTTATTGGGTTACACTAATGAATTCATGTTTGTAGTGGTATTCAAGTTTAGAACTGAAACGGGGACTATGGATAATGGTTTTGTAGAGAGCGATTATGGTACTTTTAGAATTTGTTTGGGTATTATTCTCTTTGGTGCTTTCTTATGTAGTTAAATCGTTAGTTTGGTCTTACTTGTCTCATCCTACCAAAGGATGAAATTTTGGGTTTTTATCTATTTTTTTGTTTTGATTTTGATAGGTTGGAATTAGACTTGGTTGGATGAGCAATTATTGTGATATTGGGTTATGATTTAAGATGTATTTGAATATTTTCCAAGGAGTTTACAAGGTTTTTTTAATCTATAAAATTTTGTTTGGTGCTGCATAAGAGAAGATCTTAGGATCCAAAGAACGTATTAATCTATGCTCTAATTTAGCACTACCTTATGAGTCTAAGAACCTTATATTTTTCTATTATCTAATAATAGAACTCATTTTTCACTTATTTAATGGGTTTATGTTACCGTTAGTTACTTAGAAAGGGATGCTTTTATCCAGATTCCATATTTTCATTATATTTCATTGTCCACTGATACCCCATATACATATTCTTATTTAACTAAAGGTCTTCATTTTCCTATACAGGGGTTACTTGTAGAAATAAGAAAAAGATTCCTAATTAAGGAGACTCCTAGATTGGAAGAAACACTCTCTAAATAGGCACAAGAATTTCATCAAAGAGGAATCCTATTCCTCTCATATTTTAGCATCACTATCCCTATAAATAAGACCCCATATCCTTTATTCTCATTAATTTTATTCTCTCATACTGATTGCTCTTTTTATCTCTCTAAAATTCTCTCTCTCTTTACATTCTCTGACTTAGGCATCAGAGGGTTTGTAGGGATCCTCCCCACCTCTCACCTTACCCTTCTTTGATCCTTTATAAGGTTCTAGTTTAAGAGTTTCAGAAATAAGTTATCAAGTGGTGTCGTCTATGGGAAACTCATGATTTAAAAGCCATTAAGCATATACCAAATGAGATATTGGCATCATGACTTCTAGTCCACCACCAATCTCAACTCCAGACATGCATATCAATCCATCAGCTCATATTTCTCCAATCAACCTATCAGCACTCTTTCAAACAATAATTCTGTCGGCCCCCTTTTAGCATGTCGGACCCTCATCTCAGACCCCAATTAGAGCATACACTCCACTTGGTAATACTCAGGGGTAGCCAGTTGTAGGCACCGATTTCCCTTATTATGTTCCTTTTTAGCATAACAATAGACCTATACCTTTCGTACCTTTTCTAAGCCTATTATAAACTCTTGTCATAAACACACCAAACCTGAATAGAGTAACCCAGACACTCCACCTATGCCTGATGAGCAAAGAATCAATGATTCAAAATATTCAAACCAAGATGACCTTGATGCAACAATAACTAAATGCCTTAATTCAAAGTGACAATCTCAGAGCAACTCACCTAGAAAATAATATAGCACCACCACCTGTAGCTCCAAATGTATTTGTTGGAAATATAGAAAATCATAAAGCTTCAAAAGAAGAATCTAGCTCAATAATCTCGACCCTTTATGACTCAAAGATAGCTCAAAAAGTTGAAGAAGTCATTGTAGACACCTAATTTCAGGATGATGAGTTATGAATGCAGCAAAAGAGTCCAATGATGAAAATGCCATAAATAGATCTTCAATACTTGAACTTTGAAACTTTAGGGGTCTGATTGCATTTTTCAAAGAAAGAATTTAATGTTTTCATGAACTAAATTATAATGGTTTTTAAGGATCTAATTGCAAAACTTAAATTATTTCAAGAACCTTTTTGTTATTAAACATTAAAAAAAAGTGGTCGAAATTACGTTAATTTCTATCAGAATTAGACCTCTTCTGCCCGTTCTCGAATTTTCCAGGAAAAATTGAGTCCTAATTAATCTAAAATTCCTCTAAAATTATTTTGATAATGTTTTTAAGAAAATAAAAGTCTTTTAGGAATCAATTTATAACTAGGTTTTAAAGACATCTCACTATAAAAGGAGTGTTTTAGCTGCAGAAATTAGGAGAAAAAGGAGGAGAACGAAAGGAAAAAAATAACGAAGAGAGACATAGTAGAGGAAAGAGAAGGCATAAAAGAGGAGTGCAAAAGAAAAAAAAAGCAAGAAGAAAAAAAGAGGGAAAAAAAGAAAGAGGGGAAAAAAAAAAGAAAAACATCTTATTCTCTACAGATTCTTTTGTTTAAATAAAGATCTTTGGAGAATTTTTTGAAGAACACTATTCAAAGACCTATCAAGAACGGTGATTTTACAAAATCTGAGGAGCACACCATTAAAATCATCTATGAGCATCATCTTCTCCTTATTTTATTTAATTTAATTTATTTATTTATTTATTTTATCTTATTGATTTTTAATTTTGTTTTATTATTGTTATAATTTATTCACTAATCATAATTTTTATTCTTTTTTATGGTGATTATGAAGGAAAACACATGATAATCATACTTGAAAAATCAAATCCATAAGAGGTCCATGGAATGCCATGGATAAGACTTTGTAGAGATATGATTTCTAGGTTTTTTTTTATTATCATTTTATTTTATTGCTTTATTTTATTTATTTATTTTTGTGGTTATATTAATTATTTTTATTATTATTTTCAATAAATTATTATAATAGCTCCAATAGTGGAAATAGTGAAATTATGTATGTGGTTGCTTGTTTATTTTAATTAATTGGTTAGTAAAATTAGAGTTTCAATTGGGTAATTAATTAAAACCAATGGAGGAAGTAGATTAATTTAGGATTGCATGTTAATAAAAATTAGGTTTTTAGAAGGAATAAATTTAATTAGTTGTTTAATCTTTTATTTAATTGTTTTAATATGTTTTATTTATTTTTTGGGCTTGTTTATTTATTTTATATGTTTTGGGCCTTAAGCCCATATTAGGTTCTAATCCACTTAAGTATATTTAGATTTTTAGGTTTAATTAATTAAAATGCATTTAAGACCCATAATTAATTAGATTTTTAGATTAGAGATAACTTAGTCCCATTTAGTAAATTAGACATAGACCCACCTAATTTAATTTAATTAATTAGATTTAGCCCATTTAATTTAAGCCTTTTTTCATAATTTATAAATTTAAGATCACCTTAGAATTAAAACATGTAAAATTAGGTCTATTAATTTAAATACTTTCATAATTTGTAGATTTCGGCCTATTCTTAGAATTAAAATAAATAAATTTAGGTTTATTTTAATTAAAATAAAAAAGGAATTAGTCTTTACGCTTATTAAAAAATATAGATTTAACTCATTTAATTAAAATTTATGTATATTAGACTAACTTAGGAATTATATGTTTGATTGGATGCATTATTTACTTGTATTTTCATGACTAGTTTGCCTTGAAGTTAATTGCCAGAATAAGGGTTTATATGAAAGTGCATGTAAATAGAGGATAATATAGTAATTTATAAAGTAATTATAAATGAATACGAGACTGAAAGAAGTTGGTATTCCATGCCTAGAATCTCCTAGTTGTGGTGCTAGCTTTCTTTTAGGGAATCGAGTACCACCTTTTTGATTTGTCCTAGTTATTACCATGGGTGGTGACTTCTCATCTCCATGCCATATCTTTATGACAATAGTTAGTGTGTTCTCTAGAGCCCTAAGCTTAAATAGTGTCACGATTGCTAAAATCGTGGACGCGCATTAAACCTCGCCGTCTACAGTGGCGACTTTACTGGGGATAAGAGATAGTGATTTTACTTGTGTTCTTTAGAATTATTTTATTCTTGCATTCATTTTACATGTCCCTATTAATCGATAGCGTTGGTTTATGATTCCATGATTCCACTAGCTTCATGGAGTTGTAGGTTGGCTAACCATTACTCTTAGCCTTAACTCAGTCCAAGAGAGATTACTGGGTTCATTTGACTAGAGTCTGTAACCCAAGTCCTAAAGGGGGGTAGTCTTCTCTCGAGTTTGCAAAGGATGTCAGGCCCCTTTGACCTTGGCTTGTAACTCAAGTCTTAAGGAGGGCATCTAGCTAAGGGAACCTTGACCTTTTTACCGGACCCTAACCATATATAATGGCTTAGTTATTTCCCTTAGGATCCACCCAAATTGCGTGTAAATATTGCCATGAGGTGTTTCTATCTATAAAGGTCCAGGCCTATACTTTAGAAGCCCATAAGGACTAATAAAGATTGGGCTATGCTTTTATACTTAGAAATACTGTTTCTATGTTTTATTGCTTTGAGAGATTTGGCATGCACATCGGTTCTTGATATCCCCCATTGATATTAAAGCCAAGAAAAAAAATCCTAGGAGAAGAGACTTACCATTGAATATGCATGTGGAAGGAATAAGATTGGAAGGATGTATGTACATCGAACTTAACTTGTTACTCGCTATCTGTTGCATAGCACGTTCATCATGCATACATGCATCTCATGCATTATACTAACATTTGTCTTTTAACCATCATAGATTCATCCGGGTCTTCCTGTGTTTGGAGTTGAAAGGGTGGTAGACTAATGAGAACTGATTCGAGTCCATAATTGATTGTGAAAGAGATCCTTAGTAGACTGGAAAGGAGTCTCATTAACCCACTCTACTTATAAGCTGCACAACTAAAATAAGTTGAAGAAATTGAACATCAAGGAGGAGGAAACTAGACCCTAGAGGATGTCAAAGGAGCTTTGATGGATGACATGAGAGCGATGCTACAAGATGAGTTGAGACAGGCCTTGGCTAGATTGATGCCACCACTTGCTACTACACCTCCCGTTGCAACCAATCCACCTGTTGTGGGTGCACCACCTACTACTATTATGGAAAATGCACCTATTGGGGGGCAAACATTGAATGCTGTTAGGATTATACTTATTATGGAAATGAAGTTAGAGGATGTTGAGAGTTTTATGGTTGAAAAGGCGAAAAGGGAATCACTTGAGCAAGTTTAAAAGCTAGAATCCAAACAGATGAAAGCATTGACTCAAAAAATGTCCTAGATGGAGGAGCGAATAAGAAGACAGGGCATTGGATACTCATTTGACTTTATTGATGTGATGTAATTTGAGGAGAATAAGTTGCCTGAAAAATTCAAGATGCCACAACTATAGAAGTTTAATAGTACTGGAGACTTGAGGATTCACCTTAGTCAATACACAACTACCATGAGCACCACTAAGGCCCCTTTATCTGTGGTTACCAAGTTATTTGTACTATCCTTAGAGAGTATGGCTGTCAATTGGTATCATGGGTTGGAGAAGTCCATCCGAGCGGATTGGAGAGAGTTATGCACTACTTTTCTAAAACAATGTGACTATAATACCAGGCTCAAAGTGTCCATCAGGGATTTATAATTGACCAAATAGAAGCCCAATGAGTCATTCTCAAATTTCTCGATCAGGTTCATGAATAAGGCAGGATTCATGAAGAACAAGCTCACTGAAAAGGATCAGGTTAGAATGATAGTCCGAAATGTGTCACCTAATATAGTTGAGAAATTGCAAATGATGAACCCTAAGACATTTGTAGACCTTTATGATGATGAGTTGCAAGCTGAGGAGATTGATAAAGGCATTGAAGTAAGAAACTACCCAACTGGGGGCATACAACAAGGAAGCACTAGCTGGATTGTGGAAGTGCATGCTGTTCAACAACTAAGAAGATTCTCCAATTTTAACCAACCTTCATCAAAAGTCTTAGAGCGCCTAATGCAAAAGGGGTTACTTCAACCTTTACCTCCCACTAAACCCAAACATCCCAGGCTATAACCCAAACAAACATTGCAAATTCCATCAAAACCTCAAACATTCCACAGATAACTACATCTGCCTCAAACATGAAATCCAAAACCTCATAGATTTTGGAAAGATCACAGACCCTAAAAAATTAAATCCAAACCCAAACACCCAAAATAATCCTTTCCCAAATTACCGAAACATGCCACCTCTAACAACCATGATGATTAACTCAGGAGTTAGTGAGGAAGAAATGTTAAGCTCCTTTGAGGATTTAGACCTTAAAACCAATGAAAAGTCTCCTAATGCCCCAAAGATATGGAAAGAGTTAAAGATTTGCTGGTTCAACCTTTAGACAAGTTCGACTATAAGGTGTTTTATACTAAACCACCTTCTTTTGATATACCCTTCGAGTTAATTGTGTCTACAGGATGGGGTGATGAGTTTGATGATGAGAAGCTGCTAGACAAGGAAGAAACATGCACAGTGGAGGTACTAAAGGATGAAGTCATGGAGATAGTTAGCAAAAAGATGCAAGAATAGCTGTTATGTCAGCCACCTCAGGGACAACCACTATAAAACCTAGCATCCTTAGCATCTAGAATAGGAAATAAATTTTCTTATTGTCTTTTTTAAATATAATTTTAGTTTTTTTATTTTAGTGATCGATGATATAAATTCTGATCATACTTACTTATGTAATGTACATCCTAATGGTACTGTGCATTATAATATTGATTGCATCTGCATGTTTGACATAAATTCAATTCAATTAGAGTCATTCAGCATAGGCATAAATGCAGATTCAAAGAACATTCATATATTAAATGATGCAACTTTTGAAGATAGGAAATTTGAGAAAAAAATAAAAAGAATAAAAAAAGAGAAAATAAGGAGAGAGAAAAAGAAAAAAGAACAGTGAGGTAAAAATTAAACAGAAGTTTTCTTTTTTTTTTGCCACCCCTTTGTAATTTTCCTTGTAAGCCTAGCGTCCTTGTATACCTTTAGAATTCAGGTAGCTCAGTAACTTGTATTGCAAGTCTTGTGTTATAACTATCATCAATTATTGCATCAGCATCAAGCCTCATATTCAGCTCAAGAGTTCTTTAAACTACAAGTCTAGTTGATTTTATCATTAAGAACTTACTTCAGTTAGTTAGCCCATTCCTTTACATCTCCAGTGCATAAGATTGCAACTAATAGGGTTAGTAAGTCAAAGGATCAACAACAGTAGTGAACGAACTGGGTCTTTTACATATGAAAATGAAAAAAAGACTGCTAGAATAGCATGAATGAATCCAAAATGGAACTGGGAGCAAAATACAGCACTAGGGGCAACTTGAGTCTACACTCAATGAGTAAAAATGGAACACTAAAGTATAAGAGCCAGTATAAAAGATCTTAGGGCTTAAAGAAGCATACAAATGCATCCGTTATTATATAGCAAAAGCAATTGCGAAAAAGAAAAGTTCAACAGTGCATCGATCAATAACGAGCTCCAGTGTAAAGCCATGGACTCCACTTGCTAGCCTAGTCATCAGTCCGATAAACCATATCAGAAGCTTCGACATCAAAAGTACTAACAATGAAGCATTCAATACTCAAGCCTACAGGCTGTTGATGAGGCACCTCGTTCTCACACTCTAAGCTATGAATATATCTCTATTCCAAATAGGTAACCTATTAGGATCATGCATGTCATGCATAACATGCATACACTTGCATACATTTGGTTTGAAATACTTGCTTTGCATAAGAAAGTCCTTAAGCCAGATTTTACAAATACTTTGCTACTAATATTCAAAATAAATGTTGTAAGAATGTAGAAAGGTAGTCAGAATATGTACATATAAAGCATATAAAAAGAAAAGGATAGCATTAACAAGGTGAACCTGATACTCAACGGGACTTTAGACCTAAGGAGTCTAAAGGGCCCATCCAGTGAGGGAAAATCATCAGTAGTGATACTTGTAAAAGCATTATCCTGGTGACCTTAAGAGGCTGGATAGGACATTCGGGCTCCTCAAACTTAGCATCCATCTCTATAGTCTAGTTAGGAGCATCATTTGAAATATCTCTCTATAATAGTTAGACCAGTGTAGGGTATGGAATATAGTGATGAGAAGGTCCAACATGTCAATATTATATTCGCTAGACCCTAAAAAGGGAAGAAGGCACTCAAAACTTGAAATGAATGCACTCTGAAAAATCATTTGATCATGAAATAAGATCTCTAACTCCTGAACCTTTTTTATAGGAAATATCTAGAAGAGGAACGAAGTCCTCTACCATAGCATTAATGGAATGGTGGAAATACAAATACAGCCTAAAGGAACAACTTCAATGGTGGAGTATCATGACCCTGCGATTAGCGACAAATCTAAAGGTAATAATGCAAAAAAAGAATAACACTGCATTTTGATAAAATTTCTTCACTTGTGAATAGACCATACTATCTTATGGTAGTTTGTACAGGGAAGAATAGAAGATAACGAAGAAAGTGAAAGGAACCAATACATCAACGAGAATAGGAAAGGTTGCAAATGCTAATCATTCATCAGAAGTATCATCTTGCATGGCAAACACTCATCAAAATAATAAAAGGAAGTAATAGAACTTTATTTCCTTAGATTTTGTAATAAAGAACCATCTCAATTATAAAATTCACAAATTGAAAGTAAATGCATCCACTTCACGAGATCATGTGCGAAAAGCCTATCTCATGACTTTTGATCATAGTGGCTTTCTTTTATTAGCCTCATAAAATTTAGAGGAGTAGTTAATAGTTTTGTGTTGAGAGTTTATAAACTCTAATCAATCTAATAATTTCTTTGCACCTAAACGATGGGAAGAAAATGCAAAAATAAAATCTATGGACATGAAGCATAAATTGCTTGAATTTTAAAGTATTATTTCAGTCTTTCAAATGAGAAATGTGCATATAATCTACTCCAATGCTCAGAAATGAGTATGAGTACAAAATCTCTTGATAGTATCCATGTTGAGTAATACGAGAAAGGCAGGGGAATACTAAAAGGAGAATCAAAATAAGAGCAAGCATAATATACTCCAATGCTTATAAATGAGTAAGAGTATCAACATGAAACCTTTGGAGGTATCCATGCTGAGTAATACAAGAAAGGCAGGGGAATACTAAAAAGGACCATGCCAAAAAAAATTGCTCTATTTACTCCAATGCTCTATATGAGTATGAGTATCCAAAGGACCTTTCCAATGGTATCCACATTGAGTAATATGAGAAAGGTAGGGAAATGCTTGGATAAGGAAGGAAAGCATAAAAATAACTCAAAAGCTATTTTGATATTTAGAATTCGATATGTTTATGCTCAATTTCCATGATTTTTGTCTAGCAAAATTCTCTCTAAAATTAGGTGTGGAAGTAAGCTCTTCACTTGGTAAAAGACATACTCTTAGCATAAGATGGTTAACAATGCCTCTAATCTTTGCAAATGGCAAATAAATGACAGTTATAAACATAAAAAAATAGTGAGATTCACTGAGTACATGCTATCTCATGAAAAGTGATGAATTTTCTCATAAATTTTCAACACTATAAGGTATTTTTGTGCATTTATCATGATTGAAACTAACTTTAACAAGTCTATAGGAATTGCAAATCTAGAAGAAAGTGCACCTAACTTATAGAGATGGTTAATGCAGTAAAATTGAAATTAGTCGGCATAGAAATTCTAATCAGTCAACACAGTAAAATTTAAAGTCAGTCAGCACTAAGAATTCAAAGCATTCAACTCAAAAAATCAAAGATAACATTTGTGAGCAGTTATGGACTATAGCATTATCAAAGGTTAACAATGAAAGGATTGCAGTCAATTTATGAGCAATTATCGATTGTCATATCATCATTGGGAAATGAAAAGGTTGCAGCTAATTGTAAGCTATTATAGATTGTAGCATCTAAGGCGAGCAATAAGAGGGTTACAACTAATTAAAATTTACAAGCAGTTATGGAATGCATCATCATTAAAGGTGAGCAATGAAAGGATTACAGTCAATTTACATGCAATAAAAGGGTTGCAGCTAATGACAAGTAATTATGGATTGCAGCATCATCAATGAGCAACAAAAGGGTTGCAACTAATCTCAAGCAATTATGGATTGCAGCATCTAAGGTTAGCAATAAGAGGGTTGAAATTAATTAAAATTAGTGAGTATTATGGACTGTAGCATTATCAAAGGCGAGCAATAAAAGGATTATAATTAATTTGTGAGCAATTATAGATTGCAGTATCATTAGTGAGCAATGAAAGGGTTACAGCTAATCACGAGCAATTATGGATTACAACATCATTAGTGAGCAATGAAAGGGTTATAGCTAATTGCGAGCAATTATGGATTGCAGCATCATTAGTGAGTAATGAAAGGGTTACCGCTAATCATGAGTAGTTTTGGACTGCATCATCATCAATGAGCAATGAAAGGATTGCAGCTAATCGCGAGCAATTATAGATTGTAGCATAATCATATAAGATAATTCAGACTATACGACCGAGTGTAGTCGGCATTATACGACCGAGTACAATGTAATTTTAATTAAGATTATACGATCGAGTATAATCGGCATTATATGAATGAGTGTGCTATTTCTTTTCAATTCATACTATAAGTCCGAGTGTAGTTAGTGTTGTATGACTAAGTACAATGTATTTTCAATCAAGATTATACGACTACGTATAATTGGCATCATATGATCGAATGTAATGTTTCTTTTTAGTCAATACTATACGACCGATAGTAGTCGGCATTATACGACCGAGTACAATGTATTTTCAGTTAAGATTATATAATTGAGTATAATCGGCATCATACGACTGAGTGTGATGTTTCTTTTCAATCAAGAATATACAACCGAGTGTAGTCAGCATTGTACAACTGAGTACGATGTATTTTCAATCAAGACTATATGTCTGAGTGTAGTCAGCGTTGTACGATCGAGTACAATGCATTTTCAACATCATATGGTCGAGTGTGGTGTTTCTTTTCAATTCAAACTATACGACTGAGTATAGTTGGCATTGTATGATCAAGTATAATGTATTTTCAACCAAGATTATACGATCAAGTATAATCGACATCATACGACCAAGTGTGATGTTCCTTTTCAAATTTAGACTATACGTCCGAGTGTAGTCGGCATTGCATGACCGAGTACAATGTAGTTTCAATTAAGATTATATCACTGAGTATAATTAGCATCATATGACTGAGTATGATATTTCTTTTCAAAATAGACTATACGTCTGAGTGTAGTCGGCATTGTACGATTGAGTATAATGCATTTTCAGCATCATACGATTAAGTGTGATGTTCCTTTTCAATTTAGACTATATGCCTGAGTATAGTTAACATTGTATGACCGAGTGCAATGAGTCCCTTTCACTTAAGATTATATGACAAAGTATAGTCAATATCATACGACCAAGTATGATATGTCATTTTAAATCAATGTTGTATGTCCGAGTATAACATGTTCATAAGCAAAAGCTTCATGAAGCACAAGTAAGTATCCTAACTTCCAATTAAGAAATTGAGCGCTAGTTCATTTTGTCGCAATTTGTCAAGCAAATAGTGACAAAGGGGGGCAACTGTAGACACCCAATTTTGGGATGATGAGTTATTGATGCGACAAAAGACACCAATGATGAAAATGTCATGAATAGTCTTCAAAACTTGAACTTTGAAACTTTAGGGGTCCGATTGCATTTTTCAAAGAAAGAATTTAATGTTTTTATGGACTAAATTATAAAGCTTTTTAAGGATCTAATTGCAAAAATTAAATTCTTTCAAGGACCTTTTTATAATTAAAAGTTAAAAAAAGCTGTCAAAATTATATTAATTCCTATTGGAATTATGTAATTCCACTCGGAATTAGACCTCTTCCGCTCGTTGGTATGAAATTCCCCTAAAATTATTTTGATAATGTTTTTAAGGAAATAGAAGTCTTTTAGGAATCAATTTATAACTAGGGTTTAAAGACATCTCACTATATAAGGAGTGTTTTGGCTCCTGAAATTAGGAGAAAAGGGAGGAGAACAAAATGAAAAAAATGAAGAGAAGCAAGGCAGAGGAAAGAGAAGACGCAGAAGAGGAGAGCAAAAAAAAAAAAAAAGAAGAAGAAAAAAAGAGAGAAAAAAAAAGGGGAAGAAAAAAGAGAAAAATATTTTATTTTCTATAAATTCTTTTTCCTAAATAAAGATCTTTGGAGAATTTTAAAAAAAAAATATTAAAAAACCTATCAAGAATGGTAATTTTACAAAATCTGAGCAACACTCCATTAAAATCTTCCATGAGCATCATCTTCTCTTTATTTGATTTGATTTGATTTGATTTATTTATTTCTTTTTTTTTATCTTATTGATTTTTAATTTTTTTTATTATTGTTATAATTTATTCATTAATCATAATTTTTATTCTTTTTTTATGGTGATTATAGAGGAAAACACATGATGATCATACTTGGAAAATCAAATCCATAAGAGGTTCATGGAATGTCATGGATGACTTTATAGAGATATGGTTTTTAGGTTTTTTTAATTATCATTTTATTTTATTGCTATATTTTATTTATTTATTTTTGGGCTTGTATTAATTATTTTTATTATTATTTTCAATAGATTATCGTAATAGCCCTAATAGTGGAAATAGTAAAGTTATGTGTGTGGTTGCTTGTTTATTTTAATTAATTGGCTAGTAAAATTAGGGTTTCAATTGGGTAATTAATTAAAACCAATGGAGGAAGTAGATTAATTTAGGATTGCATGTTAATGAAAATTAGGTTTTTAGAAGGAATTAATTTAATTAGTGGCTTAATCTTTTATTTAATTGTTTTAATATGTTTTATTTGTTTTTTGGGCTTGTTTATTTATTTTATATATTTTGGGCCTTAAGCCCATATAGTGTTGTAATCCACTTAAATATATTGAGGTTTTTATGTTTAATTAATTAAAATGCATTTTAGGCCCATAATTAATTAGATTTTTAGGTTAGAGATAACTTAGACACATTTAGTAAATTAGAAATAGGCTGATCTAATTTAATTTAATTAATTAGGTTTAGTTCATTTAATTTAAGCATTTTTCATAATTTGTAGATTTAAGATCACCTTAGAATTAAAACATGTACAATTAGGCTCATTAATTTAAATACCTTTATAATTTGTAGATTTAGGCCCATTTTTAGAATTAAAATAAATAGATTTAGGTTCATTTTAATTAAAATAAAAAGGAATTAGTCTTTAGGATCACTTATTAAAAAATGTAGATTTAACTCATTTAATTAAAATTCATGTATATTAGATAAACTAACTTAGGGATTATATATTTGATTGGATGCATTATTTACTTGTATTTTCATGACTAGTTTGCCTTGGAGTTAATTGCGAGAATAAGGGTTTATATGAAATTTCATGTAAATAGAGGATAATATAGTAATTCATAAAGTAATTCTAAATTAACATGAGTCTAAAAGAAGTTGGTATTCTATGCCTAGAATCTCCTGGTTGTGGTGCTAGCTTTCTTTTAGGGAATTGAGTACCACCTTTTCGATTTGTCCCAGTTATTACTCTGGGTGAAAACTCTTCATCTCCACGCCATGTCTTTGTGATAGTGGTTATTGTGTTATCTAGAGCCCTGAGCTCAAATAGTGTCGTGGTTGCTGAAATCTTGGACATGCGCTAAACCCTACCATCTAAAATCATGCATAAAGCTCATACTAGACTGAGGAAAGAAGATGAATGTGTTCTGGAAGGAAAGACACCCTTTGTAAGCAAAATAATCTGGACAGAGATACCAACTAATTTCAGAATGCATGAATTAGATCAATTCGATGTTATCGGAGATCTAATCAACCATATATCTTTATTTAGGACTAGGATATTACTTCAGAATGTAAATGAGGGAATCATGTGTAGGGACTTTCCTAGTACACTCATTAAGATTTCTCAAAGTTGGTTGCACTGGCTTCCTGAGAATTTTATCTCCTCCTTTAAAGAGTTAGCAGAGGAATTATGGACTCGGTTCATCACTAATGTCCCTCTTATGAAAAACATCAATAATCTTTAGATGTGCAGAGTGGAGGTCATTGAATCATTGAGAAGCTATTTGGATTGATTTAATAAAGTGGTTTTGCAAATCAAAAATTTGGTTGACGAAGTAGCCATAAAGGCTTTGAAGAATGGGACCCAACTAGGAAAGTGTAGACGACGGGGTTTAGCATGCACCCAAGATCTGAGCAATCGCGACACTATTTAAGTTAAGGGCTCTAGAGAACACACTAACCACTGTCACAAAGATAGGGCATGGAGATAAGGAATCACCACTTAGGGTAATAACTGGGACTAATAAAAAAAATGGTGGTACTCGATTCTTTAAAAGAAAGCCAGCACCATAACCCGGAGATTTTGGATACAGAATACCAACTTCTTTTAGTCTCATGTTCATTTAGAATTACTTTATGAATTATTATCTTATTCTCTATTTACATGCAATTTCATATAAACCTTTATTTAAAACAATCAACTCTAGACAGACTAGTTATGAAAAATACATGTAAATAATGCACTCATTTAAATCAACAATCCTTAGGTTAGTCTAATCTATATTGATTTTAATTAAATGAGCTAAATTTACATGTTTTAATTTGCAAGTGAGCCTAAAGACTAATGGGCCTAATTCTTATTTAATTTTAATTAAGTGAACTTAAGTTTATTTATTTTAATTATAAAGAGTGAGTCTAAATCTACAAATTATGAAATATTTAAATTAATGGACCTAATTCTACATGTTTTAACTCTAAAGTGATCTTAAATCTGCAAATTATGGAAAAATCTTAAATTAAATGGGTTAAGTCTAAATTAATTAAATTACGTGGGCCTATGTCTAATTAACTTAACAACCCTAAGTTATCTCTAACCTAATTTTCAATTAATTATGAGCCTAAAATGTATTTTTATTAATTAAGCCTAAAAAACCTAAAATTATTTAAATAAGTCCAAAAACAATAAAAATATATCAAAACAATCAAATAAAATATCAAACAATTAATCATATTTATTTTTTCTAAAAAAACCCTAATTTAATTAAAATGACTATGAACAACAAATAAATAGTTCATAAGCAACCCTAATTCTAACCACATAAATCTAATCCAATTTTAATTAAAAAACCTAATGAATTTTATAGCCATTAATTTTAATTGATTACCTAATTCAAACCCTAATTTTGCTAACTAATTAATTAAAATAAAACACCCAATCACACACACACATGATTTCATTATTCCCACTATTGGGGCTATTATATTGATCTATTGAAAATAATAAAAAAATTAATACAATAAAAAAAACAATATAATAATAAACAACTAAAGACAAAAAACCTATAAACCATATTTAGCTATGAGGTTCAATCTACAGCATTCCAAGAACCTTCATGGGTTTTACTCTTCGAGTATGATCATCATGTAATCCCCTCCATATCATCAACACAAAAATAAAGAATTATTAGTGAATTGAAAAAATAACAATAAAAATTGAGTAAAGCTAAAATTCAATAAAAGAAAAATAATAAAATAAAAAATATAAAATAAAAAAGGATATGATGATTATGGATGTAACATGGGTTAGCCCCTCAGACTAGTAAGATAAACATTATTTGTTAAATAGATCTTCAAAAAACTTGTTATTTTTTTTCTCAAAAGTTTATTGCTCATTGCTTTAAAATGAACTAAGTCATAAAAAAGTATTTTTGTGTACTGCCAAGAAAAAAAAAAGTCTCTAGGAAAAGAGAGAGCCCCTCAAAAGAGTTTTAGCTAGGTTTTTATGGAAAAACTCTAGGTCATGTACTGAAAGAGTTTCAGTTTTAAAAGGATTTTATTTCTTTAAAATCTAGATAAATACCAAAAAATAATTTAAGAAAATTTTTAACCAATCAAAATTCAAGAAGCATATTTTTGTTTTCTGTAAAAATATAAAAAAATGAATGGAAAACGTATAGTTCTAACTGGAATTGTGTAATTTCGATCAAAATTGTGTAATTTCAGTCAGAATTATTGAATTTCAATTAGAATTGTGCAATTCTAATAGGAGTTATAGAATTTTGATCCTTTTTTAAATTTTAATTACAAAAAGACCCTTGAAAGAATTTAAAATTTTCAATTAAGTCCTAAAAAATATTACAATCAGGTCCTTAAAAAACAATTAAACTCTTTTTTGAAAATGCATTCAGACTTTTGAGGTTTCAAACTTCAAGTGTTAAAGACCTACTTATAATATTTTCATCATTGGAGTCCTTTGTCGCATCCGTTCTTTATTATCCCAAAATTGGGTGCTTACAGAAAGCTCAAAGATAAGATAATGATAAAAGAACCTAGCACCTTTGCTGAGGTAATGGCTATAACAATAAAGATGATAAAGATGGATGAAGATAGGAGGATGCAGCGGAATGATGAGAAAGCACCTATTAGGAAAGATAAGAGGTTAGGACCAAGAAGGCCTAACTTCCAGCGATCAAACTTTAGAAATTCGGTAGAAGGATTTGAAGAGGAGGCGAAGAAGCATACACTACTAAACACTTCCAGATCTAAATTCCTAATGTGGATCAGACCAAATGGCTTGGCCATAACCCCAACTAGAAGGCAAAGTCTAACTAGGAGAGCTATATAAGATAGCAGGTACTACTGCCGATACCACTGAGATTATAGGCATGAAACTAAGGCATGCTGAGAATTAAAGAATGCCATAGAAAGATTAATATAGAATGGTAAACTCAACAACTTCATTGACTCAACTAGAAGGAACAGAGATCCGGGTAGTAAAGATACGGATAAGCCAGAGCCAAAGAAAGCTCATATTGAAGAAGCTGGAGTTATCAATATGATTGTCGGAGGAGAGGCAACTGAGAAAAGACCTAAGAGATCCTACAAAGAAGAAGGGTTTACCCATAAAAAGAAGTAGGCTATCACGTTTGGTCTGAAATATGGGAAATATGTTCAGTACCCTCATAATGATGCCTTAGTGGTGAGTGCTTTTATAAATAATTACTTAGTAAAAAGTTTTCTATATCAATAATAGAAGCGCTATCAATGCACTCTTTTAAAATGCTTATAAAGCAATGGAATGTTCTATCACTGATTTGAATGCTATTCAGAATCCCATTATAAGCTTTTATGGAGGAACCACACAACTAATGGGATTACTAGAGCTAAGTTTAGAATTTAGTGACTCAGATACTGGGGAAGTGAAAGATGTCAAAGCTCAGTTTAATGTGGTATATCTTCTTCTCATGTAAAATGACATCATAGATCGACCAATATTCTATGAGATCAATGTAGTCACAAGTATCTGACATTTTACTACAAAGATTCTGCTTGAAGGCTAGGTTTTAACAATTCATGGAGATCAACACATGGCAAGACAATGCTACTAGATGACAGTTAAACTTGAGATGGAAGCATTCCCTTTAGAATCATAGGAAGCATAGAAATAAAGAGCTAATCCTAAACTAGTTGACCAGGTCCAGACCTTACAAATCATCAAAGGAAAGACGATATGGATCAGTAATAAGCTCAATAGCAGAGTTAAGCATGGAATAAGTAAGGTCCTCATTAAACATTTAGGCAGCTTTACTTTTAAAGCATATGAGATAATTGGAGTAGATCCTTAGATTCCTCGCATAGTCTAAACATCAAACTAGGAGTAAAGCCAGTCGTTTAAAAAAAGAGAAACTTCGCATACAAAAGATAAAAGGTAATTACTGAGGAAAAAAAATTGCTGAAAGCTAGATTCATTAAAAAGGTAACACAGCCACAATGGGTAGCCAATGTGGTGCTAGTAAAAAAGTCCAATAAAAAGTACACAATGTGCATGGATTATACTAATCTTCATAAAGCGTGCCCTAAAGATAATTATCTAATGCCAATAGTAGATCAACTGGTAGACTCAACTATTAGTCACTACTTATATAGCTTTATGGATGCTACTCAAGGGTACCATCAGATACAAATAAACTCAAGGGCATTTTATTTCTTGTTCAGCCAAATGATGTCTGCCACTGTTCTGAGCCTTAAAAAATTCCAAGAAGTTTGTATGGAATAAAGAATGCCATGTAGCTTTTGAAGACATAAAAAAATTCCTATCCTCGCCACCTATACTCAGCCAGCTGATCCTTGAAGAAACACTATACTTATATCTGTCTATTAGTTAGGAGTCGATTGCATTGGTACTAATTAAGGAAGAAGGAAGTTAGCAAAGCCCAGTATAGTGCATCAACAAAATACTTAGAGGTTCAGAAGTCCGGTATCCTAAATTAGATAAGTTAGCTATGGCCATTGTACATACATCCTGAAAACTCCAGCACTATTTTCAGGCCCACTCGATTATTGTAAGATCTAACTTTGCCCTAAGGAAAATATTATAAAGACCTGAGACATCCGATAGACTAGTTTAATGGTTAATATTGCTCGGAGAATTCAACATCAGTTATGAACCTCGGTAGTAGATAAAAGCTCAGACCTTGGTAGATTTTGTATAAAAGATGACAGCGGAAGATTTTTCTCTTTCTAAATGCCCAAAATGGAGGTTATACATTGATGGAGCCTCATTAGTCCAAGGATTTAGTTCATGAATCATTCTCAAAGGGCCATACAAAGTCACTATCAGCTATGCAGTTCAAATAAAGTACAAGGCCATTAATAACTCAGTTGAGTATAAAGCACTCATCACGAGATTAAAGTTAGCCACAGTGGTCAGAGCTGAGCATCTCAGGATATATTTTAACTCATAGCTGGTGGTGAACTAAGTCAAGGGAACATACCAAATCAAAGACCTAAGCATTGCTAAATATATTAAGAAAGTCAAATAACTCCTAAAGAAGCTCGAACAAGATGGGGACAATAGGAAATCATCCAAATCCCTAGAAGCAAAAATTCAGAAGTAGATTCACTAGCTAAATTAGCAACATAAGATAGTCAAACATTTAAAAAACTCAAGCTTATTGAGGAATTGATAAAGCTAAGCACCTAGGAAGTAGAGATAATAGACATACAAGAAGTAGCAAAATAGATGAAACTAATCATTTAATATATTGAGCATGGGATACTTCCACAAGATAAGTTAAAAGTTTATAAGTTGGAAATAAAAGTTGCGCATTACTCCATATGCCACAGAAGAAGGAAACTACGTGCTTAGAGAAATTCATGAAGAAATTTATAGAGCCTATGAATCTCATTATTCATTGATCAGAAAAGCATTATTCTAGGGTTACTATTAGCCTACCATCCCTCGAGATACTAGGAAACTGGCTTAAGAATGCCATAAATGTCAACCGTTTGCTTGCCTTAGCCACAAGTCTTCTAATCCTCAACATCTAATTAGGAGTCCTTGGCCTGTTACAGTATGGGGAATGGAAATCTTAGGCCCATTTCCTATTTTAACCTCTTAGAAGAAGTTCCTAATCATGGCCATATATCACTTCACCAAGTAGATAGAAGTCGAAGCTATACCAACTATCATTGAGGCTTGGATCCAACACTTTTTTTGAAAAGAAACCATTTGCAGATTTGGAATACCACACACCCTGATAATAAATAATAAGAAGTAATTCGACAATGAGAAATTCAGAATGTTTTATTTGGATCTTAAAATAAAGCTCTGATTTACTTTAGTAGCTTATCCATAAACAAATGGCTAGATGAAAGTCACCAATAGGATCATCATGCAAGGGCTAAAAGAAAAGATTAGATGAAAAGAAGGGGAACTGGATATCCAAAATTGACACCTCTAGACCAAACAGTTTAAAGTTGGAGATTGGATACTCATAAGGGTTGACATCGATAAAGGCAACTCCATCACAGGCAAGCTCAGACCTAATTGGAAAGGTCCTTACCAAGTCACTGAAAAAAATGGCTAAGGGGGCATACAAGATCAAGGATAAACAAGGAAAAGAATTGCCCTAATACTAGAATATGGATTGTCTTCAAAAATATTATCAATAAAATATACTCTCAACATTAAGGAATAAAGTACTTCATTTATCTTTATAAATATTGAATTATAGAGTATTGTATTGGAAAAAATAAATAATTATCGACTAAGTAATTTAAAATCTAGTATTGGGAAGCTCAATAGAAGGAAGACTCAGAGATAGAGCCTGGATAAGATCCAGCAGAGACAACACCATCAAACCTCTCCCCAGCAAGCCTCAAATCCCCTAGTTGCTCGAAAGATGATTTCTCACTAGTAGACTTGGTGATATTTTAGGATTCTTTGATAGCCTGGAAGAAGCCTTGCTCCAAGTATCTTCTTCGGCATTAACCCTGGCCAGATCAGTAGGTGTTATTCTATCTAAGTCTGAAAAGTACATATTCAAGTGTTGAGCGAGCAAGATCCTTCGACACTCAGACTTGTGAACCTTGAGAAACCCCGTGACCATATTCTTGTAACTTTTCTTATCATCCTTATAGGGTTTCTTTACCTTAGTGAACCTTTTCTCTAATGTAGCAATTCGGGAGTTATGCCCCTTAATTTTTTATATAAGCTGGGCTTGATTATGTTCAAACTCTTTGACCCTCTTCTGGTTCATCGCAACCTTATATCTTGCCTCAGCATGCTTGGTTTGGCAAAGTTCTAGTGTCGCCTTCACCTTATCTAGTCTCTTCTCAAAATTAATAGCTGTGGTGCCAACCTCTGTCTCTTTCAGGTTGTATTGGCTTTTAATATAATAATAGTTATCCTTAGTCAGCAATAGAGCCTGAGTTATCTGAAAGAAAAGATAGAATCATCATCAATACTGGTACTTATGACCATAAATCAAATAAAGTGGAAAATAATTACCTCCAATGAGTGTCCTATTATGGAGTTGTACAACTCTTACTTATCTACATTTGTCCAACATTAGATGTCTTCGAGGAGCTGCAAAGACTTGGCATACTAATCCTTTACCTGAGCATTCAAGATACTAGGAGGTTTTATCTTTTTCAGAATCCAGGACCTCATGTCCGGGCACTTGGATAATTTTAGGCGCTTGACAAAAACTTTTTTGCATAACTTCTCAACATTTGAGTCATCATTTAGGGATCATTTCCTCCAAGTCTTAGATTTCTCTATCTGAGGAGTTTTAACCATGGTCTTTCCTTTCTAACTAGGCTTAGCTTCAACTAGGACTTTCAAAGCACTCGGCTCATAAGCAGGAGAAGTAATCCATATGTCTTCTTGGGTCTCCAAGTCATTATCTACAAGTTAAATCTTGTCTGTAAATGCAAAAAGTCAGCCATCTATAAATAAAGAAAAAAGAATAAAAGTCAGAGTGATACCTTTCAAATCTTAGGACTTACCATTAACATGTATGTGATCAGGGCAGACTCTTCAGAGATATCTCTGAGATAAATTCTCAATAGATGTTGCATTGTCTATACTATGGAGATAAAGCCTTAAAACCATATATGTATCTTTATTGGATAACCTTGAAGGACACCTTGTGACGATCATCAGACCATATTTTTTAGATATGGACAACATTTGAGGGGTGTTCAATAATAAAAAAATCTATGCCTCCACTTTTTGTGGAGGTCCAGAAGCTTTACAAAGAGGCTATGGTTCGATATAGCGAAAAGGGAGAACATCAGCTCTCCCTTTTTCTTATTCAGACTATAAAGGTACCAGAGGACATCTAGATTTGGCTCTCTACCCTCCATGTGCATCAACTCTATAAACCCGATAAAGATTCGATAGTGATTGGGATGAAGTTGCCCAAGAGCTATGCTGTATCTATTCAGAAAGCTCCTAATGAAGGGATCTAAGGGGAACTTTAATCCCCCTTCTAATTGATCGAAGTGTACCACTAATCTATTACAATATAATAGATGAGTATGGGCTTTTAAGTTTTTATCTACAATGTGAAAAAAAAAATTACTGGAATGCTAAAATGTCTTCTATACCATTTTAGCATGTCCTCATCTACCCTAGAGACAAACACTGAACTAACTTGCTCTTGTGGAGCCATAGATCCTATAAAAAAAGAACAAAGAAGGAGAATAAAGAGAGAAGAAGAAACTTTACCTAGGAAGAAGAAAATAAACCTATGGAGAAAGCAAAGAAGACACAGAGAACACTCAAGAAGAAACTTAGCAAGGAAAGAAGATAACAAAAAAGTAAAATGCAGTAAGCACAAAGGGGCTGACCTATTTAAAGAGTAGCAAAAGGTTCTAGAATAACCATTACTACCTTTATGGTCATTTTTTGTCTCTCTAATAGCATCAAGGGTAATTCCAAGGAAAAGAAAATTCTACTAATCGAGAAATTATCATTGTGGCAGCTGAAACATCTCATCTTCTGACACCTGAATAAATGTAATAGTTACACAATTCATAATTAAAAGGAAAGTCAACAGACATGGTAGTTTATAATCCTGCTCACCTCAATGCTAGCTGTCCCTTTTATTGACACTTGAGCTATGGTTCAATTGCATAAAGATTCTAAGTTCAGTGACTGAAGCTGGCACCCTCAGGTCACTTTAATAGTATTGAGGTTTGGCACTCGGGCCATGCTTCTAATGCATCAAGATTCTAAGTCCTATGACTGAAGCTTACACTTTCATGTTGCTTCGATAGTATTGAGGTTTGACACTTAGGTCGTGCTTTTAATGCACCAAGCATTAAATCTCCAACGACGGCTGGTTTTATTAGATTGTATCTATAATGGTGAGTTAATCCTTCGGGTCATTTCTATGACACTGAGCATTTTTTATTGCAGGTTTTGTGCACATTAGTCCAGTTGGCACTTCGACGATATTCTAATATAGTGATTCCAAGACTCAATACCGAGCATCATCTTTTCCTTTATGACTGAGGCTGGCCACTTCAGATCACCCTTACATATCAGATGCAATCATACAAGTAGTATCTCTCTCCAGGCAGAGGAATGACTTTTCCAACACTTTACATTTATCAGATTTGGATATATCAGACATAAATATCTGAACATACTTTTGGGGGAGACTCTTGATACCCTATATACATATTCCTATTTAACTAAAGGTCTTTATTTTCCTATACAGGGGTTGCTTACAGAAGGAGAACGCCCAAACCAAATAGAAAAAAGATTTTCAATTAAGGAGACTCCCAATAGAAAGAAACACTCTTCAAATAGGCCCAGGACTTTCATCAAAGAGGAATCATATTCCTCTCAAGTTTAAGCATCACTATCTGATCTGTCCCACCTCTCACCTTACTATTCTTTGATCCCTTACAGGGTTGTAGCTCAGGAGTTATGGAAATAAGTTATCATCCACCTCTCCATCAAATTTTCCTCAATGTTTGATAGTATGTAACATCTTACCATAGTAAAAACAAAAGAGAGGGAGGCTTCATAAATTAGAGGGATCCAAAATTTTTTGCCATGAATTGTAAAATTGACCCCCAACATTAATCTCGCGTTTGTTAATTGTTATGAGTTATCCAACCTTCTTAGCTAATGCCAGAGCTATGTTTTTGTTCATACACTTCAATGGTAGGTTGTAGGCTTTCATCCATAAAGTTGCGCAATTAAAGTTTACTTTTGACGGTTATTTATCCCCATTTACTTCTTTAAGGAGGAAGATATTATTCTTAAAATTCCAAGGTTTATTAAAGAGAACCCGTTCTTTGTCCTTTTTGTCATCAAAATGAAACCAAAATATATTTTTGGTTCATTCTCTGAAAGTCATTGGTTTCTAAACCTGTTCCATAGCCTCTATTAAAACATATGAATTGAATGGGCATCCATTCCATAAAGAATCTATTAGGCACAGTAAATATGCATGTGTTGGATATATTATTGTCATAAACAAGCTCAACAATTTCTGATTTTTTATCTCACAGATCTAATGTGTTTCGCATGGTGTACTGCACAAACAGTCCTTGGATTGTTAATTATTGTTGGTTTAACATGAATCTTTATTATGATGAAATTGCATATAGGAAAGAAGATGATCAAATGAAAACTTTGAAATAAAACGAAAAAGAGAAAAAGAAGGGAAATATGTTAATTATGAAATGCAATTAAAACAGGCTGTAAGATGAAAAACGCCACCAAAAGAGACCAAAATACAATCAAAATGATAAGAATAATGTTATAACAATTGAAAAAAAAAATGGTGAATTACTATTTGCTCTATGTTATTTGCTCTATTATATTATTTGGTTTTTCACATTTAAAATTTATATTATCTCTCTTTTCTATTTTGCAAAACTATTTACTCATTTCGTCAAATTTTCTAATTACAATTACCATTAAATGATACGAAAATTATTAAGTAAATTTTATTTGCCCCATGTATTTGAATATATTATACTATTTGTCCTTCTATTTGAACATATCATATTATTTGCCCTGCCCCTAACATTTGCAAAATATATTTTATTATTAAACTAATTATTTAACAAAATATATGTTAAATTAAATTATCATTAATTGACTATAAAAATGATAATTTTATTAAAAATATCTTAATAAAAATTAAAATAGTAATTTTTTAACCTAATCAAAATTTCAACCAAATAACAATTAATTACTTCCCATTTAAAATATCTTTACTTAAATACTAATTTAAAATATTTATATTGCATGAAAAAATTAATCAAGTAAATTCTCTTTTTAACTTGAAAATTTGATTTTATTTGATTGTTAGTTTAGATTATTGAGTACATAAATTATATTTATGAATAAAATTAATAATTTTAAATAATTTGATTTGTATACCCAACAATTGAAACTAACAATTCAAATAAAGAATCAAAATTAAAAAAGTGATTTGATTTGATTAAATTTTTTAATACAACATAAATATTTTAAGTAACTTTTTTTTGTGTGTAAATTAATTATTTATTAGGTTATTTATCTCATTAATTAGTTAGTTTTTGTATTTTAATTGATTTGATAATATTAGTTTTTAGCTTTATTTTGTTTCTATACTTTGTTGGTGATTTGGAACTCCTTTTAGGGTGATTAGAAGGCATTTGACATGGATTTAGGGTGTGCATATAGTTACCATCGTATAGGGGAATTTGTGGACGTGCTTAAGGTGTGAAAAATGGTGCAATTCTAGGCTTAGACAGCAGCCTTGGAGGCTATTATCACAACCAAAAAGTGCAAAAAGGAGATGACCTTCGATTGAGACAACAGTTGGTTTGTTGAGACAGTAACCGAAAGGGAGAAGCAGGGATGAACTACTATTGTGACAATAGCAGCAATGTAGAGAAAACGAGGATGGTTTGAGGCTGAGACAATAACAAAAATCTCGCTGTCGTAGGCGGGCTTGATTTGGAAATTTTTGTTGCTTAAACATTGCCTATTTAAGGAGGACTCTTGTGAATTTTTGGGGCATCAATTACCTATCAATTAGAGACAATTTTAGGAGAAAAAACACCAAAAAGTGCAAGAAAATTTGGAGGAACTCAAGAGAGATCGAGAGTTGAAGATTGACGAACACAATTTCTAATTTTTATTTTCTTCATTCTTGTAATTTTCATGGGATATTTTGAGAGTTTTGTTAAATATTTTTTCAACATGTTAGGCTAAATTCATTTTGGTTAGGGATTGATAATTTAACATGAATTAGTTTTTCCTTTAATTAATGAATTATTAGTTCTTGCAAACTATATATATTAAGCTTATTATATGTTGATGCTTGATCACCATTAGCATTATTAAAATTAGGGTTTTAGGTTAAGAAATTAAAATCTTAATGGATCTATAACTATATATTTAAATTGCTTATAGGTAGAGATATTATAAGTGAATTAAATTCCAATTGGGGTTAGGTGAATGAATTCATAATTTGATTCGGGGGATTAAGTTCACAATGAGAGTTGGGATTTAAAGGTCTTGTTTGAGAATTATGAAATAAATTTGGTTATTACTTGAGAAAGATTAATCTATAATTTAAAATTACCAGAGATTTGCAAAACTAATAAGTTTGTTAATTAAGGTTGACTAAGGATTGTAAAGAAATTCAATTCTTCACACTGTGTTCATCCATTGTTTGTTCTTTAGTTTAGAATTTAATTTATTTATTATTTAATTTTCTTTCAAAATTTCATATTTGAAAGTCTTAGACAATAAAGAATTAGGTTAATATATGATTAAAACGAGTTCTCGTGGGAATAATATTTTTTATATTACTTGACGGTATTGTGTGCTTGTGGTTTTGCATCAACATTATTTAAGTAAATATATTTTAAAACTAATACTAATTGATTGGTATTTAATTAAAATTTTAATTGTATAAAATTAAAATTAAGCATTTTATATTGTTATGTAAATGATATAATTATCATTTTCTAGTTAAATTTTAAAAAAAATTAGTTTAATAATAAAAAAATATAAATTATAAACATAAAGGGTAAATAATATAATATATTCAAATAGAGTGAACAAATAGTATAATATATTTAAGTAAAGGAAAAAAAATACTATTTACTTAATAATTACATAATTACTATGTCAAATGATGGTTGATAAAAATAATTTTAAAAATACTAACAAATCACTACTAACTGTCGTCTCTCTATCCAATAATAGTGGGTTTATATCAAGTTAAATTTGTATTTGAATTCTTAAACAAATTTATTATTAAGTAACAATTAAATCTATGTGTCTAAGTTGATAATGCTGACTAATAAGAAATTTAAAAACAGCTTTCGAAATATGTTAAATTATATTTCATTTAATGATTCATATATTATAATTTATTTACTGATTTATCTATATATTTGTCGAAAATAAAGAAAAATTATCAAATTACCACCAGAATAGGAAAACTTGAACCTATTGTACCCATAATTTTCTTAAAAAAACATATTGGCTGCAAGTGACGATATTATTATGTCAGCTTGACCCATCTCCATCTAATTCGCGCCGCCCTCCAGCTACGGCGAGTCAGCTGATCGGCTGCGTTTTCGGGCCACCTGGCTGGACCCCTGGTTTTCACCTACGCTTCATAGTGCGCAGGACGAACCCTATTCATACATATAAACCAATGAATAAAACGCCGTGCACTGTACTGAGACTGTGAGCGTGTATATATTATCAATATTATTTACTGTCAGTCCAATAATGTTGATCGTACTTTCTTAATTATTAATATTAACAATAAATTATAGGTTCATTGTGGGCTTCATATTGCTGCGATTTTGACACGTCTATATCACTTGTGGACCCCTTAAATTTCATTTATCCATATGTGGTTTTAGTTTTTAGTTAAAAAGTGATCTATCTTTATTTTTTTACTGATTAATTTATTTATAAATAAAAATAAACAATGAATAATACATAATAATAAAAATATTAATTAGAAAATAATAAATTTATACCTGTTATAAAAATTGTGATAGTCATACACATATATATTAAAACCTCTTCTGTTAATTTTTGATTTTTAATTTTTCTTGTCAAACAGTGATAAATTATAAATTTACAATAAAAAAAAGAGATAATTACTGTATACTCAATGTATTTTGACCTATTATATTGTTTTATCCCTCACATTTGAAAAAATATTTATTCATCATTAACATTTGTAACAGTTAACACTCATTAATCTTTCTTTATGAATGAAATAGTACACGATTTTGTAAATGTTATGAATGAATAAATATTTTTTCAAATATTAGGGATGAAATAATGTAATAGGCCAAAACATAGAGGTACACAATAATTATCTTTAAAAAATATTTTTAATTTCATGTATTTTTAATAATTTCAACCGTACCATCTTTGGTCGTTCCAAAAACTATGCACTGTTAAAGTTTTGAAAAATATTTTTTATTTTATTTTTTCTTGTTCCTTATTTTTAATTTTTAATTTTTCAAAGTAGGAAACTGAAGAATAGAAGATAATTTATTTGTTATTTTACATCTCACAATTTTTTCATATTCTTATCATTTTTATGAAATTTATTATGATAATTTTTTAAATATAATAATAATTATTGTAATTCATATGATAATGTTTAATCTAAAATTTATTTATTTTATAAAAAATTTAAATCATACATATTTAATTAATTTAAATTCAAAATCATAAGATTATAATGATGGCAATGGTGGTTGTGGAGGTGAAGGTGGAGGTGGTTAGGGGTGAGCATGATCCGGTCCAATTTGGGGATTTAAGAATCTTTAAAATTCATAACTTGTTTCTAGAACTCTTAAGTTGGAACCCTGTAAGGGATCAAAGAAGAGTAAAGTGAGAGGTGGAGAGGATCCCCAAAAGCCATATGATGCCAAGTCAAAATGTAGAGAGTTTTAGAGAGATAAAAAGAGCAATGAGTATAAGAGAATATAATGAATGATAATGAGAGATATGAAGCTTTATTTATAGGGATAATGATGCTCAAACTTGAGAGGAATATGATTCCTCTTTGATGAAAGTATTGTGCCTATTAGGAGAGTGTTTCTTCCTATTCAGGAGTCTTCTTGTTCGGGAATCTTTTTCTAATTGTTTTGGGTGTCCTCCTTCTGCAAGGAATCCCTATATAAGAAAATAAAAACCTTAGTTAAATATAAATATATATATGGGGTAGGTTTGGATATTTACATTCGATGTATCCGGGTTTTAAAAGTGATGAAAACGTCATTCTTCTGCGTGGAGAGAGACTGCTTGAGTAATTTCATCTAATATGGAAGGGTAAGTTGAGGTGACTAGCCTCAGTCACAAGGAAAAGACAACGCTTGGTACCGAGTCTTAGAATCATTATATTAGAACATCGTTGCAGTGCCAGCTGGACTTGAGTGTGCAGAACCTGTAATAAAAAAGGCTCGGTGTTATAGGAAACGACCAGAGGGATTAACTTGCCAGTATAATGACAACATGGCGGAACCAACCGTCGTTGGAGATTTAATGCTTAGTGCGTTAAAAGCATGGCTCGAATGCTAGATAATCTTAGTGCATTAAAAGCGTGGCTCGAGTGCCAAACCTTAATACTATCAAAGCGACATGAGGGTGCTAGCTTCAATCACTAGACTTAGATCCTTGAGGCTTAGATGCTTGTTGTTATGACTCCAGCCTTATATGCTCGAAACCTCAGTTTTATAGTAAACGACTTGAGGACCAATTTCAGTTGCTGGAGTTTTAATGCTCGATGCGTTAAAAGCGTGGCCTGAGTGCCAGATAATCTCGGTGCATTAAAGGCGCGACTTGAGTGTTGAACCTCAGTACCACCAAAGCGACATGAGGATGCTAGGTTTAGTCACTAGACTTAGAATCTCAATGTACTAGAAGTGTGGCCTGAGTGTTGAACCTCAGTACTATCGAAGCGCACTGAAGGTGCCAGCTTCAATCACTAGACTTAGAATTTTGGTGCATTAGAAGCGCAGCTCGAGTGCTACTGAAGAAGATAGCTAGTAGTGAGAGGAGCGGAATTATCAACTACCACGTCTTTTGACTTTTCTTTGAATTTTGAATTGTGTAACTGTCATGCCCACTCCTGTGTTAGAAGCCAAGACGTTTTAGCTGCCATAATAATAACTGCTAGATTAGTAGGCTTTTCTCTTGCCCGAAATTACCTTTGATGCTATAAGAGAGATGCAACTATTCATAAGGGCAATCATGGTCATTCCAGAATGATGCCATATGGGTGATCATTGATTGATTAATTAAGTCAACTCATTTTTTACTTATCAGATGGGGTAGTTCACTTGAATTTTTAACCAAACAGTATGTGAATGAAATTGTTAGGCTGCATGGGGTTCCAATGTCCATTGTATAAGTCAGGGATCCAAGGTTTACATCTTGCTTTTGGAAGAGTTTGCATGAGGCTTTGGGTACTAAATTGAATTTTAGCACTGCTTTTCATCCTCAGACAGATAGGCAATCAGTGAGAACCATTCAAACAATTAAAGATATGCTCTGCGCTTGTGTAATAGAATTTAAAAGCGTGTGGGATGAATATATTGGTTTAATGGAGTTTACATATAATAACTAGTATCATAGTAGTATTCAAATGGCAACATACAAGGCATTATATGGAAGAAAGTGTTGCAGTCCTATTTATTGGGATGAAAAGGGAACTCATATATTAGAAGGACTACAGATAGTGCAAGACACTATGGATAAAGTAAAACTAATTAGAAGTAGACTTAAAGCAGCACATGATAGACAAAAAAGTTATGCAGACTAGCACATGAGGGAAATGGAATATGAAGTGGGCGAAAAAGTATTTCTTCGAGTTTCACCATGGAAAGGAGCAATCAGATTTGTGAAAAAGGAAAATTGAGTCCTCGATATATAGGGCCATATGAAATTCTTGAAAAAATTGGTCCATTGGCTTGTAGGTTAGCATTACCACTGAGATGGCCCAGATCCATGATGTGTTTCATGTGAGTATGCTGAGAAGATATCGATATGATCCTACACATATACTTAAAAACCAAGAAGTAGAAATTGTCAATAATTTGAGTTATATTGAAGAACCGATAAAGATCATTGGTTATAAAACAAAACAGTTACAGAATCGAAAAGTTACATTGGTTAAAGTGTTGTGGAGGAACCATTCACAAGAAGAGGCCACTTGGGAAATTGAGTAGAACATGAAGCGACAATATCCTTATTTATTCATAGGTATTGAATTTTGAGGACAAAATTTTTAAAAGAGGGGGAAAAATGTAATATCCTTGACCCTAAACATAAATATTTCATTTAAATTTGCATGCATTACATATAATTCACTTGAACATATTTATATAAAATCATTCCATTTGACTATGTGAATTCCACATCCTTTCATTTTTTTTAGTGTATTGCAATGGTATACTTGAATATGTGAAATATATGATGTATTTGGAGTATTATAAAATTTAAAGTTAGTCAATAAATAAATATGTAAAGAATTGAATTTAGTTGATTTATTTATATAAGTAACTATAGGGACTAAATTAAGCTTTTGCATAGAAGGAGGATTAATGTGAATTGTTGCTTGATTTATTATTATTATTATTATTATTATTATTATTATTATTATTATTATTATTATTATTATTATTATTATTATTATTATTATTATTATTAAGTAGTGGATATGTATGAGAGGTAGGAAAAAAAATTAGAAAACTCTACTTATCCACCTTCTATGTCTCTTGACATTAAATATATATATATAATAAATAAGTAGATAAATGTAAGGGAAAGGGGCCTGGAAACGTGTAAGGAAGAAGGAAGAAGAAAGGAAAGAAAGGATAAGGAAAAGAGGAAGAGAAGGAAGAAGGAAGAAGAAAGGGGAAAATTCTAGGCTTTTCTAATTTTGAAAGGTAAGTAAATTTATCTTATTTTCTAGTATAATTCTTCTATCTAGATTTATTGATCATGATAATTAGAATGAATTATCAAGAGAAACAAGTTAATTAAAGAATTAAAAAGGAAAATAAGTTAATTGATTTGATAATGAATATAGTGCTCTTCATGTTGAAAATTCTAGTTTATAGCTGTAGATTGCACTCTAATTTCCGAGGCCATAAAAGAAAAATTAGGGTAAGTGTAAAACATAACAATTGTGAGCTTGTGTCTTATCTGGATATTTGTAAAAGGGTTTTATGAAATGTTAAGTATGTAAAGCTCTATAGAAGTTTATTTGGGACTGGTTTGGGTAATTGTTCCAACAAGGTATCTGATGTTTGATTAATTATTTGAGGATGTTAGAGACTAATTTAGACAAAGTGATAAACATGATTTTTGTTCCTTTATATTTTATCTAAAACCATGTGATGCATTTTTTTGAAATAATATGTGTATAATGAGAAATCATCCTTGGAGTGGGATTGGTTCTGCTTGCAACATCTGTAGGCAAACCGGTTTCCTTGATTGATATGAGAAGTTTAAAGGCTAAATTAGACAAAGTATAAAACATAAAAGTTGTTCATTTATGTGTAAAAGAAGTTCATGATTTTTTTTTTTTGTAATTATACTTGTATAACATGAGAAATTCTAAATTGATTGAGACCTGCTCAAACTATTTTTGTGTAGAGCACATGTTTGAATTCAAAAATTTGTCATTTATTGTGCAGGGCATAAATTGAGTTGATTTCGGATATGTTGTACCCCTGAGTGTCTAGTTTTTGTTAAAAATTGGATAAGTAATTTGGAGTTATTTGGTGAAAGTTATTTACTCCTAGGTCTAGTATGGTCAAACTGACTAACAAGGAGAAAAATATGTATAAATGTTAAGTTGACACATATACAGAACATATCTCAATTATATACTAAACATAAACACTTAGGATAGACATATATTTTTTAATCAAATATATGTTATATTTTAGGATCCCAAAGTATTGGTGAAGCTCGAGAAGGTGATTCATATCATCCATAGAGTGTTTGACACCTTAAAGTGTGAGTATAAATATTGATTGAATTCTTGGGTAAAATTGTATGATTAAGGTGAATTTATTTTTGATTATTTAAATGTATATGGTTTGCTTATTGATTGACTATATCTATACATAAGTGTTTACAAGTTAAATGCAAATTCATACATGAGCATTTGCATATGAATATAAAAGGATGTTGTGACTGGCTTGGCAAATATTTGCAAATCACATGGTAAATGGAAATGATAAAAGAAAATCATATGATTCATATATTATATGCTAGCCAACAAAATCAAATGGCAATTATTTCACATGAATCCCGGGAGCAATATTTGTCTTGCCAAGCCACAACAGAAATCAATGAAAATTTCATAAGCACTTGCATTTGAATTAATTGTACTACTATTGTGATTTAATATCATTTGTTTACTTGATGTGCCTTTAGAATTTAAGTGATATTTATATTCATTGAGTTGCGACTCACCAAATCGTAATTATTTTTCCAGATAGTGAAGTTTGAAGTGTGACTGTTTGAAGCATATTGCATTATAAATAAAGTATGGAGCAAAGGTCACCGGCTAAGCTCTCACTCTCTCTCTCCTTGTATTATAAGCATTCACTTAGACAAAAAGGACATGTTTTGTATTTATTTTTAATTATAACTCTTGTGTATTATAAGAATAAAAATTTTGTAATCTTTTGTGTGTTTAAATAATATGTGGACTTTATTATGCATAACATGGTTGGATTAATATGTTAAATAAAGACTTGGACTATTTTAATAACAAATAATTAGGGTGTTACACTCCATACATCGGATCAAGCAAAAGTTCTCTAAGACTAGATGAAGTTAACTTAATCCTATTGCTCTACTTTGATTCTTGGTTAGTAGTAGCCTGAATATATGCCATAAAATTCTAGTCATTCTACTGAAAAAAAAAACAATAACAACAACTTGGGACTATGCCATAAACATTGCTTTTTAACATTTTCTAAAAAGTAATCATCTATCTCTTCATACATGATTACATCATCAATTCTACTACCAACTTGGGACTCATTTGAAGAGTCTAAACTTGCTTGCTCATCAGCTTTCTTGAACTCATTTATCAATTCATTCATAGCCTTTGTTACCTTATCCAATAATTTTTTTTGCTTCCTCTTCATTATAATAGATTTTGTATTTAATGCTTAAATAATTGATCTTATACTTAGAATCCAACACCATTGCTATAAGAAGCATCACATTCATCTTATTAATAGATCCTTAATACTTTTCAAGCTTATCTCTCATTAAAGTGCCCATTTGTGCTAAGGTACGATCACTACTACTTCGACAAAAATGCAAATCTTTCAAGATTCACACATTCTCCAGAAAATAAAAATTGGAAGTAGAATACAATGAACCAGACAATTTGCAAGTGACATCATAAAATCTTTAAGAAGCTTAGTAAGAATCCTATTATTGTTCCAATCACTCTCACATATATCATATCAAAATTCAATTAAAAATTTATCATCCATGTCCTCTAACTTGCCAAAAGTTTGTTGATATTTTAAAGCAACCTCTAGCATCAATTAGGTAGATTCCACTGAGTGGGACAATCTAATTGTAATGATGGTGTACACTTAAGATCTGTTGCCTCATAAGATTTCTTAAATAAATCCACTCTTTGGGGGTTGCTCCTAATGTACTTCATGGTTGCCTTAATTTTTTTAATGAGGGTTTAACAATTTGAAGACCATTTTTCAAAACTAATTAAAGGATATGGGCACAACACCTCATATGGAAAGCTTCTCCACCTAAAACCAAAGCATTTTTCTTTAACAACTTTTTTCAGTTATTGGAAAACATTGTCATTAGATGAAACATTATCAACAGTTATACAATCACTTTTTTCAAACCCCATTCTTCCATGAAAAAATCTACAACATTTGCTATGTTAACTCTTTTATGACTCTTGATAACACAAAAATTAAGAATTCTCTTTTGCATGTTCTAATTGGTATCAATAAAATGAGCAGTCAAATACAAGTAGGACAAATTTTGGATACTTGTCCAAGTGTCAGTAGTTAAAGAAACTCTTTGACATTGAGATGTAAGAAAGTTATATAATTTCCTTTTTTCTTCATTAAATAAAAAGTAGTAATCTCTAGCAGTGTTGAACCTAGAAGAAACTTGAAATTGAGGAAGACAAACTTCTAAAAATTCCCTAAACCCTTCTTTCTCAACTATCCCAATGGATTGTTCATCTTTAATAATCATTCTTACCAAAGCTTTTCTACACTTTTCTTTATTATACTTCTAAGAAGTTAACTTACTAACTTCATAATTAGTTCCTTTTTGAAAATTAAGAATTGCTTATAACTTATCTTTGCCCCTAAATGCCTCAATTAATTCTTTTTTTTTTTTTGAAAATTTTTTGTAGCTTTCCCTCAAATGCTTCCATAGTCCAAAAGTCCTTAATTCACTCTTTTCATGACAATCCTTACAACACCATTTACATAAAACCATCCTAGTCTTTTTCCCTTGAAAATCTAGCACCTTATCAAAATGCTCCCACAACTCAAACCTAGTTTTCTTAGTAGAATGAGAATTAATAACTTATGTTGAAGCTATTTAAGAAGAAGCAGCCATCCAATTTTAAGAATGAGTAATCAACTGATTTTGAGAAGAAGGGGCAACCATTTGATTTTAAGAAAAACGAGTAGCCATCTGATCACTTGGTGTTGGAATTGAGGAATGAAATGCTTGATGGGGGGAGGGGGGAATCCCAAGTGTGTAATCACCTGATGGTGGTGGAATTAGAGCTAGTAATAAGCCATTGATCATTTCATTGTTAACATTTTCAGTTGTTTTCCTCTTAATTTAACTGCTAAATCGAGTTCTTGTATTACTCTTCCCCAAAGTTGAACCTAAATATATGAAGGGTTAACAAAACAAAGAAATCAAATGAAATGATTTCAAAGAGAAAAATTAAATGCAGTATACAAAAATAAAAGCGACATTAAACTAATTTCATAACTTATCATCAGTTTTATGTGAATTTTATGCTTAATAATATTACTAGAATATGATTTTAGGTATATTGTGAATATATTTTATTAACAAAAATATGAAGTATTAAAATAGACAAGCTAAATGCAAAGCTAATCAAAGAAATCAGGCATCAAAACATAACAAGAAACAAAAAAAAATTAATTAACTGTAGCTGTATGCATTAAATTGAAAAATAAGAAATTAGCCTTTATACATTTCATTTGTGACATCTTTAGCTTCAATTAGTAGAGAAATATAGTGGGCAATGGACAATTAGTGTGGTTGGGGGAGAATAAAGATGAAAGTGGCCCCAAAAAAAAATGAAGAAATTAAAGAGCATTGGAGTCAGACGACGAAGAAGCTAAAAAAAAGAAGGATGTAATTTAGGGTTTCCTTCTTTTCTTTGCATTGAGATAAAAATATAGCAACCCAACCCACATTTTGAATTAATTTTGTTATTATTGTTGTTATATTTGTTAGTCATTTGTTATTAATTGTAGTTATTTTATTTATTTGTACAATTGTATATATACATTACTATACTCTTCATGATTATTAATTGAAATGCAATCAAAACCTTTACACTGGCCTATATTCTTTGGTGAAAAAAAAATATATTAGTTAAATAATATTTATAAAATTTTTTGGTTAAATGTAATGAATATTAATTAAATAACATTTGTAGGAGAACATTAGTTAATTTTTTTTTCTTTGGACAAATATTAGTTAATTTTTCTATTTTATTATTTTTTAATAAACAAATTTATATTTTAATTATAACATTAGCATCATTTATTTAAAATTAGTTAAATAATATTTATATATTTAATTTATTTGTTTAACTTATATATTATAAATATATAAATAAATAAATTTTAGTTATTTCGGTTCAATACAATTTAGTACATTTTGGTTCGATTTGGTCTAGTATTTGGTCCGAATATTTATAAATATCTAGAACTGTACCAAATAATTTTTATCAGTACAATTTAGTCCGGATAAAGTCCAAAAGTCAATGGTTCAATTCAGTTTCGGAGATTTTCGATCCGGTTATTCGATTCAATTCAGATATTGGAATCTCTATGCACAACTATTAGTTTTTTAAAACCTTTCATAATTTGAAAAATTTAGAAAATAATTTTCTAGTTTTCTAAATTAGAAAATATCAAAACTAAACAATAACTTATATTTTTCAGTTTTTTTGGAAAGGTTTTTTGAAAAACAGGCATTGTTTTCCAAAATTCTCAATCAATTATAAATGTATTTTTTTATTGAGTGAAAATTTTTCACTTCATTTTTATTTTTATTTTTTAAATTTATAAATTTTTTAACTATCTTCTATTAAAAATTGTTATTCTTTTATTAAATCCAATTATTAAACTACCATTTTTTTTTATTTTCCTTTAAAATCTATTGTTTGATGTTTAACATTTTAAAACTACTTGTAATTGATTTTTTTTTACATTAATAAAATTTAATATAGTTAGTTTTTTTTTATAAGTACTCTTTAACTTTTAACTTATTTTGATTGCAAAATTTGCACCAATTATAGTAAATAACAGATTCTGTATTTTTTTATGAAGAAAATTTTTAAAATATCATATGCACATAATTTTATTTTTTTTTATTTTTATCATCATTTTTTAAAAATAATTTAAAAATCAAATTATATGATTAAAAAATCATTATAAAAATTCAAAAGTAATTCATCATATAAATTATTCATGAATTCAATGAATACAACTAAAATCAATTTACATGTAATTTAAACCAAGTAAATCCTAACAAGTACTCTATTTAAATTATACTATGAAAAGTCTATTTATGAAAAAAAATATAGTATTTACTTTTATATTATTAGTATGTTATAACACTTGTCTTAAAAATTTAAATTACAATAATTTTTTATATAATTAATTTTCATTAAATTTTTAAAATATATGTTTTTAATAATGTAATTTGATTTTTAGACTATTTTTTAAAAATATTATAAGAAAAATAAAAATAAAATAATGTGCATACAATATTAAAAAACTATTCATAATAGTAAAAAATAAAAAACTGTTCATAAAAAATGAAAGAAGAATGTTATTTTTTTATAATTTTTGCAAGTTTTATAATAGTCTAAAAAAATTAAAAGGTAAAGAATGCTTATGAAAAATAATTAGCTATGCTAATATTTTTAATGCAAAAAAAAAAATGATGTAAGTTTAAGTACAAGTAGTTTTATAATTTTGAACATTAAATAGTAAATTTTGATAAAAAATTTAAAAGAAAATAGTTTAGGAATAATAATTAATGAAAAACAAACACTACATAAAAAGGTAATTATTTAACCTCAAAATCTAAAAAAACAAAAGAAGAAGTGCGGAAATAAATAAGTGGTCTCTTTTATTTCATCTTTAACATTATTAACGACACATTCTTTATGCTCAAATTAACAACAATAAAAGAATCAAATGCATTTTCAATTCAAAAAAAATATTTAACATAATTGAAAAACTCATTAACAAAATAAATTGCAAAATAAAAAGATTATAGTCAATGATAAGTTACATTAATTAACTTTACTAATCAATTAACTTAAAGAATATTTATGCTAACATCAAATCATTTTGTACGTGATATTTATTTGCTCTCTCTCTCTCTCTCTCTCTCTCTCTCTCTCTATATATATATATATATATATATAACATAATTGAAAAACTCATGAACAAAACAAATTGCAAAATAAAAATGATAACTTACGTTTGGAATCTCCGAGCTTAAGCCCTATAAGGAATCAAAAAAAGGAGAAAGTGAGAGGTGGTGAGGATTCCTGCAAACCCTCTGATACTTAAGTCAAAGAATGTAAAGAGAAAGTTTGGAGAGATAAAGAGAGCAAAGAGTATAGAAGAATAGAATGAATGAGAATGAGTGATATATGATCCCATTTATAGGGATAGTGATGCTCAACCCTGAGAGGAATATGATTCCTTTTTTATAAAGATTTTATACCTATTTGGAGAGTATTTCTTCTTATCCGAGAGTCTTATGAATTGGGAATTCTTCTCCTATCTAGTTTGGACATTCTTCATTTGCAAGTAATCCCTGTATAGAAAAATAAACCCTTAATAGAATAGGGATATGTATATGGGGTATCAACAGTACCCCCGAAAGTGCATTCAGATATTTATGTCCGATGTATTTTGATATAATAAGTTGAAAAGTTGATTCTTTTATTGGGAGAGAGAGATTGCACACATGATTGCATTCAATGTAGAGGGGTGATCTGAGGTGGCTAGCCTCAATAACGAAAAAAGAAATGATACTTGGTACCGAGTCTTAGAATCACTGTTTCAAAATATCATACTCATGAAGTGCCAGCTAGACTTACATGTGTAGATCTTGCAATAAAAGATGTTTGGTGTTATAGAAATGACTTGAGGGATTATCTTGTCAGTATTATAGAAACAACCTAATGGAACCAGCCATCGCTGGAGTTTTGATGCTCGGTGTATTAAAATTATAGCCCAAGTGCCGAACCTAAGTACTATCGAAGTGACATGAGGATGCCAACTTCAGTCACTAGACTTAGATTCTCATTGCATTAGAAGTGCAGCCTGAGTGCTGAACCTCAATACTATTGAAGCAACCTAAGGGTGCTAGCTTCAGTCACTGAACTTAGATTCTCAGTGCATTAGAAGCATGGCCTGAGTGTTGAACCTTAGTATTATTGAGAGATTTAAGGGTGCCAACTTCAGTTACTGGACTTAAATTCTCGATGCATTTGAAGCGCAGTTTCAAGTGTCGATAAAAATGATGATTGGCAGCAAGATGAGTAAGATTATTAATCGCTATGTCTTTTGATATTCTGTTGAATTCTAAATTGTGTAATTGTCACATCTATTCATGTGTTAGAAGATGAGATGTTTTAGCTACCATAATGATAACTGCTTGATTAGTGGGCTTGTATTTTGCCTAGAATACCTTTGATATTGCGAGAGATGCATTTGATATTGCTTAAGAGAGATGCAAGTAACTGTAAGGGCAGTAGTGGTTATTCTAGAACTTTTTGCTTCTCTTTAAATAGGCCAATCCTTTTGCTAGCCTCACTTTTTCTTCTATGCTGCTTTTTGCTTTCTGGTTTTCCTTTCAAGTACTTGTATACTCTTGCATCCTTTGCATTTTTCGCAATCCTGCATTCTTATTTTCTTTTCCAGGTGAAGTTGATTCCCCTTTTTGTCTTCTTTCTTCATTTCTGTTCAATAGGATCTATGGCTCCATGATAGTAAGTTAGTTCAAACCTTTTTATATCTAGTATTGATAATAACATGCTCAAATGGTATAAAAGGCAATTTAGATTCCTTAGGATTTCACTTTGCACATCGTAGACATGAATTTCAAGGCTTATACCCCTCTTTAAGATTAGCAGAAACTGGTCGTGTACTTCAATCAGTTAGAAGGGGGGTTGAAATTTCTCTTAGATCCTTTTATTAGGAGCTTCCTGAATAGATATAATATAGCCCTTAGCCAACTTTACACTAACAGTTACTGGATCTTGACGGGGTTTATAGAGTTGATGCATAGGGAGGGTAGAGAGCTGAATCTAGACATTCTCCTGTACATGTATAGTCTAAATAAGAAAAAGGGCAAGCTGATATTTTCTTTATATGTTATTTCAAACTATAGTCTTTTTGTTAAGCTTCTGGACTTTCATAAGAAATAGAGGTATAGATTTTTTTAGTTGAGCATCTGTTAAATTTTATTAGTATCCGGTGGATATAGGATGATGATTGCCATAAGGTAAAGCATCCTTTGAGGTTATCCAAAGAGGATACTGAGTTAGTTCTAAAACTTCATATCTAGAGTGTAGCTAATGGAACATCTACTAAGAAGCTATCTTAGAGACACCTCTGGAGAGTCTACCATAAACGCCTAGATATTAGTGGTAAGTTCTGATATTTTAGAGGTACATTCTGACTTTTATTCTTTTTTATTTATAGATGGTTAACTATTTTTCTTTTGTGGATGGAATCTTTTTAAATGAGAAGCTAAAACAGCAAGTGGCACATTAGATTGAACAACCTGCTCGAGATGTAAAGACTTCGGAGACTCATGTTGATCAATCCCCAGGTGAGAAAGGCAAATCTATGCTAGGAGACACTCAAAAAGAAGCATTTAAACTTCTTAAGAAGTGCTCTTGGAGTGTGGATTCGAGTGATGAGGAATAGCTTGTTGAGGAAGTGTTTATTAGGCATCCTAAGCTTGTCGGGTGCCCGAATCCAAAAAGATGGATCTTATTAAAGGTAAAGCCCACCAACGTCTTTAATCTCTAAGTTAGAGATCATTACACTGAGTCTTTATGGTTGTTAGATGAAATCTAGAGGTGGAAAAATGAGGGAAGGAACGAGCTGTTCAACTCATTGATTACCCATGCTTTAAAGGTAACCTATCTGATTTTGGTTACAATAATTGTTTCTATAGATGTCACTGTATTTTGTTCTTTCTACACTTGTCTGTCAGATAGCTCAAGGGTTACTACTGGCCAAGGATAATCATTCCATCCTCTAGAGTGGTTACAACATCAAGGAGGCTGAGGTCGGTGCCATTGTGATTTACTATGAAAAGAAGCTGGATGTAGTGAAATTTGCCCTGAAACTTGTCGAGACTAATAGCGCGAAGTTCAAATCAGAAACTAAAGCAGGCTTAAAGAAGGTCCAAGAGCCAAAGCATTCATAAGCATAGCTCACATCAAGGATTGAGATGTAGGATGCCAAGCTTAAAACTCTAAAAAAGTAGTTAGCCGATGAAAGGAAATCCCAGGGTAATAACCTTGAAACTTCTTAGAAGATGGTAAAAGGATTTCTCAAAGCCTATAAATCCGAGTGTCAGAGGGTAATATCGTCTCAACATCTAGATTTATATTTTTCTAATATGGATAAGATAACTGTCAAAGATCTGGCATGGCTAACTATTGTTGGAGATGCTGCTGCTAAGCTTGCTCCTAAGGATCCTTAAGCTATTAAAGAAAAATCTATTTTTGAAGCTACTTCTTCTAGCACCAAATCCACTTTGATCTGCAAACCTCAATCTTTAGAAGGTGTTGAACTCCATCCTAGTATCAGGATTATGCCTGTTGGGTCTGAGGATAACTTGTAAAATACTTTTATAGATTTATCCTTGTAATGTAACATTTTCAACAATGAATGAAGTATTTTTATTTCTCAAACTTGGTAAACTCTGAATACATTTTATTAATAATATTTCTTGAGATTGTTTGAGTTTCAGTATCGAGGTAGCTCTTTTCCTTGTTCATCCTTGATCTTGTATGCCCCTTAGTTATCTTTTCAATGACTTGGTAAGAACCTTCTAAATTAGGTCTGAGCTTGCCTGTGCTAGAGTTGCCTTTTTCAATGTCAACCGTTATGAGTACCTAATCTCTGACCTTAAACTGCTTAGGTTAGACACGTCTATTATGATACTCCATAATCCTCTGTTTTTGAGCTTCAGCCATAATTGATGCTTATTCTCTCCTCTCTTTAAGTAGGTCTAGGCATATCCTGGCGTTGATTTTATTAACTTCTTGATCTAGATTCTTAATTACCCAGTAACTTATTGACCTAATTTCTACTGGCATTACATCATCTATCCCATAAGTTAGTTTGAAAAGTGTTTCTCCTGTAAAGGTTTTGGGTGTTGTTCTATATGCCTAGATTACTTTGTTGAATTCTTCAAGCTAGTTTCCCTTCTTTTCATTTAATCTCTTATTTAAACCTTGCATAATGATCTTGTTGGTGACCTCTATTTGGCCATTTATTTATGGATGAGCTACTGAAGTAAATCAAAACTTTATGTTAAGATCAGAGTAGAATCTTTTAAGTTTCTCATTATCAAATTACTTTCCATTATCTGTTATTAAAGTGTACAGTATGCCAAATCTGTAAATGATTTCCTTTCATAAAAGTGTTGAATCCAAGCTTCAGTGATGGTTAGGATAGCTTTAACTTCTACCCATTTGGTGAAGTGATTAATAACCATAATAAAATACTTCTTTTGCGAGGATGAAATATGAAATGGACCTAAGATATCCATTCCCCATATTGCGCATGACTAAGGACTTCCAATTGGATGCTGAGTATTGGATGGCTTGTGACTAAGGTGAGCAAATAGCTAACATTTATGACATTCCTAAACTGACTTCTAAGCATACTGGGATATAGTGGGCCAATAATAACCTTGGAGTAAAGCTTTTCTAATCAGTGAATGGTGAGATTCATGAGCTTTACAAATCCCTTCATGAATTTCCCTAAGCATATAATTTCCTTCCTCTCATAATACATACTTTGACCATGGATGTAAGAGGGACCTTCCGTAAAGTTCCCCATTACCCTATGCTTGAGATATTAAATGATCGGTTTCATTCATTCTGCTACTTCTTGGATATCTATAATATTTGCCTCCTCGATGCTTAGCTTTATTAATTCCTCAATAAGGTTAAGCTCTTTGAATGTTTGATTATCTTCTACTATTAATTTGGCTAGTGAATTTGCCTTTGAGTTTTCACTTCTAGGAATTTGGATGATTTCCTATTGTCCCCTATCATGCTCAAGCTTCTTTAGGAGTTGTCTAACTTTCTCAATGTATTTAGCGATGCTTGGATACTTGATCTGGTATGTTCCTCTAATTTAGTGTACCACCATTTGTGAATCAAAGTATATCTTGAGATGCTTGACTCTAACCTCTATAGTGAACTTTAATCATATGATGAGTGCTTTATAATCGATTGCATTATTAGTGGTTTTGAATTTATTTGAACTGCATATCGGATAGTGACTTTGTATGGCCCTTTAAGAATGATTTGAGCATTAGATCCTCAGATGGACAAGGCTTTATCTATGTATAACTTCCACTCCGGGCATCTAGAAGGGGCAAATTCTTTTACTGTCATCTCTTGTATAATGTTTGCTAGGGTCTGAGCTTTGATTTACTGTCGAGGTTCATAACTGATGTCAAATTCTCTAAGCAATATTGACCATTGGACTAGTCTGCTGAATGTCTCTGGTCTTTATAAGATTTTCCTTAATGGGAAGCTGGATCTTACAATGATTAAGTGAGGTTGAAATAATGCCTGAGCTTCCAGGATGTATGCATGATAGTTATAACTAACTTATCAAGTTTGGGATACTGGACTTCTAAACCTCTGAGTATTTTACTGATGTAGTACATCAGATTCTGCTGGCTTTCCTCCTCTTTAACTAGTATCTAAGTAATTGATTCCTGACTAACAGAGAGATATATGTACAAAACTTCTCTGGGGATTGGCCTATTGAGCAAAGGTGTTAAGGATAGGAACTTCTTGATATCTTCAAAGGTAGCTTAGCATTCTTTATTCCATACAAACTTCTTAGTGTTTTTTAACGCTTAAAATAGTGGTAGACACTGTTTGGTTGAACAAGAGATAAAATGCCTAAAGCTGTGATTTTTCCATTTAGCTTTTGGAGCTCGTTTAACAATATCAGAGATTTCTTTTTGAATATAGTTTCCATCTTTTCTAGATTAGCTTTAATTCGTCTATGAGATAGTATGAATCCTAACAATTTACCCACTTTCACCCCCCAAAAATACACTTTTCTAGATTAAACTTGATATGGTAGTAGTCCAATGTTTAAAAGATTTGATTAAGATCCTTGGAGTGTTGCTCTGGATGCTGGCTCTTAATAATGATGTCATCTATATATACTTCTAGATTTTTTCCAATTTGATCTTGGAACACATGGTTCATCAGCCGTTGGTATATCACTTCGGCATTCTTTAGTCTAACAGGCATAACTTTGTAGCAATAAAGGCCTTCATGAGTGATAAATGATGTTTTCTCCTAATCCTCATTCTTCATTGGGATTTGATGGTACCCACGAGTAGTATCCTCAAAGCTATACAAGCTATGATAGGTAGTTGAGTCTACTCGCTGATCTGTTATTGGTAATGGATAATTGTCTTTAAGGCATGCCTTGTTGATATCAGTATAGTCCACGCACATTATGTACTTCCCATTTGACTTTTTCACTAGCACGATGTTAGCTACCCATTCTGGGTGTGTCACTTCTCTAATGAATTCGACTTTTAGCAATTTCTTTATTTCCTTAGTGATCACCTTATATCTCTTATATGTGAAGTTTCTCTTTTTTTAAACAACAAGTTCAACTCCTAGCTTAATGTTTAGACTATATAAGGTAATCCAAGGATCTACCCTAATGATCTTAGATGCTTTAGAGGAAAAGCTGCCTGAATGTTTGATAAGGACCTTACTTATTCCATGCTTAACTCTATTATTAAGCTCATTGCCAATTTTGAATATCTTCCCTTCAGTGATTTATAAGGTCTAGACCTAATCAACAAGCTTAGGATTGGCTCCTTGTTTCTTAACTTCTAAGGATTCTAGAGGGAATGGTTCCATCTAGGGCTTGATAGCCAGCTGATAGCATTGTATGGCCATATGTTAATCGCTGGATTATTATGACCTAGTGTTTAAGAGGAATCTTTATGGTCAAACACCTTATACTTGTGGTTGTATTAATTTCATAGAGGATTGGTCGACCTATGATGCCATTGTATGTGAGAGGAAGATCTACCATATTGAGCAGGGCTTTGATAACTTTCACCTCCCCAGTATCTCAGTTACCGAATTCTAACATTAACTTTACTAGTCCTATTGGTTATGTGGTTCCACCATAAAAACTTATAATGGGATTCCAAATAGCTTTCAAATCAGTGATGGAACCTCCTATCACCTTATAAGCATTTCAAGAGAGTGCATTGATAGCATTTCCATCATCAATAAGTAATCCTTTTACTAAGTAATTATTAATGAAAGCACTTACCACTAAGGCATTATTATGAGGATGCTGAATGTGTTTCCCATATTTTATACCAAATGTGGTGGTTTGTTTCCTTTTAAAGGTGGTGCCTTCTTGCTTTTGAGTTCTTTTGGTCGCTTCTCCTTCAAAAATCATGTTGATAACTCCGGCTACTTCATTCTGAGCTTTCTTTTACTCTAGCTTATCTCTATCTTGATCATCTAGTTCTTGGTTTCTTCTTGTCATGTCAGTGAAGTGGACAAGTTTCCTATTCTATATTAATTTTCCTATAGTATTCTTCAATTCTTGGCATGCCTCAATCTCGTGCCTATAGTGCCAATAGTATTGATAGTAGTACCTATCTTGCATGGCCCTCCTAGTTGGACTCAGCCTTCTAGCTAGAGTTATGCCCAAGCCACTCTGTCTTATCCATGTGGTGATTTTAGATCTAGAGGTGTTTAGTGGTGTGTACTTCTTTGCCTCTTTTTTGAATTCTTCTACCAGGTTTTTAAAGTTTGTTTGCTGGAATATAGGCCTTCTTGGTTTTGACCTTTTATCTTTTTTAATAAGTGCTTTCTCATTATCTCAGTGCATCCTCCTATCTTCATCCATCTTTATTACCATAGCCATTACCTTGGCAAAGGTCCTAGGTTCTTTGGTCATGATCTTGTCTTTGAATTTCCCCATCCGAGTCCTATTCTTTAAGGCCTCTATAACTACTTCATCAATTAAGTTTTTGATCTGCATAGCTACCTTGTGAAATCTATCCAAATAGCTTTTTAATGACTTTATAGCCTCTTTTGTCTACACATCCGAAGATCATTGATGTTTTTGGTGGGAAGAACATTAGTGATAAATTGAGTCTAAAATTTCTTAACTAATTCCTCAAAGGATGAGATAGAATTCTGAAGAAGCATGTGGAACCATTTCTAAGCATTCTTGGTAGGTGTACTAGGAAAGACTTTACACATGATTCCATCATTTGAATTCTAAAGCAACATCTTGGTCTTGAACAAGGATATGTGGTTGATCGGATCCTCAATCCCAGCAAACTGATCTCATTGAGGCATTCTGAACTTGGTTGGGATCTTCGTCCTGATTATTCTGCTTACAAAGCATGTCTTTCCTTCTAAAATGCATTCATAATCTTTCCTCAGTCTAGTATGAGCTTTATAAATGACTTTTTCAACTTTTTGAGCTATCTTTGAGTCATCTAGGGTTGGGATTATTATGGTAGATTCTCCTTTCAAAGATTTATAACATTCTTTATTCCACTAGACACATTTGGAGCTGCTGCTGGTGTTGCTATATTATTCTCTAGATGAATTATTCCAGGATTACTGCCTTGAATCAAAGCATTCAACTATTATTGCATTAGGAGCATCTAGGTTTGAATGTTTTGAATCATCATTACTTAATAGAGGTAGGTTGAGTGTTTAGGTTTGGTGTGTTAATGGCAGGGGTTCTGGCAAGCTTGGAAAAGGTATGGAGGGTATATGTCTATTGTTATGTTATAGAGGAGCATAATAAGGGAAGTCGTTGCCTAGTGTTGGCCATCCTTGGGAATTGCTAGTTAGAGTGAATGCTCTGAGTCGAGACTATGATGAGGGTTTGACATGTTGAGAGGGTGCTAACGAAATTATTGGCTACATGGGTACTAAGAAGTTGATTGGAGGAACAGGGGTTGATGAGTTAGTTTTCATATATGGGGTTGAGATTGTTGGTGGACTAGAAGTCATAATGGTAATGTCTTGCTTAGTAGATGCTTAATGGCTTTTAACTCACGAGGTGTCCCACAGACGATGCCACTTGATAACTTGCTTTTGGAACCTTCGAGTTTAAGCCCTATAAGGAATTAAAGAAGGCCATGATGAGAGGTTGGGAGGATACCCATAAACCCTCTGATGCCTAAGTCAGAAAATGTAGAGAGAGAGAGTTTATGAGAACAAAGAGTATGAGAGAATACAATGAATGAAAATGAGGGATATGAGGTCATATGAGATGCTCAAACCTTAGAGGAATAGGATTCCTCTTTAATGAAGGTCTTGTACCTATTTGGAGAGTATTTCTTTCTATTCGAAAGTTTTCTTGTTTGAGAATCTTTCTCTTATCTGGTTTAGATATTCTTCATCTATAAGTAACTTTTGTATAGAAAAATAAACTTTTAATAGAATATATATGGGGTATCAAAAAAACTATATATATATATAACATTAAAAAATTTAATGTATACATACATACATACATACATACATATATATATATATATATATATATATATATATATATATATATATATATATATATATATATATATATATATATATATATGTATGTATGTATGTATGTATGTATGTATACATTAAATTTTTTAATGTTCAAGAATTGAAAATATAATAATAAACTATAGTTCTCCATCATAATTAAAAATTAATTTATTGACCGACTAAAATATTGCACATGTTATAAAAACTTTTGTTGAATTGTTAGAAATAAGAAAATAAGAGCAATTTTTAAGATCAACTTCGATTTTACCCCAAAAATTATAATAAAATAAGTTTCATAAAATTCTCATTGGCTAGAATTAAGTGTCATAACCCGAACCTAGGGGCACGTGACCGGTACTAGGAAATGGGAAAGCATAAAGCTACCAAAACCCATAGTAAGCCTTAAAAGAAAAATCGCAGAATATTTAAACTTTAAAACCTCACAATAAATAATAAACCACAATGCACTTTATCAAACTGATTTTTCTCAATATAATTTACACCATAATATCAGTGCATAAAATACATAAACTTCAGTTATACAAGTAGTATCTCAATACATAAATTATAAATAAATGAAATCCCAAATAAAGTATGCATTTGTACAACTTTCTCTACTGTGGTACGCGAAAGTAAATACACACAACTAAATAGACCTACGCAGAATAGCCGGTGATGAAGCTACTCGGCGAAGAGAAGTAGGCCTAATAGAAAACTCCCAAACTCCTGACAAAAAAAAAGTTAAGGGGAGTCAGACCTCACTGAGTAAGTTAATAAAGAAATGAATGCGATTTGAAAATCTCATTAAAATAAAATTTATGGAAAAATAACATAATATAATTTTATTTCAACCATTTGATATATATATATATATATATATAATAAATCCATTTTTTAAAAAGAGAAGAAATAAATATTTAAATATCTTTTAAAATCATTTCAATATAAAAATTTTGGTAGAACTCGATTTATAAATTTTTAACAGTCATATGACTCACTTAAATCCAAAACTGCCGAATCTCGAGAGCAAGGCATCACCAGGATACACAGCTGTAGTCATATCTCTTAATCCAATATCACTGGCGGTATCCGAGAGCAAGGCATCACTAGACCATCGGCCCCAGTGATTTAATAAATAAACAAATATTATACTACTGACGGTGTCCGAGAGCAAAGCATCACTGAACCTTCGGCCCTAGTAATATAATTAAATAATCACATATTTTTACCAGTGCGCACACGATCCTGATGAAACCCATCAGGTAGCCCATTCTATCATGATTTATTTAAAAATAAATAAAACAATGAAAATTATAATAAATAATAATAAATAAATAATAAAATGAAATGAAATAAATCAACTATAAATTAAATCATGCCAAATCCTATGAATAATGCTGACTAGAATCTCCTAAATTAAATTCATAAGAATTTAATATAATATAAATTAAAAATCTGACACTCAAATCAAATATTAACTTACAAGATAAAGGTGCTCCTCTGACACGTCATGTCCGACCTTGACTGGTAGACGCGACTGGAGGGGCAGCTAAAAGACAGAAAAAGAAATGACAATCAGAAAATAGAAACCTAACTTCTAGAGTTTCTAACGAAGACTTGATTCGTACTTAGAATAAAAATTTTAGGATTGACCCGGTGTCACGTTTTACGAGAAATCTACCAAAAATTCGACAGAGTTTTCTCAGTAAAACGGACATCCCTCTACCAAAGTAGAGTCAATCCTGCAAATAAACACACTTCAAAATTCACAGTGGCACAACACCTCAGGTTGGGACCCCAGACTATACAATTCCCAACCGAGGTTCACCAAAATACAATAAGCAAATACTAAATATAATTTGTTTAGTTTTTAAAACACTAAATAAAATTATTTTCCACCATAATTTAATAAAATTTCAAATAATAATATAATATTAATAACAATTTAACTTTCCAAATATCCAATATAAAAATAGACAAATTCAAACTATAATTGCCCATCTAGATTAAATATACCAAAATATTAATTAAAAACTCATTCAGGCCATAAAACAATAAATAATCTATTTTTGAATAAATTTTTCAAAAAAGGTTAGTATTAATTAACTAAAATAATAAATAATTTATAAAAATTATTTTAATACCACATTTTGTCTCAAAACAATTAAAACATAGTATTTAATTATCATATCTACAAAACACACCATTTATTCATTATATCAAAATTTACATAATATAATACTTTTGTAAAAAAATTTAGATAAATTAACAAAAATTATTTTATAACTACTAAAATTACTAACATAATATACTAACACTAATTTACTCCAATAATCAACCAAAAATAGTTAATTAATCCCATTAACAAAATATACATAAAACTTAAAATACCTAAATTAATTTCATAGACTCTTAACCAAAATTGACTTCAATAACTTAGATCAATTAATAAACATACATTAATCAACCAAAAATTATCCCAAATAATTAAATTAAATTTTTGCATAATTAAACAAATAATTCAGAATTAACAAAATCAAAAATTAACCCAAAAACTAATTAAAATCAACTAACAAACATCTAAATCAGCTAACAACCAACTAGTCTGAAACTCACATAAAATAAGTTAAAAACAAGTGGAAGAAGGCTGCTACTGTCCCTGCTACTGCTTTACGTTACTGTTCACGCTGCTGCTTCTGCACGAAACTGGACCTGTTGCTGTTGCTGCCTCTGCTCGTGCTGCTACTGAGATGACGATGAAGGAAGAAGGAAACAGACGGAGAAGGGACGGGTAGCTGCTAGATTAGGCGCATGAAGATGGGGCAGGGGAAGTGGTGTGATAGAAGAAGGAAGAAAGAAAGAATGAAAGAAAGAAAGGGAAGGGAGGTGAGTTGACTGAATTTTTTTTTCTCAAAAATCCTAAGCCACACACACACACACACACACACACACACATATATATATATATATATGTAGTAGATAATGTAAGTATATAATAATGTCATTAACAGTGGTGCTACAAATAATTATTTAGACAATTTAAAATAATAAAATATATGCATAAGGATAAAATAATATGAAAATATTAATATTAATAGTTCCAATGGAATTTTAAATTTAGTTCTTAAATATAATAATTTTAATATATCAAATATAACAATATAAAATAAAGATAATTTGTATTCTTGAAAACCTCAATATTTATATAAATAATTTCAAATATTTGGGTTATTACAATCTTCCCCCCTTATAGAAATTCATCCTTTCAAAAAGAAGTTAAGGATTACAAAGTCTACGGATGAAAAAGATAAGGATAGATGGCCTGCATCTCTGATTCTGCCTCCTATGTATAGTCTTCTACTGTGTGGTTACTCCAGAGCACTTTCACCATTGGAATCTCCTGAGAGCGAAGCTGGCGAACCTGGAGATCCACAATCGCTACTGGATACTCCTCATAAGATAGATGTTCATTGAGCTCCACTGCTTGAGGCTGAAGTACGTGAGAAGGATCAAAAATATACTTCCTCAACATAGACATATGGAACACTAGGTGGATTCGAGATAGCTCAGGTGGCAATACTAGTCTATAGGCCACCTCCCCAACTCGTGACCGTATCTCGAAAGGTCTAATGTATCTTAGAGCCAACTTACCCTTCTTACCAAACCTCATAACTCCCTTCATTGGAGATACCTTCAGAAACACCATATCTCAAACTAGAAAGGAAACATCCTTCCTTTTGGGATCAACATAACTCTTTTGCCTGTTGTATGATGTCCTCAACCTTTGTTGAATGATAGGAACTTTTTCAGAAGTAATTTGCACCAACTCTAGACTTGTGAGCTGTCTCTCACCAATTTCCCAACACAAAGGTGATCTGCACTTCCTACTATACAACACTTCATATAGAGCCATCTCAATACTTACATGATAACTGTTGTTGTATGCGAATTCAATCAGTGGCAAATGATTATCCCATTGACCTCCAAAGTCCATCACGCACATCTAGAGCATATCCTCTAAAGTCTGAATGGTCCTCTTAGACTAACCATCAGTCTGAGGATGGAATGTTGTGTTGAAGTCAAGTCTGGTACCCAATGCCTTATGCAACTCTTGCCAGAAAATTGATGTAAAAGTGGCTCCTCTGTCAGATATTATACTTACAGGAACTCCATGAAGATAAATAATTCTGTTGACATAAAACCATGCCAACCTGTCGGTGGAGTATGTCTTCTTAACTGGCAGAAATGAGCTGACTTAGTTAACCTGTCAATGATTACCCAAATAGCATCAAACCCACCTGTTGTCCAAGGCAAACCAGTCATAAAATCCATAGCAATCATATCCCATTTCCACTTTGGGATAGGCATGGGCTGTAACAATCCTGAGGGCCTCTGATGTTCTAATTTCACCTGCTGACATGTGAGGCACTTGGATACAAATTCTGCAACATCCTTCTTCATTCCATTCCACCAGTATATATCCCTCAAATTATGTTACATCTTAGTAGAACCTGGGTGAATACTGTAAGCAGAAAAATGTGCCTCTTCTAAGATCTCTTTCCTCAGATCATCAACATCTAGCACACACAACTGAGTACCCAAGCGTAAAACTCCCTCACTGTCAATCACAAACTCTCTAGATTGACCCTGTTGTACATCAAATATAATTCTCTATAACTGTGGGTCCCTTCTTTGAGCTGCCTTAACTCTATCCAAGTACACAGACTGTACTCTGAACTGAGCTAAAAGGCACTTCTTAGTCACTTTCCACTGTAAGCCCAGATCAATCAGCTCATGCAACTCCTGAATAATCGATCTTCTCTTAGTACTAATATGGGCAAGACTACCTGCTGATTTTCTACTCAACGCATCAACTACTACATTTGCCTTGCCTGGATGGTAAAGAATCGAACAATCGTAGTCTTTCAGAAGTTCCATCCATCTTCTTTGCCTTAAGTTCAAATCCCTCTGCTCGAAGATATACTTTAAGCTCTTGTGGTCGGTGTAGATCTCATAAGTGACATCGTACAGATAATGCCTCTAGATCTTCAGTTCGAAAACAACTGCTGCCATCTCTAGATCGTGAGTGGGGTAATTCTACTCATGCTTCTTCAATTGCCTTGAAGTATAAGCAACCACTCTGCCATTCTGCATTAGCACACATCCTAAACCTACACGGGAAGCATCACAATACACCATGTATCCATCATCACCAGAAGTTAATGTCAGTACTGGAGCTGAAGTCAATAAATCCTTAAGCAACTGGAAATGCTCCTCACACCTATCAGTCCACATAAATCTAACATTCTTCCGGGTTAATCTAGTCAAAGGCGCGGCAATCTTAGAGAAATCCTTCATAAATCTCCTATAATAGCCTGTTAAACCCAGAAAACTTCTCACTTCAATAACTGTTATAGGTCTTGGCCATTTAGTAATCGCTTCTATCTTCTTGGGATCCACCTGAATGCCATCTTTAGACACCATATGGCCTAAGAATGCCACTTGGTCTAACTAGAACTCACATTTTGAAAATTTAGGATACAACTGGTGCTCTCTCAAAGTTTGCAGCACCAATCTCAGATGCATCGCATGCTCCACCCTATTCTTTGAATAAACTAGAATATCATCAATAAGCACAATCACAAATCGGTCTAAGTATGGCCTAAACACCCTGTTCATCAAGTCCATAAAGGCTGCTGGGGTATTAGTCAACCCAAAGGACATTACTAAGAACTCATAGTGGTCATATCTAGTCCGAAATGTGGACTTAGGTATATCCTCTCTTCTAATCCTCAGCTGATGATACCCAGATCTCAAGTCAATCTTAGAGAAATGTTGAGCTCCTTATAATTGATTGAACAAATCATCAATCCTAGGGAGTGGATACTTATTCTTGATGGTAACCTTATTCAGCTGTCTGTAGTCAATACAGAGTCAAAGACTACCATACTTCTTCTTTACAAAGAGAACCAGAGCACCCTAAGGAGATGTACTAGGTTGGATGAACCCCTTATCTAATAATTCCTGTAATTGTTCTTTTAACTCCTTTAGCTCCGCAGGTGCCATCTTATAAGGTGGCATAGAGATAGGATCTGTACCTGGGACAACATCAATACAGAATTCTATTTCTCTATCCGACGACAATCTAGGTAACTCCTCTGGAAAAACATCTGCAAATTCATGTACTACCAGTACCCTCTCCACTGATCCCATTTCTGCTTGAATGTCTCGAACTACGACTAGATAGCCCTGACATCCTCTACTAAGCATCTTCTTAGTTATAATGGCAGAAATAAGAATACGAAACATGGAACTCTCAGTACCTCTGAATCTGAATTCCTCATCACTAAGAATTCTGAAAGTTACTTCCTTTGCTCGATAATCCATAGAAGCATAATACTGGGATAACCAATCCATTCCAAGAATCAAATTAAACTCAATCACATCTAAAAGGACCAAGTCTGCCAATAATTCTCTACCCTCTACTAACACGGGACAAGATGGGAAGAAAATGTCTATCTCTAACTCATCACGAAGCGGAGTCAAAATAGATAGAGGAAAACTCATCTTGGAAGGAAGACAAGCCACTTTCAAAGCAAACAAAGGAGATACAAATGAACATGTAGCACCGGGATCAAATTAGACTCTAGCCTCAGAGCAACATACTGGAATAGTACCTGCTACCATAGCGTTGGATGCCTGTGCATCCTGAGGAGTCAAAGTGAAAACCCTAGCCTGACCACGTCCTGGCTGCTGTGAGGTGAATGGCTAAGTCTGTCCTCTACCTTGGCCCTGTTGGCTTGCATACTGCATCGGTCGCTGTTGAGAGTACATAGGTGCCTGGTACTATTGGGGCACCTGCTGTAATGGCTGAACAATAGTAGGTGAAGATCCCTGAGCAAAAGATGTCTGAAATCCATAGTTCGGACAAGCTCTAGCGAAATGTCCAAACTGACCACATCTAAAACATGCTCCTGGAATCAAGTGACAAGGACCCTGATGCACTCGACCATAAATGGCACACACACTAGCTCCAGACCTAGAACTGCCATGCCCAGAGCTCTGCCCACTACTACTGCTAGCGCTACTACCAAATCTAGCGGCCCTACTGCTCCTGCGATCCTGAGTAAGGCGGTGCCTAGTAGTCCGATGTGCCTTAAAATGTCTGCTCTGTTGAGAAGGGTCTATTGATTGAGAACTTGAACTGCCTATCTGAAATACTGGCTACTGCGCCCTCTGGACAGGTCTGAAGTGCCACTATCATATGGGTTAGGTATGGTGCCGTACCGGATGTGTTTGCGCTCCAGCTATCTCGCCTTCTCTACCACACTCTCAAGATTATGACCCTCTAGTTGAATACCAATATAGGCTGGGCCTAATCCTGTCACATACAGCTCTACTGCCCTGGCGACATCCTGCCTCACGTCCTCAACATGCCTTATCAGTTTGTAGAACTCTCAAGTATAGTCCTCCACTGATCGATCTCTCCTATCAATGTTAACCAGCTGCCATTTATAGTTTTCTCACATAGACGAAGGATAGAAAAATCTCATGAACTGCTCCTTAAACCCTAACCATGTCATCGTCGTCATGAAAGGCTGAATGGACTGCATAAACTAGTCCTGAGCTACTGCTGAGACTGATAGCTCCACAATCATAATCCTCTAGTAGTCAGAATACCCAAATCTGGTCTTGGACTCGATGGTATTAACGAAATCCAATGCATCCCCAGTACCATTAAAGTGAACTCGCCCCACTCTAGAGTATAACAAGGCTGCATCAGCATCTGACATCCCCTAAGTCTGTCGCTGAAGCATCTGCTGCACAATGGGCATTGCCTGATTAAAAGCTGCCAAGCCCTGATTAATACCTGCCATACCAACGGCAAAGACTGTAGGATCCTCTGCTAGAATCTGAGGCTCTACTAGAGGCTGATCCTACCTTTGAGCTGCTGCCACTCTAGCTCTACCCCTACCTCTACCTCTACCCCTACCTCTAGGTCGAGGGGCAGGAGGGAGAATCTCATCTTGAAATGATTGCTCACCATCATCAGGTTCTGCATCTACAGCAGGGGCATTCCGAGCATGCCTCATTCTGAAAAGACAAGAGAACCTAGATTCAAAACAAGACAAGAATACAGACTCAGATGTTGAAACCAAAAGACAAGAGATCAACAAATGACATTTAACAACCTAAGTACCATAGTATTTATGAGAAAAAGACGGACATTGATAGTCAAAAGCATGAAAAATGAGCCAAAGCTCTGATACTAACTTTGTCACGACCTGAACCTAGGGGCACATGACCGGCACTAGGGAATGGGAAAGCATAAAGCTACCAAAACCCATAGTAAGCCTTAAAAGAAAAATCACGAAATATTTAAACTTTGAAACCTCACAATAAATAATAAACCATAATGCACTTTATCAAACTGATTTTTCTCAATATAATTTAAACCATAATATCAGTGCATAAAATACATAAACTTCAGTTATACAAGTAGTATCTCAGTACATAAATTATAAATACATGAAATCCCAAATAAAGTATGCATTTGTACAACTTTCTCTACTGCGGTACGCGAAAGTAAATACACACAAATAAATAGACCTACGTAGAATAGCCGGCGATGAAGCTATAAGGCAAAGAGAAGTAGGCCTAACAGAAAACTCCCAAACTCCTGGAAAAAAAAAAGTTGAGGGGAGTCAGACCTCACTGAGTAAGTTAATAAAGAAATGAATGCGATTTGGAAATCTCATTAAAATAAATTTTATGGAAAAATAACATAATTTAATTTAATTTCAATCATTTGATATATATATATATATATATATATATATATAAATATAATAAATCCATTTTTTTTAAAGAGAAGAAATAAATATTTAAATATCTTTTAAAATCATTTCAATATAAAAATTTTGGTAGAACTCGATTTATAAATTTTTAACAGTCATATGACTCACTTATATGCTGAATCCCGAGAGTAAGGCATCACCAGGATACACAGCCGCAGTCATATCTCTTAATTCAATATCACTGGCAGTGTCCGAGAGCAAGGCATCACCAGACCATCGGCCGCAGTGATTTAATAAATAAACAAATATTATACTACTGACGGTGTCCCAGAGCAAAGCATCACCAGACCTTCGACCCCAGTAATATAATTAAATAATCACATATTTTTACCAGTGCGCACACGGTCCTGATGAAACCCATCAGGTAGCCCATTCTACCATGATTTATTTAAAAATAAATAAAACAATGAAAATTACAATAAATAATAATAAATAAATAATAAAATAAAATAAATCAACTATAAATTAAATCATGCTAAATCCTATGAATAATGCTGACTAGAATCTCATAAATTAAATTCATAAGAATTTAATATAATATAAATTAAAAATATGGCACTCAAATCAAATATTAACTTACAAGATAAAGGTGCTCCTCTGACACGTCGTGTCTAACCTTGACTGGTAGACACGACTGGAGGAGTAGCTAAAAGACAGAAAAGGAAATGACAATCAGAAAATAGAAACCTAACTTCTAGAGTTTCTAAGAAAGACTCGATTCGTACTTAGAATAAAAATTTTAGGATTGACTCGATGTCACGTTTTACGAGAAATCTAACAAAAATTCGACAGAGTTTTCTCAGTAAAACGGACATCCCTCTACCGAAGTAGAGTCAATTCTGCAAATAAACACACTTCAAAATTCACAGTGGCACAACACCTCGGGTTAGGACCCCAGACTATACAATTCCCAACCGAGGTTCACCAAAATACAATAAGCAAATACTAAATATAATTTATTTAGTTTTTAAAACACTAAATAAAATTATTTTCCACCATAATTTAATAAAATTTCAAATAATAATATAATATTAATAACAATTTAACTTTCCAAATATCCAATATAAAAATAGACATATTCAAACTATAATTGCCCATCTAGATTAAATATACCAAAATATTAATTAAAAACTCATTCAAGCCATAAAACAATAAATAATCTAATTTTGAATAAATTTTTCAAAAAAGGTTAGTATTAATTAACTAAAATAATAAATAATTTATAAAAATTATTTTAATACCACATTTTGTCTCAAAACAATTAAAACATAGTATTTAATTATCATATCTACAAAACACACAATTTATTCATTATATCAAAATTTACATAATATAATACTTTTCTAAAAAAATTTAGATAAATTAACAAAAATTATTTTATAAGTACTAAAATTACTAACATAATATACTAACACTAATTTACTCCAATAATCAACCAAAAATAGTTAATTAATCCCATTAACAAAATATACATAAAACTTAAAATACCTAAATTAATTTCATAGACTCTTAACTAAAATTGACTTCAATAACTTAGATCAATTAATAAACATACATTAATCAACCAAAAATTACCCCAAATAATTAAATTAAATTTTTGCATAATTAAACAAACAATTCAGAATTAACAAAATCAAAAATTAATCCAAAAACTAATTAAAATCAACTAACAAACATCTAAATCAGCTAACAACCAACTAGCCTAAAACTCACCTAAACTAAGCTAAAAACAAGTGGAAGAAGGCTGTTGTTGTCCCTGCTACTGCTTCACGTTACTGTTCACGCTGCTGCTTCTGCACGAAACTGGACCTGCAGCTGCTGCCGCCTCTGCTCGTGCTGCTACTGAGATGACGATGAAGGAAGAAGGAAACAAACAGAGAAGGGATGGGTAGCTGCTGGATTAGGCGCATGAAGATGGGGCAGGGGAAGTGGTGTGATAGAAGAAGGAAGGAAGAAAGAACGAAAGAAAGAAAGAAAGAAAGGGAAGGGAGATGAGTTGATTGAATTTTTTTTTTTTTTGAAAAATCCTAAGCCACACATATAAATATGTATATATATATATGTGTGTGTGTGTGTGTGTGTAGTAGATAATTTAAGTATATAATAATGTCATTAATAGTGGTGCTACAAATAATTATTTAGACAATTTAAAATAATAAAATATGTGCATAAGGATAAAATAATATGAAAATATTAATATTAATAGTTTCCAATGGAATTTTAAATTTAGTTCTTAAACATAATAATTTTAATATATCAAATATAACAATATAAAATAAAGATAATTTGTATTCTTAAAAACTTCAATATTTATATAAATAATTTAAAATATTCGGGTTATTACATTAAGAATTAAATTATTTTCGTATGTTATTAAAAATAACATTTAAATTTTGAAATATATATATATATATAGTTAGAAATATAAATAAATTTAAGTTTTATGTATAATTTTTAATAATAAAATTAATGTGTGAATAAATTGAAAACATTTTCATAGTTGCTGAATATTATTAACGGATATTTTACGAACAAACTAGAATGAAAATATTAAAATATTTTTCACCATAATTAACGATTGAGACCAATTTATTAACTAATAACATGTTAATGATGTTTTATAATTTTTATAAAATGTTTTTTTAACTATTAAAAAAATATGGAAGAGCTACTTACCATAGAATGAAGACCTACCTAATAAATTCCTACTATCCTTTTTTATCTTTGGTAATGACAATTTGTTTTTGTTACGTTTTCATTATAACAAGACATCATAAAAATAAACTCTAAAAATCTTTAAAACATAATATTTTCATTATATAATAAATAGATAAGATAGAACACTTATTTAAAGTTGTAGTATAATTCATAATTGAATTCATTGACAAGAATATTAGTTTTTCACTCTTATTGCTTAATTCTTAATAATATCTTTAAGTGGAGTTAGAGTTGTGTTTTCATAGGAAAAGGACCAATATATATATACAGAATATTTTCATGATATAATAAATAGATAAGATAAAAAACTTATTTGAATTTGTAGTATAATTCAAACTTGAATTCATTGACAAGAATATTATTTTTTCTCTCTTATTCCTTAATTGTTAATAATACCTTTAAGTTGAGTTAAAGTTCTATTTTCATAGGGAGAGGACCAATATATATAATTCTTAATAATCCCTTGAAGTGAAGTTAGAGTTGTGTTTTCATAAGGATAGGACCTATATATATATCTTCATTTAATTTGGTGAGTCCATTATGTAACCCTTAAATCAACATACAAGATTAATTTACACAATCCAAATTCAATTAGTATTAGGATTTTACCTTTAATTAATTTTAATTGGGCCACACTTTTTGAGCTTATTTTTCTAACATTCTCCCACTTGATCTAATTAAAATTAATACAACACTTGTTATGTTTATAATAATTAATCTCTTATAATTTCATCATAATAATATAATATGAAAATTGTTAAGTGCGAGGAATGACAGTTATGTCTTGTTTCATCGAACACTCCTTTCTATATACTATAACACTTACAATTTGTCTTATTATTTCCATAATTGAAAATCTTCAAAAACATAATTTCATAATGCTCCACGATAACATCAAATAATGACGTTCTTATTTAACTGTAAATCAATCATGTGTGCACAAATATAAGAAATAGAAAATTCATAATGCATATCAAAAACACATAATAGAGCTTAAAGTGTTATTATATAATCAATCATCATAATCATACTTATAGTCAAGACCCATTCTTAGAACGTGTTCCTTAAATAATTTTGATTGTAGGCCTTTCGTTAAAGGATTTATAATCATAAGTTTAGTATTGATGTGTTGAATTGGCACTTTTTATTGTTGAATCTCCTTTTTAACAAAAAAATACTTTAATTTCATATGCTTGGCATCCTTCAAGTATTTGTCATTTTTAGAGAAGAATATTGCTGCAAAATTATTACAATAAATTTTTAGTGGCTCGTTAATGGTGTTGACAACCTCAAGTCCTGAAACAAAGTTTCCCATTTGTAATGCATGATTATGGCTTCTAAACATGTCATAAATTCTATCTCTATAGTGGATGAAGTAACTATAGTTTATTTTGCACTTTTCCATGATACTGTTGCCTCTATTAATAGAAACAAGTAGTCAAATGTGGACTTTCTACTATTAAGGTATCCAGTAAAATCTAAATCTAAATCTGAATATCCAATCACCTCCAGTTCATTGAATCTTTTATATGTGAGCATGTAATTCTTTGTTCCTTGAAGGTAACTGAATACTTTCTGTGCAACTTTCCAATGATCAATTCTATGGTTACTTTGATACCTGTCTAACAACAAAAGCATACAAAATTGATTCCATTGCTTTATGTTCTACATCATTTTTCGGACATTTCATAAAACTAAATTATTGTCTTTTTATATGAGAACCATCCTAGGCAAACATTTATTCATGTTAAATGTTTTAAGAACTTTTTTAACATAGGCTTTATGAGATAATCCTAATAATCCACATGAATTATCTCATAAAATTTATATTCTAATAACATAGGATGTCTCTCCTATATCTTTTATTTCTTAAATCTCATTCATTTTACTTAAATAATTAGTTGCAAGAGGATATCATCAACATATGTAAACAAAGATATAAACTTACTTCCACTAATCTTTTGGTATATACATCAATCAACAATATTTTCTTTAGAATCAAAATATCTAATAATAATATTAAGCTTAATATACCATTGTCGAGAAGCTTATTTAAGTCCATATATTGATTTCTTGAGTTTACACACCATTTTACTTTCACCTTTTATAGAAAATCCTTTAGGTTGATTCATATAAACCTCTACCTCTAAATCTCCATTTAGAAATGTTGTTTTCACTTCCATTTATTTTAGCTCTAAATCATAATGAGTAACTAATACCATAATTATTCTTAATGAATATTTTTTTAAAACTGGAGAAAAGCTCTCTATATAATTAATGCCACTTTTTTTTATTAGTATAACCCTTAGCAAAATGTTTGACTTTATATCTTTTAGTATTTTGTTTTGAGTCATGCTTCATCTTAAAAACCCATTTACACCCAACTCTTTTAAAATTTTCTAACAATTCAATAAGATCCTAAACATTTTTCTACTTTATAGATTTTAACTCATCTTTCATGGCATCAATCGATTTATTAGATTCAATACTTTTTATAGTTTGTGAATATAAAATTGGATCATCATTAAGTGAAAGAGTCCTAGAGGGGGTGGGTGAATAGGACTATCGAACAAAAATGGGAAATTAAAGGAATTATTTAGCAAGAAGTGAGTAAGAGTATAGAAGGAAGAATGATGAACACAAATATTTAAGAAGTTCAGATTCATAAATAATCCTAAGTCTCCACCTAACTTATCCCTAAGTTAGGATTTTTTAATCACCTAAAATCTTATTAACAAGATTGAGAATACACAAGAGTTTTTTGGCTCACTCTTACAACCTTACAATCTTGAGTTTTCAAGGCTCACTCAAAAACCAAATTCCCAAGTGTTTTAATGGCTAAACATTTAAACCAATTCCTTTAGAATAGAATCTCACTTCCTGTTTTCTAAAACTAAAAAATAAAAGAATAAGAATGTCTATTCTAATCACTCACCAACTCTCACAAGAGTTATACACAAATAATTTTTCAAAAGAAAGCTTTTAGAGCTCAATTGAATGTTTAAGAAAAATGATGAATGATAAATAATTTTTCTTAACCTTTTAATTGAATTCTAAGTTGTATTTATATAGAAAAATACTCAAAAAAAATGTATTTTTTGGATTTATCAATCATGTCTCCAACATTTAGAATTGATTTTGAATCAATTCTTGAACTTATGGCAGCTTAAGAGCTGCTCACGAGCACCTCACGAGTGAACAATGCTCGTGAGGGGTGAAATTATAGCCATTGCCTTCAAAAATTCCCATTGGAATGCTGTTAGAGGTACGCTCATGAACAGGTCATGATCCACCAGCTCGTGAGGAGCATTGCCATCTTTTGGCAAAAATGTGCTACAAATGCTCCTTTGACGGACTGCTCATGATCACTTTGAAAGATACTCATGAACGGGACTGAAGACGATCGATTCAGATAAAATGTTCTTCATAAAAGTTGTATAAAATTGTCTTATATTTCTATAAAACTTTGAATCACCACATTTTGACATCTTTAACTTAAGATATTGCTAAATTACCAAGAGCTGTGCAAACTAAAATGCAAGCTGCATATGCTGACTTTGACTGAAGATTTGCATACCCAAATGAACTTGGATTTTGATAATAAAGCACAATTTGGAAAGCTTAATATGTCTAATTCAAAAGTGAAGAAGTTAATTTTCATATTTAAGAGCTCTAAAAATTTCAAAAGCCTTCTTCAATCTCAAAGGTTCAATTAACAAGAAAAGTCACTATTCACCCAAAAGTGTATATGCTTGGTATATGTTTGGTATATAATTCCCTACACACTTAATTGAAATTATTAGTATAAAAGCTTTTTGTCAAAGTCTAAAATTAGGAGTTTGATTCTTGCAAATGGTCAACATTAAGTCTTATATCAAAATCTGACTCTTGCAAATATAGTATATAATCATTCAAAATAGTTGATCGACTTTCTCTTTGAGATCTTTTAACTATTATTCCTTGTGTTTCATTTGCATTAGTCATATATGAGATAATTATTTAATGGGATGGTTCTTCATTCAAAGTTGTTCACGAATATCATTATGTCCTATACTACTTATAATAACATTTGACAAAGTAATGGATGAAGGAATATTTATATGTATAGGAACATTTACACCAATTTCTTTTATCTCCATATTTTTATATTCATCACTCCCACTAACATCACTATTCTTAATATATCTTTCATTCCAGTTTCAACAATTCTTGAACTATATTTTAGATGATAAAATATGTAACTTTTAGATTTATCTAGGTAACCAATGACATAACCACTAATAATTCGAGAATCTAACTTTCTTTTCTGTGGACTATAAAGTCTTTCTTCCATTGGGCAACCGTAAACATGCAAGTTATAAAATATGTATGTAAGCACCCAATTTCGGGATGATAAAGTGGGGATATGACAGAGGACTCCAATGATGAAAATATCATAAACAGGTCCTCAATACTTGAAGTTTGAAACCTCAAAAGTCTGAATGCATTTTTCAAAAAAAGGGTTTAATGTTTTCAAGGACTAAATTGTAATACTTTTTAAGGACCTAATTGAAAAATTTAAATTCTATTAGGGGTCTTTTTATAATTAAATGTTAAAAAAATTATTACGAATTGGAATTAGAGATTTTTGATTGGAAATCTATAATTTTGATCAGAATTCTACAATTCTGATAAGAATTGTACTATTCCGATAAGGTCTCGCACTATTTTTTCAATTTTTTAATTTTTTAAAATATTTTTCCTGGATTTTGATTGGTTAAAAATTTTTGAAATTTTATTTTTTTAGAATTTTTGAAAATAAAGTCCTTTCAAAATTGAAACTCTTAAGTATGTAGGATTAGGGGTTTTTTGGGCTCTTTTCCTATATAAGGATAGTTTAGGCTCTTAAAAAAAAGGAGGATCTCTTTGGACTATCTCTTTTTTTGCTTAAAAAAAGTTCTCTCCATATTTTTCTTTGAAGCAATACATACAATATTTTTCTTTAGATTTTCTTTATTGCTGGAGCAAGAGCAATAGACTTTTGAAGATGAGGACATCAAGTTTTGAAGATCCATTAAAAGCAATGGTGATTGATAACACTCTAAGGAGCTAATCAATGTTGCATCCATTCAATCATCCCTTCTTCTACCCCTTTCTTTTATTTTTATTTGATTATTTAGTTTGATTTTAATTTTATTTTTATTTAAGCTCTAATCATTATTTGTTTTGCTTTTGTATTCGTAATTATGGTGGGGGTAACCTAAGTTATGGAGTAGCATGCGATTAAATAAGAACAAAACTCATGAAGATCCATGGAATGCCATGGATTAAAATTTTTATTTGAATGTAGTTTTATTTATTTATTTACTATTATTTTGTTGGTTATTTTATTTTGTATTTTTTGGGTTGTATTAGTTTTTATTCCTATTTGCAGTAGAACATTATAATAGCCCTAATAGTAGGAATAATGGAATTTGGTGTGTGTGTTTATGTTTTTTTTTAATTTTAATTTAATCGGTTAGTAAAATTAGGGTTTTCATTGGGTAATTAATTAAAATTAATGGTTATAGAAATCCTTAGGTTTTTTTTAATTAAATTAGAGTTAAGTTGGTAAAATTGGTTTTGCTTGATTAATTATTTTATTTTATTGTTTATGGTCACTTTAATTAAAATAGGATTTTAGCATGAGTTAAATTAATTGTTTGATCTTTTTATTTGTTTAGCTTGATATTTATTATTGTTTTTGGGTTTGTTTATTTATGTTTGTTTTGGGCCTTAGGCCCACATTAGGCTTTAACCCATTTAAATTTAGGTTTTTTTAAGGTTTAATTAATTAAAATGCATCATTAGGCCCATAATTAATTAGATTTTTAGGTTAGAGATAACTTAGGCTCATTTAGTAAATTAGACATAGGCCCATCTAATTTAATGAAATTAATTAGACATTAGCCCATTTAATTTAAGCATTTTTCATAATTTGTAGATTTAATATCACTTTAGAATTAAAACATGTAGAGTTAGGCCCATTAATTTAAATACTCCATAATTTGTAGATTTAGACCCATTTTTAGATTTAAAATAAAATAGACTTAGGTCCATTTAGTTAAAATTAAAAGGAATTAGCCCCTTTAGTCTCACTTATTAAAAAATGTAGATTAAGCTCATTTAATTAAAATCAATGTAAATTAGACTAACTTAGGAATTGTATTGAATGCATTATTTACTTGTATTTTTCATAACTAGTTTGTCTTGGAGCCAATTGCTAGAATAAGGGTTTATATGAAATTGCTTATAAATAGAGGATAATATAGTAATTCATAAAGTAATTTTAAAAGAACATAAGACTGAAAGAAGTTGGTATTCCTTATCCAGAATCTCCTGGTTATGGTGCTAGCTTTCTTTTAGGGAATCAAGTACCACCTTTTCGTTTTGTCCTAGTTATTACCCTAGGTGGCAACTCCTCATCTCTATGCCATGTCTTTGTGACAGTGGTTAGTGTGTTCTCTAGAGCCCTGAGCTCAAATAGTATCGCGGTTGCTAAAATCTTAGATGCGTGCTAAACCCCGTTGTCTACACTTTATCTAAATCTTTTTATCTAATTGCCTCTCAACCTCCTTTATGTATACATCACATTTATTGAAAAATCATCAATAAAGGTGATAAAATATCTTTTCCTAATTAATAGTTTAAGTGTTAAAAGGCCTATAAAGATTAATGCATATAATTTCAAAAAGCTGAGTACTTCTTGTGGCTTCTTTCTTAAAATTTATGGTATACTTACCCTTAATGCAATCCACACAAACTTTGAAATCAATAAAATTTAGATTTATAAGAATTTCATTATTTACTAGTCTTTGTACATTTTCTAGTTTATATGACCTAAATATTTATGCCATAAGTATGTAGAATTTTCATTCATTATGCTACTTTAAAGTCCAATATTGTTATTTATAGTAAGCAAGGATTCATAAAAAATATTATTAGTTTTAGTTTGTATAAGCTATCAATAAGAAAACTAGAATTAATAAATCCATAATTCTTAAACAAACTAAAACTATTAAATCCAAATTTGCCATTAAAACCATAAACGTCTAGTCTAGAAACTGAAATAATGTTTCTAATAATCGAAGGTACATAAATAGTCTTAGATGAGTCTAATTGGTAGTCACTATCCAAGATTAAATAATAAGTCCCATGCCTATAATTTATTCCTTCATGCAATTCCCTATCAATTAAAAATCATTTGTTGGGTATATAGTTTGGATCATAATGAATCCGTACATCATATTAGCCATATTTGTAGTAGCACCAGAATTAAGCCACTAAGTATTATTAAAAACTTCAGCTAAGTTTGATTCAAAAATTGGAGAAGCATAATAATATATACCTTTCTTTTTGAACCATGCCTTACATTTCAGGTAATTGTTTTGATGATGCCTATCTTTCTTACAAAAGTGACATCTATCAATGTTTCATTCTTTCTCTTTTGCTTGATAAGCATTAGAAGGAATTTCAATTTTGTTAAACTTGTTGGCTTTCACTTTCATTCTTTTTTTAGCTCCTTAACCCATAAGATTGATATGTGATTCCTTTGATTTTTAATCTCATTTGTTCCTGAACAAGCCTACCAGTAAGTTTGTTAACATCCCACTTATCCTTTATAGTATTATAGTTAATTTAGAAAGGCCCATATCAAGTTGTAGTTCAAAATACATTACACTAAAAATAAATTATCCACTACCAACCTTAAAGGCTTAAATCTTGATAATATAATCTTGCATGCCCTTTAACCCATCATACTTCGTGATCATGAGCTTTGCCATTAATGTACTAGTGAAGGACTTATTAGTAGAATGTAAATGTTCTTCCATAAATGCAAGAAATTCTTTAGCACTTTATATTTGTGGAACGATAGGCTTAATGTTGTTGGCAATTGTGATTCGATATAACTTTAGGCATGATTTGTTATGCGTTCCCATGACTTAAGGTGAGACTTTTCAGCCTCGTTACTTGAACTAGTAGTAGTAGCATGTTTGTCTTCTAATAATGCTAAGTTGAGATCCAACAATTTTAAGTTGAATTTAACTTACTGATTCTATTCAAAGAAGTTTATACCATTAAATACAGTAACAAATGATGCAAGTGAATGAATTGCAATAGCTGCAAAATATAATAAAATGCCCATAATTAATATATAGATTCAATAAAACAATAAAGTAGTTATCCTTTGGATAGATGCTATGACATTATTTAAAAACCATGTACATAAATGTAATGAGCAATCATCATATTTTAATTAAACATATTTAATATCTTTAAATAATCAAATATATTGAACCAAAATATAATAATACACCTATTGACACCCGATGTTTAGTAATCCTCCAAATGGTCCAATGCTGATAGTCTTTTGTCGACTAGACAAAGGATAACCTCTCAATAGGATATTCAAAGCGTGATTCCAAAGTAACAAACCCTAAACTGAGCACCAAAATTAGTTAATTAGGCTCCATATCACTCAAACTGAAGACTTGAATCATTGAGCCAGAGGCTTAAAAGTCCCAAACCCCTCCTAATTTATCTTATCTAAGTAAGGGTTCCATTTTGAAAATCAGGATTTAGGTATGAAACTGGAACTTGAAAATATTAAATCAAGGCTTTAAGAAGCTAAATCGAAGTTTCTAAAGGCCCTATTTTAAGTTTGAATCATGTTCAAATGCCTTAAAAATTTCAAGAACCCTAAAATGCACAACAAACTGGTTCTAATAAGCCCAAAGGACCTTTGGGACCTCAAAATTATAAAAAGTGACCCCATTTGATGACCCAATAATACTGTGGGTTAATGAGCTCATATGGGTTTTAAATAACCCATGCACCTCGTTAATCCACGCGTGTGGATTAATTATCCACTCACGTGATCCTATAATGGGTCTAAATTTCTATAAATTAATCATTTTTTATTTTTTAGAGGACTTTTAGGAATTCTTTTTTACGTTGATTGAAAAACCTTAGGGAGTTGTTAGAAGCCATTTTTCAAGCCAAAAGTGATGAAAATAATATTTTTATGAGCCTCAAAACCCTTTTAAAAAGGTGATCGACTTGAGGAAACCAAATCGCACACATCCAACACCTTTTTTTTATTTTCCTAGCTTGAGTCATTGCTTATAATAGTGATCTCGGGTTTTCCTTAGCCCAATTCATCCCATAGAAATGCGATCCTAGGTTTTCCTAGCCTGAGTCATCAGTCATAACGTGATCTAGGGTTTTCTTGGCCTAAATCATCATATAGAAATGTGATCTCAAGTTTTCTTGGCTAGAGTCATTGCACATAAAAGTGATCCCAAGTTTTCCTAGCCTGAGTCATCACTCACAATGCTATCTCGGGTTTTCCTGGCCCGAGTAATTTCTCACAATAGTGATCCTATATTTTCCTAGCCCGAGTCATTGCTCACAACAGTGATCCTATATTTTCCTAGCCTGAGTCATCATACAACATTGCAATCTTGGGTTTTTTTAACCCAAGTCATCGCTCACAATAAAAGATGTACTTCAGGAATACAACCCAACCAAACATTCTTCAAACTGACGCTTCAATTAAAAAATTTCAATCTTCAATTTTGGCATACACTTGAGAAGTGACATAATCTTTGTCATTTGTTCTTCTTAATCCACTTGGGATTTTTTTTCAAGTTTCGCTAGGTTTTGCCCTTTATTTTAGTTAATAGGTTTTGCCCTTTTTTTTCTTTTTCAATAAGTCTTCCTTTTTTTCCCTTTCTACTTCTCCATATAAAGGTTCTCTTTCTTTTTCTTCAATTCACTTTTGCTTTTTAAGTTTTTTTCTTTTTCTCTCAATTTTCTTTTCACTTTCCAAAGCTTTCTTGTTATGGATACTGCATGGACTCTAGATTTACCCACTTAGGATTAGGTGATACCTACAGTACATTTAGTGCGTAACTTTGGTCTTAATCCCAGTGATGAGATACCTCTTCTTGTAGACGTGCGATCTTATATTTATGGACTGGCTATAGGAGAGGTTAGTGATTGATTTATTTGCTTTCTTCCTGCAAATAGGGTTAGAAAACATCGAGTTATCGATATAACCATGTATAAATCATGAAAAATGAGAATTCATGTGATTAAATTGGGAAATATCAAAGATAATTGAAAATGGTGTTAGTTCACTAATATAAAAAGTCATCACCTCTTCGATTAGGCGATCACCTCTCCTAGAGAAGAGGCGTTCGTCTCTTTATAGGAAATGGGACTTATAAAGGCAATCACCTTCTTGTGAAGAGGTGATGCCTTTATGGTGAGGCTTTTGCCTCTTGAATAGTGATTTACAAAATTTTGAAAATTTTTACTTATGCAATTTAAACATTCAACTCCATTTTTTTTAGCTTGATACACACACACTGAAGGGTGCTATTAACTTCAGTGGTGCCCATATTTGGTATGATAGCTTTCCTCCTGCTATGAAAGCTTATATATTTAACATCTCATTCTCTGATTTCATTCTTGCTTTACTGAGTTCTCAAGGGTGGACTGACTACCAGCTCTTGTATGCTTTGATGGAGGGGTGGTTAGACACTACCCATACCTTTCAGCTTCCTTTTAGCAAGTTTACTCTAGACCCAATTTCTTTCATAGCCATGACAAACATTGCTTGCATGGGAGATCATATTCCCCTTGATGTGAGTCTACATCATCTCTCTCCAGAGTGGTTTGCTTATGTCAAGCATCTGCTAGGCATTGTCCTAAACATGAAGGGGACTTGTACTATAAAGGTTGACTTTATTAAGAGTTAATATACACCAAATAGGATAGCAGTTGCCACTTTTAGGCTTTAGATCGATCAAATAGTAAGGGCCTTCTTGGTTTGTTTGTTTGGTACTACGCTTTTTATTGACACAACAAGTTCCATTTATCTATACTTTTTGATGCCTTTAAGGGATCTTAACCTGGTCACCTCATACAATTGGGGGAGTTATGCCATTACCTATCTGTATCAGAGCATGGATGAGATTGACCAAGGATCTAGACAGTTTTGTAGTTTTTGGCATATTGTCTTGGTATTTCTCTTTGTTTTTACTGTTAAGTTCCATCTCAATTGCTACCATTATAATTTGCTAACAATTCTTATTTTATTTTTTATTTTTTATTTTTATAGGATTGGGCTATGGAGCTGGAGCTAATAATAGGGATTACTTGCATTATCGACACTCCTTTTTGGACAATGATGAGTGGGGCCCCAATTAGGCTTGGAGGAGAGATGCTCTTCACGTGCATATCCATTGCAAGCACCTAAACTCCCTGACTTCTGACTAGGTATGTACTTGTAAATTAAATCATGATTAGTAATTTATTTGTTAATCAAATTTATTTACTTACTTATTTGCTCTTGTAGATTTGCCTAAACTTATGGGGAGGCTAGATGGTCCCAGGCTATGATTCACTCCAAGTTATTGTCTTAGAAGAGGGTGCTACTCTAAGGACCTAGTTGTAGAGTTTGGTTCTTTAGTGAGAGGATTCAATCTTGGTGTAGGGGTGCTTGGGCGAGATAACCTCCACTTGCTCCTCTTTATGATATCTTCTAGGCTCATCTATTAGAGGGAGAGGAGCTAGATCGTGCTATTGAGGGAGATGACACTAATGATCATTGTGAGAGGAGGAAGTCTCGCTACATGAACTTCGCACAGACTCATCTTCTATAGTAGGTGCCTTTCGTTGCATCCACATCTCAAGTAAGCAAATAATTACATTAAGTATACAATTGTATATTCTTATTTGCAGATGTCTTCTTTTTAAAAAATTATATATATTATTTTTATTTTTAGGCACCTGCTAGGGTACTAATTGCTCGTACTAGGCCTACTGCTCAGGAGAGGCCTACTCAATGCCCTCGTATTATACCATATGGTAAGGATACTTCAACTACCATATTGCCTACTAGTGGCACATTGCCACTCCAGACTTGATGATCCGAAGCTGGGTGCTTTCCGGTGAGCTATCTTGCCAGTTCCTCACATTAAATATGGGCATAGAGCCCACATTTCTCCCAGAGACCTCTACATATATGAGTTTCTCTTTTCTACAAACCTATTTTCAAATTTCACTTAACATAGGGTTAGTCTTAATAATTCACTGATCATACAGATGCCTCGAGATCAGGGAGAGTATATGTACAGGGTCATTGAGGCCAAGAGGGACTTCCTGATGAGCATTACTTAGTAGTGGAAGGTAACAATCATCTCTTATTTTTACATATATGCATGCTCTCATGATTTCTTACCCTTTATTATATTTTGATAAGAGGAGTTGGATGCTTGTCAAGCTAGAGTCACTGCTCTTGAGTGCCAATAGGCTACCCTTCGATTAGAAGATAATAATGAGGAGTATAGGGTTATCAAGAGTGATGAAAATGAGCATACTGGTGAGGAGGAGCTTGCTATTGAGGCTAAGCCTACAGAGGATGATACTAGCAATGATGGAGATGATACTACAGTTGATTCTCCAGATGAGGTGCACAAAGATGATGAGGTTAAGGACGATGAGTAGGAGATTATATCATACTTGTAAGCACCCAATTTCGGGATGCAATTATGCACAATTGCGACGTAAGCCCCTTTGATGAAATTTATTCAAAAATTGAACTTGGTTGTTGATTTTCTGGACTTTAAGGACTAAAATGCAATATTTTTTTGGATTTGATTGCAAATAAGTCATTTTTAGGGGTCTTTTTATAATTAAAAGTTTTTTTTTTAAATAATAATAATAATTTAGGATAGGCATTGGTGTAATGCCAACCGGCATTAGACAATGACAATCGGCATTATACAATGCCGTTCGACATTGCACAGTGCCGATGCACAATAATTCCATTTTTTTATTTTTCGCGTATTTTTCCTTATTTTTTTATCAATTTTTTCAGTGTTTTGATTGGTTGAAAATTCAAATTTTATCTGATAAGGTTTTTTTAAAAAAATGTAGAAGATATTTTTAAAATCAAAACAAACGCTATCTGATCTTATCAGATTGGTCTGTTCCTCCTTTGGAGGAAGTTCAGTACGTGCAGACTCTGCATTTAAAAGCAGTGTCTGCATGCGTGCGAGAAAGAAGCTTGGCTAGAGGACCTTTTTTCTCCAAGTTTTTTAGATGATTTTTTAAAAGGCACACAAGGACACAGTGAAAAAAGAGAGACTGCGAACATAAAAACCCTAATTTTCAAGACTGAAATTTCTGAAAGCAATAGTCTAGAATCAACAATATCTTAATTTTAACAGTGATAATTCAATTTGAGGGGCTCAAAAAGGGGCATTTGCATATCATCTGTTTATGTTTTTTTCTTTTATTTTTGTTATTATTTTGATTATTTGATTTCATTGCTAATTTTCTTTTTTTTTATGTACGTATGTGGATTGAGGAGGAGGATACCACCTATGTTTAATTGAACAGAAGATCCATGGAATGCCATGGATGAACCTGTACTGTTTTAATAATAGTTCTTAGGATTTTAATTTTTGTTCTGCATTTTGGTATCCTGTGTAGTTTATTTTAATTTTTGGGTGTATAATTATTTAATTTTAATTCTATACGTTGTTTGTAATAGCCCCAGTAGTGGGAATAGTGAAAGATTGAAATTTCTGTATTTTAAAATTGATTAGTAATTAGGTTCAATTGGGTAAAAAAAAAATCAATTCAAATCAATGGTGGCAGTAGCTTAAATTAGGGTTTGCATGAATTTATTTAGGGTTTTTTTTAGAAAATCACTGTAATGTTTGGTTGATATATTTTTTTTGTTTTATTTATTTTGGGCTTGTTTTTTATGTTTTTATGTTTTTGGGCCCCAAGCCCACATTTAGGTCCAACCAACTTAATAAATAGGCTTAAAAAATTATTTAGGTTTTTTAAATAATTAAAATCAACTTAGACCCATTAGGTTAATTAGATTTTAGGCCCGCTTAGTTAATTAAAATTTTTTAGACTTAGTTCAGCCCACTTAATTTCATTTCTTTTAAAATAAATAGACCTAGGACCACATTCCACTTAAAATAAAACCAAGTTAGACTTAGGCCCACTAATTTAATTTTCCTTTAAAATTTGAATAGACTTAAGCTTATATGTTAGAAAGACTAAAAAAATAGATTTAGGCTCATTAATTAATAAAATGTAGGTCCACTTTTTCTATTTCACTTGTAAATAAAATGTAGATTTAGCTAACTTATTTAATAAAATTAACATAGTTTAGACTTAGGGACAACGCGATCTTGAGTGCATTTTTTACTTGTAATTTTATTGGCTTATTGCCTTTTTGGGTAGATGGATGTTAATTAGGGTTTAATAAAATTACATGTAATTAGAGGATGAAATAATTATTTATAAAATTATTCTAAATGAACACGAGACTAAGAGAAGTTAGTATTCCGTATGCAGAATCTCTTGGTTGTGGTGCTAATTTTCTTTTAGAGAATCGAGTACTACCAATCAAATTGTCCCAGTTATTACCCTGGGTGGTGACTCCTCATCTCCACACCATGTCTTTATGACAGTGGTTAGTGTGTTCTCTAAGGCCCTGAGCCTAAATAGTGTTGCAGTTGCTAAAATCTTGGACGCACAATAAACCCCGTCGTCTACAGTGGTGACTCCATTGGGGATAAGAGATACTGATTCTACTTGTGTTCTTTAGAATTATTTTACTGATTATTATCTCATTCTTACATTCATTCTGCATGTCCCTACTAAACTGATGGCATTGGTTTATGATTCCATAATTCCACTAGCTTCATGGAGTTGTAGATTGGCTAACCATCACTCTTAGCCTTAACTCGGTTCAAGAGATATTACTGGGCTCATCTGACCAGAGTTTGTAACCCAAGTCCCTAAGGGGGGTAATCTTCTCTCGAGTTAGTAAAGGATGTTGGGCCCCTCTGACCTTGGCCTGTAACTCAAAGTCCATAATGGAGAGCATCTTGCTAAAGGAACCTTAACTTTTTATCGGACCCTAACCATATATAATGGCCTAGTTACTTCCCCTAGGATCTTCACCCAAAGTGCTTGTTTGTTTGAATTTCCATGAGGTATTTCTATTTATAAAAGCCCAGGCCTATACCTTTGAAGCTCATTCATGCTAATAAGGATTAGGCTAGACCTTTATATTTAGAAATGCTGCTTCTATGCTTTTTCTTTTAAGAGAGATTTGGCATGCGCATCAGCTCTTAATATCCCCTGTTGATATGAAGGCCAAGACAAAAAATCCTAGGAAAAGAAACTCGCCATTGAACATGTGTGTAGGAGGAATAAGGTTGGAAGGCTTATGCTTGCATGTTGCTTATTGATTGCTTCTTGATACTTGCTACTTGCTAAGTGCTTGCCTGCTACTTGTTGTATAGCACATTCATCATGCATACATACATACATATAGTCCATGCATCATACTAATACCTTATTTTGTAGCCATCATAGATTCATCTGGGTGTTCTTGTGTCTGGGGATGAAGAGGTGGTAGATTGACCAGAGTTGATCTAAGTCTGAAGTCTATAGCTCAAGGCATTCTTCACAAACTAGAGAGACTAGAGGGGAGCCCAATTAACCCACTATTCATAGAAGTTGATTCATCTCAGACTGAACAGACTAAAATGGAATAACAACTAGAGATATGGACCTTGGAGGACATTAAGGGAGCTTTGATGGATGATATAAGGGCTATGATGCAAGATGAACTGAGACAGGCTTTGGCCAGAATAGTGCAACCTGTTGTTGGAAAACCACCTGCTGCTGTTATTGAATAACAAGCAGTTGCTACTGTTGAACAACCACTTGCTGTAAGAGCTCCACTTGTTGTTGTAGCTCCTCCCCCTGCTACTAACAATGCTGGGGGCAACCTGCTCCTAGAAATGTGCCTGCTACTAATGTGAGAATGGAAGACATTGAAAACTACATGGTCAAAAAGGTGAAGAGAGAATCACTTGAATTGGTTCAAGACCTTGAGTCCAAGCAGATGCAAGGATTGACTTAGAAAATGTCCAAAATGGAAGAGCTGATTAGAGGACAAGGAATGGGATATTCTTTTGACTTTGATGACATGCTGCAAATGGAGGGAAATAAGCTACTTGAAAAATTCAAAATGCCTCAATTATAGAAGTTTGATTGGAGAGGAGATCCAAGGATCCATTTAAGTCAATACACAATAACTATGAGCACTACAAAAGCACCTTTAGCGGTAGTCACTAGGTTATTTGTGTTGTCCCTAGAAGGAATGGTTGTGAACTGGTACCATGGGTTAGAAAAGTCTACTAGGGCTAACTGGAAGGAACTATATGTTGCATTCTTAAAACAAGATGATTATAACACTCGATTGGAAGTGTCTATTAAGGATTTAGAGTTGACTAAGTAGGAACCAAATGAGTCCTTTTATGATTTCCTCACTAGATTCATGAATAAAGCAGGACTGATGAAAAATAAACTAGCTGAAAAGGATCAAGTTAGGATGATTTTTCATAATGTATCACCTAATTTGGTCGAGAGACTGCAAATGATGAACCCAAAGACCTTCATAAATCTATATGATGACGGTCTACAAGCTAAAGAGATAGAGAATGAGAAAAAGAAAACTGCTAGAAGCACTGGAACCCAAAATTACTCAACTGGGGGCACACAACAAGGGAGCAATAGCCGGATTATGGAGGTGCATGCAGTTCAACAACGCCAAAGGTTCTCTAACTTCAACTAACCACTCTCCAAAGTCCTAGAGAGGCTAATCCAAAAAGGCCTACTTAGACCCTTAACCTTTTCTAAGCCAAACCCAAATATTCCTAGTTTTGACCCCAACAATTACTATAAATTCCACCAAGCTGTTGGCCATCCCACAGACAATTGTATCTGCCTAAAACATGACATCCAAAACCTGATAAAATCTTAAAAAATCACCGACCCTAAAAAATCCAACTCTAACCCAAACACCAGAAACAACCCTTTCCCAAACTACCAAAATGTTCCACCACTAACCACCATAATGATCAACTCAGGAGTTAGTGAGGAAGAAGTGCTAAGCTCCTTTGAGGACCTAAACCCTATACCTAATGGAGAACCTTTTGGACAGCCATAGAGAGAAGTGGAAGATTTATTGGGCTAGCCCTTAGGGAAGTTTGATTATAGAGTATTCTACTCAAAACCACCCTCTGCTGATATCCCTATTGAATCAATTGAGCCCTCAGGTTGGGGAGATGAGTTTGATGATAAGCTAGTAAAAGAAGAGCCTAAAATTCTCGAGCAGTCGCTAAGAGAAGTAGAAGATCTATTGGGATAACCTTCGGGCAAGTTCAATTACAAAGTGTTTTATTCTAAACCCGCTTCTGCTGACATCCCCATTGAATCGATTTTGCCGACAGGATGGGGTGATGAGTTTGAAGAAGATGAATTCTTAACCCCAGAAATGTCCCAAGAAGAAGTGGAAGAGTTATTAAGCCAACATACAAACAAGCTGAGGGAGTTGAAAGGAAAAGAAACATGCATAATGGAAGTGTGGAAGGATGGGAAAAGAGACCAAACCATTGGAGTTATTAACATTTGGTATAAATCTGATGAGGAAAGCCTAGGTGGTTTCGATATTTGGAGTGATGATCCTAAAGTGAATCATGTCACTAGAAGTGGGAAGAATTATAAAGTAGCAGAAAAGAAAATAGAAAGTGTAATAGAAAGAGAAGATGCAAAAAATGCAGAAGTAGAGGAAGAACAGAAGGAGGATATGATTTTGGAACAACTCAAGAAGGCTAAAGCGAGTGTGAGCATTTGGGAATTATTGATGCATTCGGGTAGTCACAGAAGGGCTCTGGTTAAAGCTTTGTTGAATATAAGCATTGAAACGGTAGTTATGCCTGAGGCTATGGTACCAAAGGTAATAGAAAAGAAACATGGGCTAATAACATTCTCAGATGATGACCTGCCTTTGGAGGGAAGAAACCATAACAAGGCATTATTTATCCCAACTGAAGTAAAAGGGAAGAGAACCAACTTTGTAATGGTGGATGATGGTTTAGCTATAAATGTATGCCCACTAAAGATCCTGCCTTACATAGGTTTGAAAGATGAAGACTTAATAGATTCAAATCTTATAATTAGAGCCTATGATGACAGCACTAGGAATGTGGAGGGGACATTCCAAGCTCTGGTTAAAACAAGACCTCTGGAATCAACCATTGAGTTCATCGTACTGGACATCCCCGTTACCTATGCCCTGCTGTTAGGAAGGCCATGGTTCCATGCCTTGGGAGGGGTACCCTTAACTGTGCATCAAAAGATAAAATTCCCTTATGAAGGAGAAGTTGTGACTATAGAAGCTAGGACTAATGTTGTTGTGGCATCCATATTGGATAAACAAAAACAAGTGTGTGCACCCCTTGGTTTCCAGATTACTGGGATATTTGATGGGACTGAAATGGATCCGAGAGTAGCAAAAGTGATAGAGAGCATGAATTACTGACTTGGACAAGGACTGGGGAAGAATGAACAAGGAAGTCCAAACCGAAGATTCAAAACTCAAGATGACACAACAAGATTGGGTTTTACAAGGGAAGCAAAGCCAAAAGGTAGAAGGGCAAGGAAGAGATTCAATGCAGAAAAGAGGAAGTTTTATACAAAAGTTGGTCCTTTAAGTCAGAACTTCATCAAGCCAGGGGAAGACAAATACTATATAGTAGCCGTGGAATCAATTAGTGTTGCGGGAGCAGATGTTCCTAGGTTTGAGATCTTCAAAGAGCAGATTATGGAGAATATGATGAAGGAAAACAAAGAGGAAGTGATGAAGCTGGCAGCTGAGAGGATGGGTAGTGCTACTGTTAAAGAGTTGTTATGTCAGCCACCTCAAGGAAAACCACTATGAGACTCAGCATCGCTAGCATCTAGAATAGGAAATAAAATTTCTCATTGTCTCATTGAATAAAATTTTATTTTCTAGTGATTGATAATATAAATTCTGACCATGCTTACTTATGTAATGTACATCCTAATGGTACTGTGCATTATGATATTGATTGCATCTACTTGTTTGACATAAATTCAATTAGATTCATTCAGCATGGGCACAAATGCAAATTCAAAGAACATACATATATCACATGATGTAACTTCAGAAGATAGGAAATGTGAGAAGAAAAAAAAAGGAAAGAACAAAAAAGAGAAAAAAGAACAGTAAGGTAAAAATTAGAGAGGAAAATTCATGACTGACTAAAAACAGGAGTTATATCATGTGGTGTAATGAATGTTCTCATTTTTGCCCTAATGAATGATTAAAATTCAATTTGAATTTTTTGTTCAAACATCGCATATTGGTCTTTATCATACTACATAAGTATCTAAATGGAAAAACAATGCATGATGGAAGCTAAATCAGAGCTATGAGATCACTATTTTAGTTACGTTTTATTTTTGCCACCTCTTTTGTAATCTTCCTTGTAAGCCTAGCATCCCCTTATACCTTGAGAATTCAAGTGGCTCAATAACTTGCTTTTCAATCCATACATTGTAACTGTCATCAATTATTACATCAGCATCAAGTCTCATATTTTACTCAAGAATTCTTTAAAGTGCAAGTCCAGTTGATTTCATCATCCAGAACTCGCTTTAATCAGTTCGCCCACCCCTATGCATCTTCAATACATGAGATTGCAGCTAATAGGGTTAGTAAGACAAAGGGCCAACAACAATAATGACCAAATCGATTCTCTTTTGCACATGAAGAAAGTGATCATTAGGATGAATTCAAAATGAAGCTGGGGGCAAAATATAAATCCGGGATAAGTTTAGGGCAAAATGGTAAATACAACGGTAGAACTTCAAAGTTAGTGAAAACGATCTCAAGACAGAAAGGAGTATACTGCAAGCATACAGATACAACAGTTATCATACAGCAGAAGCAGTAACAAAAAGAAAAGTTCAATAGTGCATCAGTCAATCATGAGCTCCAGTGTAAAGCCATGGACCCCACTCACTAGCCTGGTTATTTGTCCGATAGACTATATCAAAAGCTTAAACATCAAAAGTACCAATAATGAAGCATCAAGTGCTTGAACCAACAAGTTGTTGATAAGGCACCTCATTCTCACACTCTAAGCTACAAACATAGCCTTGGTCCAAATAGAAGACCTATTAGGATCATGCATACTATGCATAACATGCATACACTTGCATACATTTGTTGTGAAATACTTTTTTGGCATAATAAAGTCTTTGAGCCTAGTCAAGATTGTCCAAACACTTTGCTACTAACGTTCAAGATTAGTGTTGTAAAAGTGCAGGAAAGTAGTTAGAGTATTCATAGGTAAAGCATCTGAAGGAATGAAAATAAAAGGAGTAACATTACCAAGAAGCATCATCCCAGTGACCTCAAGAGGCTAGATAAGACTTTCAAGCTCCTCAAACTCAATATCCATCTCTATAGTCTCATCGAGAGCATCATTTAGAATATCTCTCCACAATAGTTAGACCATTGTAGGGTGTGGAATATGGTAACGAGAAGGTCGAACATGTCAGCGATACATGTGCTCGGCCCTAAAAAGGGAAGAATGCACTCAAAACTTGAGAGACGAATGCACTCTGAAGACTTCTTTGATAGTGAAATAAAAACCTCTAACTTCCAAATCTTTTCTTTGGTAGGAAATGTTAGGAAGAGGAATAAAGCCCTTTACCATAGCATCAATAGTCAACCTAAAGCCACAACCTCAATGGTAGAATATCACAACCCTGCGATCAGAGACATCATGATTAAAAGGGAAGAATGCACTCAAAACTTGGGACAAATGCACTCTGAAAAATTCTTTGATTATGAAATGAAAATCTCTAACTCATAAATCTTCTCTTTTGTAGGAAATGTTAGGAAGAGGAACGATGGAGCCCTCTACCATAGCATCAATAGAAGAAAGCCACAACTTCGATGGTAGAACATCGCAACCTTGTAACTAGAGACATCATCACCACAATAAAAAAGGGAAGAATGCAAAAGAATGACATTGCATTTTGACAAAATTTCTTCACTTGCAAAAAGACCATACTAACTTATAGTATTTTGTGCATGGAAATAACAAAAGAATGAAGATGGGAAAAGGAACCGATACATCAATAAGAATGACCAGGATAGCAAATACCAATCACTTATCAAAATCTCACTCTGTGTGACAAATACCCTAACAAATACCAAAGGGAAGTAGTATAACTCTATCTATTTTGATTCTATAGCAAAGTATAAAGAAAATTTATAAAATTGAGAGTAAATTCATCCACTTCATGATATCGTATGTGAAAACTATCTCTTGACCTTTGATTTTTGTGGCTTTCTTTTATTAGCCTCATAGAATTTAGATGTCTTATTGATAGTTCTATGATAAGAGTTTCTAAAACTCTAATGAATCTAATGCTTACTTTACACCCAAACAAGGGGAAGAATATGCAAAGACAAAATTTATGGACTTGTAGTATAAATTGGTTGAATTTCAAAGTGTCATTTTAGTCTTTTGAATAATAAATATGCATATAATCTACTCCAATGCTCAGAAATGAGTACGAGTACAAATCCCTCAATGGTATCCACATTGAGTAATACAAGAAAGGTGGGGGAACACTAAGAGGAGAATTAGAATAAGAGCAAGCATAATGTACTTCAATGCCCAAGAATGAGCAAGAGTATCAACGTGAACCTCTGGCGGTATCCATGATGAGTAATATAAGAAAGGCAAGGAAATACTAAAAGAGGACCCACATTAAAAAAAAAACTTGCTCTATTTACTCCAATGCTCTATGAGAGTATGAGCATCCAAAAGACCTTTCCAACGGTATATATGCTGAGTAATATGAGAAAGGCGAGGGAATACTTGGATAAGGAAGAAAAGCACAAAAATAATTCAAAGATTATTTTGATACTCCAAATTCAATCTTTTTTATACTTAATTTCCACAAGTTTTGTTTAGCAAATTCTCCTTAAAATTAGGTGTGGAAGTAAGCTCTTCACTTGGTAAATGCTATACTCTCAGCATAAGGTGGTTAATGATGCCTCTAACCTTTGCAAATGGTAAATAAGTGATAGTTATGAAAATTAAAAATAGTGAGATTCGTTAAGTGCATGCTATCTCATGATAAAATGATGAATTTTCTCATAAATTGCCAACATTGTAATGTATTTTTATGCATTCATCATAATTGAAAGTAACTTCAATATGTCTACAGGAATTATAAAACCAGAAGGAAGTGCATAGTGGAATTAAAATTAGTCAGCACAAAGTATTCAAAGCATTAGACTTAAACAGCAAAAGATAAAAATCAGCAAGCAGTTATGGACCGTAGCATCATCAGCAAGCAATTATAGATTGCAGCTAATCATGAGCAGTTATGTATTGCAGCATCATCAGCAAGCAATTATAGATTGCAGCTAATTGTGAGCAGTTATGGACTACAGCATCATCAGTGAGCAATGAAATGGTTGCAGCTAATCGTGAGCAATTATGGATTGCAGGGTAATCATATAGATCAATCAACACTACATGATAGGGTGTAGTGTATTCCACTTTAGTCTATTGATTTTGTGTGCATATGATTTCAAATTCTTTCATTGCAATTTAGTCCATAATTGCATTTTAATTAGGAATACATTCCTAATTAAATTGTGACATTCATCAAATTAATAATTCATTGAATTATTAAAATTGCATAATCAATCTGTGATTCTAAATTTTCTATCAAGTACAAAATACAAAACAAGATTATAGAATTCATTTTTTTTTTTTGCATTTTACATGCATGATTTCAATTAAAGGATTCATATGCTGCACAATAGCTATGATATGAATTCCAAATGATTATGTTATGTGCTGCACAGTGGTCATAACCTTCATTATGTTATATACTGCATAATAGTTATGACATAAATTCAAATTCATCATTGCTAGACGTTCCATAGGAACTATTGCAAGATTTTCAATTCAACATCATTAGACGTCCCACAGGGAATATAACAAAATTCATCACTGCTAGACGTTCCACAAGAACTATAGTAATATTTTCAATTCAACATCACTAGACGTCCCACAAGGAATATAGTGAGCATCGTTAGACGTCCCACAGGGAATATAACGAAATTCATCATTGCTAGACATTCCATAGGAACTATAGCAAGATTTTCAATTCAATTACACTAGATGTCCCACAGGGAATATAGTGTGCATCGTTAGACGTCCCACAGGGAATATAACAAAATTCATCATTGCTAGATGTTCCATAAGAACTATATCAAGATTTTCAATTCAACATCACTAGACGCCCCACAAGGAATATAGTGAGCATCGTTAGATGTCCCATAAGGAATATAACAAAATTCATCATTGCTAGACGCTCCACAAGAAATATAGCAAGATTTTCAATTCAATTACACTAGACATCCCACAGGGAATATAGTGTGCATCATTAGACTCCCTATAGGGAATATAATGAAATTCAATTCAAACACACTAGACGTCCCACAGGGAATATAGTGTGCATCGTTAGACATCCCACAGGGAATATAATGAAATTCAATTCAATTACAGTAGACGTCCTACAGGGAAATAGTGTGCATTGTTAGACATCCCACAGGGAATATAGTGTGCATTGTTAGATGTCCCATAGGGAATATAATGAAATTCAATTCAACTACACTAGATGTCCCACAGGGAATATAGTGTGCATCGTTAAACGTCCCACAGGGAATATAATAAAATTCATCATTGCTAGACATTACATAGGAACTATAACATATTTCAATTCATCTACACTAGACATCCCACAGGGAATATAGTGTGCATCGTTAGACATCCCACAGGGAATATAATGAAATTCATCATTGCTAGATGTTCCACAAGAACTATAGCAAGTTTTCAACTTATCATCACTAAACATCCCACAGGGAATATAGCAAAAATCATTTGCACAAAGTCCACTAGATGTTCCATAGGAAATATAGCGTGACTTATCAAACAGTACACCTTGCTCAATAATTTGAGTATCAATCTATCATTTAGGATACAATTGAGTGTTTGAATTTCTTTCTTTTGAAATTGTGTGCTTCTATTGCTTTATCACAATTTGTCAAGCAAATATCAACAAAGGGGGGTAACTGTAAGCACCCAATTTCAGGATGCAATTGTGCACAATTGCAACGTAAGCCCCTATGATGAAATTTATTCAAAAATTGAACTTAGTTATTGATTTTCTGGATTTTAGGGACTAAATTGCAACATTTTTTAGGATTTGATTGCAAATAAGTCATTTTTTCAGGGGTCTTTTAGTAATTAAAAGTTAAAAAAATTAATAATAATAATTTTTTAAGATCGTCATTAGTGTAATGCCGACTGGCATTAGACAATGCCAATCAACATTATATAATGCTGGTCGATATTGCATAGTATCGATGCACAATAATTCCATTTTTTAATTTTTTGCATATTTTTCCTTATTTTTTATCGATTTTTTTAGTGTTTTGATTGGTTGAAAATTCAAATTTTATATGATAAAGTTTTTTTAAAAAAACACAGAAGATATTTTTGAAATCAAAACAAACGCTATTTGATATGATCAGATAGGTCTGTTCCTCCTTTGGAGGAAGTTCAGTACGCGCAAACTCTGCATTTAAAAGCAGAGTCTGCATGTGTGCGAGAAAGAAGCTTGGCTAGAGGACCTTTTTTTTCTGGTTTTTGAGAGGATTTTTTGAGAGGCACACGAAGACATAGTGAAAAAAAGAGACTGCGAGCATAAAACCCTACTTTTTGAGACTGAAATTTCTAAAGGCAATAGTCCATAATCAACAATATCTTAATTTGAACGGTGATAATTCAATATGAGGGGCTCAAAAAGGGGCATTTGCACAGCATCTCCAGTGTTATTTTTCTATTTCTTTTATTACTCTTTTTTTTTATTATTTTCTGTTTTATGTTTTTTTATTTTATTTTTGTTATTGTTTTGATTATTTGATTTCATTGCTAATTTGCATTTTTTTGTTTTGATGTCTATATGTGGATTAAGTAGGAGGATACCGACTATGTTTAATTAAATAGAAGATTCATGGAATGCCATGGATGAAACTGTACTGTTTTAATAATAGTTCTTAGGATTTTAATTTTTGTCCTGCATTTTGGTATCTTGTGTAGTTTATTTTAGTTTCTAGGTGTATAATTATTTAATTTTAATTCTGTACGTAGTTTGTAATAGCCCCAGTAGTGGGAATAGTGAAAGATTTAAATTTTTGTATTTTAAAGTTGATTAGTAATTAGGTTCAATTGGGTAAAAAAAATCATTTAAAATCAATGGTGGCAGTAGCTTAAATTAGGGTTTGCATGTAATTAATTTAGGGTTTTTTTTTAGAAAATCACTGTAATATTTATTTGATCTATTTTTTGTGTTTTATTTATTTGGGGCTTATTTTTTGTGTTTTTATGTTTTTGGGCCCCAAGCCCACATTTAGGTTTAACCCACTTAAAAAATAGCCTTAAAAAATGATTTAGGTTTTTTAAATAATTAAAATTAGCTTAGGCCCATTAGGTTAATTAGATTTTAGGCCCGCTTAGTTAATTAAAATTGTTTAAACTTAGCTCAGCCCACTTAATTTCTTTTGTTTTAAAATAAATAGACCTAGGCCCACATTCCACTTAAAATAAAATCAAGTTAGACTTAGGCCCACTAATTTAATTCTCCTTTCAAAATTGAATAGACTTAAGCTCATATCTTAGAAAGACTAAAAAAATAGATTTAGGCTCATTAATTAATAAAATGTAGGTCCATTTTGTCTATTTCACTTGTAAATAAAATGTAGATTTAGTTAACTTATTTAATAAAATTAACATAGTTTAGACTTAGGGGCAACGCGATCTTAAGTGCATTTTTTACTTGTAATTTTATTGACTTGTTGCCTTTTTTGGTAGATGGATGTTAATTAGGGTTTAATAAAATTGCATGTAATTAGAGGATGAAATAATTATTTATAAAATTATTCTAAATGAACAAGAGACTAAGAGAAGTTAGTATTCCGTATCCAGAATTTCTTAGTTGTGGTGCTAATTTTCTTTTAGAGAATCGAGTACCACTAATCAAATTGTCCCAATTATTACCATAGGTGGCGACTCCTCATCTCCACGCCATGTCTTTGTGACAGTGGTTAGTGTGTTCTCTAAGGCCCTGAGCCTAAACAGTGTCATGGTTGTTAAAATCTTGGACGCACGCTAAACCCCGCCATCTACAATACTCCTTTAGATTAAGACTGTTTCTGCCCCTTTGAACTCTTTTACTGTTACTATTTTGAATTCTTCATTTACTTCAGCATTTTTTACATTTTGCATAAGATGGATGTTTTAATTCATTTTTCTTTCAATTAATTACTTAATATTTATTACAGAGATTGCTTTATTTGATAACTAGAATAAACACATAGAATATAGATATTTTATAGCAATGAAAGTCCAATTTTAATTATTGGAGAAGCGTAGCCTCTTTATAGAGGTGTCTCCTCTTTTTAAAGAGGCGATAGGGAATCGCCTCAATGCATAGAGGCATGGCCTGATTGTAGAGGTAATCACCTTTCGAATAGTGCTCTGCAACCTATAAAATCCCTAACTTCCTCCTAAAATCCCTAACTTTCCTCTCTTCATGATTACTCTTCCTCTTCTCTTTCAAAACAGCATCCCAACTTCTAAAAATGACAAAAAGAAGCTTGAAACAACTACAATTGATCTTAAAGAATCTAGATGGTGGATTATGGGCCAGATTAGAGCCATTTTATCTATTTGTCTTCTGATCCATGCATATTAGGAATATTAATTTCCCCTTTCTCTATATTCTTGCTCAATTTTAGGATTCTCAAAAACACATCTTTAGGTTCAACACTATTGAGATATATCCTATACTTAAGGAATTCAAGGTTGTCCTAGGCTTTCATACAGATTCTACCCATCAGATTGCAATTCCTTTGGTTGAAACCCTAGGTTTGTAGTTTATTCAATAACAAATGGCTCGTTTATTCAACATTTCTACCTAGTCTTCTCTTTGGCATGTATTTAGTAATGAAGTTCTAATAAGCTCTTTTCTTAAAGTTGCAGAGTTTGTAGATAAGAATGAAGTTTACTGGCCTCGGATGATCGCTTTCTATCTGTATGCTTAGTTTATGCTTGTCTCACCCTTTGGCAACTATGATTCAAAGATTCTTCACATTCTGGATCAATTGGAAAGAGGCTTCAATCCTTTTCCTCATATCCTAGCAGAGACCAACATCGGGCTCAACACCTTCTCATAACCTAAATGATTCTCAGGGAGTCTCCTACTGTTAAAGGTTAACTTCTTCTTTCTTTTATCATTTCCTACTAGTTTGTCGCTTTTTATCCACATTTCCTGACACTCTAATTTAGCGAACATGCCCATGGTGGAGGTTGTAGTATGTGACTCTTAGGTTTTATACCTGTTGCATTCCCCTAGCCAATCTCCATTCAACCACTTTCTACAATCCCATTAGGCTTTATAGACAATATAGATAGAAGTAACTAATTGTAGAGCTGGTGCATGAATTTGAGGGAGGACCTCTTTCTCAGAATTTCCTCAATAATCTAATTACCACTAGGCCCTATAGATTCATTTTGAGATTTATTGACTACAATGGAGATTGGTCCACTAGTGACTAGTATAAAGCATGGATTCAGCTTCAGTAGATGGATATGGATGAATTCTTAAGAAACAAGATGACAAGAGCATTGCAAGGTCTAAGTTTTCAAGGGGTTTAAAAGAAGAGGAGGTAAATGTAGTTTATGCAAGTTAGTCTTTATCTGCTCTTTTATTGAATGGAATTTCACTTTTTAGTTAAACAATGTGTAATAAGCATTTAATGCAACATTCAACAATAATGAAGGCAATCCATTCCATTTAAATAAAGCATAAAATGACTATACACTCTAATTCTCATATATTTCTTGTCGTTAATTAGCTTGCCCCTGTAAATTTTTCAATTAACAATTTTTTCATCTCTCTCTCTCCTTTTTCATGTCCTTAACTTTTTCCTGGACCACCTCTTTCAAGGTTTTCAATCTAGTAGGACTTTTTATTTTTATTTTTTAGCCTCTAACATTTGCCTAGGCAGCCTCTTTCAAGGTTTTCTTCCTAACGAGAGTTTACAAAAAGTATTTCTTCAATTTGTCTAGGTTGATGGGCTTTTTGAATTCATTTCCTTTGAAGTCAGATAAAATGGCAGTGCCTTTAGAAAATAGCTTTTTCACCAGATACGGACCTTCTTAGTTTGGCTTGAACTTCCATTGAGGATCAGTCATGATTGGCCTAGTCAACTTCAAAACCAAATCACCCTCTTTGATCTCGCCTAGCTTAATCTTCTTTATATAAGCTCGAGTTATTCTTTTCTGATACAACTGGGAGTGATACTTGGCTCTCATTCTCCTTTCATCAAATAATGTTTGTTGCACTAGCTGGCTCACTACCCATTAATATTCTAGAGTTTTATACTCCAGGAGAACTCTCAAAGATTAGATTTGCATTTCCACTGGCAACACTGCCTCACATCCATACACTAAAGAATACGGAGTAACTCCAATTAATGTTCTAGCTATAGTTTTATATACCCACAATGCGAATTGTAGGTAATATGCCTATTCTTTATAATTCTTCAGCATCTTGGCCAAAAATCTTTTTTATGTTCTTATGGGCAGCTTCTATGGCACCATTGGCTTGCAATTGATATGGAGATGACTTGTGATACTTAATCTTGCACTCTGTCAACAAAGCGACTATCTTGACTCTAAATTGAACACCATTATCACTGACAAGATGATATAACAACCCATAATAGCAGATTATGTTCTTCTCTATAAACCTCAACATCTGTTTTAACTTGATAGTGATGTACAAGTATGCTTCAACCCATTTAGAGAAGTAATCGATTGCCACTATTATGTAGCGATCACCATTGGATGCTTTTAGCCTTATCTCCCTAATAATATCAATTCCCTCAATTGTAAACAACTATGGAGAAGTAAGTCCCTGAAGTTCCATTAAAGGCAGATGACTAACATTGCTATATGCTTGGCAGTTATGACACTTCTTCATAAATCTCACATAGTCTGTTTCCATTTTTAGCCAAAAGTAGCCTTAACGCACTATTTTCTTAGCCAAAACTATTCCATTCATATGCAGACTACACACTCCTTCATGGATTGCTTCCATGAGCTTCAGAGCTTTAGCTTTGTCAACAAACCTGAGATGTACCCGAGTTGGTGCTCTTTTATACAGCATTCCATCATGGCTATTGAATTGTCAAGACAACATTCTGAGAGACATTCTCTTTTTCCTATTATCATCTTTATTTCTAAGTACTGTTGTAAGTTTTAAAACCATGGCATTTTCATAGAGTCTATCGGCATTACCCTTATGTCTTTATATTAAGGGACTTGAGATTTTACAAGGATAAGAGGTTTAACTGTGGTTTGCCTTTCCCTTTCCTATGTTGAAGCTAAAGTAGCCAAAGCATCTACCATCTTATTATCCTCTTATGGCAAATGTACAAATTTTCATTAAGCAAAAGTTCACAAGAGTGTAGTCGAATAATCCCAGTACGTTTTCAGCTTATCCTCCCTCACTTCCCATTAGTTAGAGATCTGTTTCACCACTAATATAAAATCTTCGTATACTGTGATTCTTCTTCTCCCATGCTTTTGAGCACCTTCAGATCGAAGATGCATGCTTTATACTTAGCTTAATTGTTGGTAACTTCAAATTCTAACCTTTTTACCATTAGGATCATTTCCCCTTCTGGTGAGATTTGAATTACGTTGATACCTGCTCCTTTACCATTTATAGCTCTATTAAAGTACATTATCCATGTCTGGATTTCTATTGCCCCTGGGTACTTATTTGGAAATTCTAATTCCCATTATTGTTCATCAGTCAATAGGTTTTGAGTTAGGAAATGAGGTACAACTCTTCCTTTCACCACTTTCTTTGCCACATAATCGATGTTGAATAGTGAGTAAAACTAACCATGTAGCCAATTTTCCTATCAGCAACAGGGTCTATTGTAAATATGTAAAAGGATCATGCTTGGAAATTGTCTAAATTTGATAAGATTAGAAGTAATGTTGAAGCTTCTTTATTGCCTAGATCATAGCTAGGCATATATTCTCCACCAAATTATAGTTGTCTTCATAAGGCAGAAGCTTCTTGCTTAAGTAATACACTACGTGCTTGATCTTTCCCTCACCTTCTTAAGTGAGCATGGCACCTATTACTTCACTCTCGAATGCTAAGTAAAGAATTAATGATTTACCTGGCCTTGGTGGCTATAGGATTGAAGGATTCATTAAATAATTCTTAATAGTCTCAAATCCTAGTTGGCACTTGTCATCTTAGATAATCGGCTAATTTTTCTTTAGGTTGGCTCACAAACCATGGTTAGCTTGGTGATGAACCTATTGATATACTGTATCCACATAATAAATCCCTTAACTTCTTTCCCAGTCTTTGGCGTAAGCATCTCTCTGATGGTTCTGACCTTATATGGGTCTACTTTGATCCCTCTTTGACTAATGATATGCCCTAGCAGCTTTCTAGAAGTCACCCTAAAAACACACTTCTTTATGTTTAATATAAGATTATACTTTTCAGCCCTGGCTAGGAACTTTTCTAGAGCCTTAAAATGCCCTTCTCTACTCAGAGATCTCATCATCATGTCATCCATATATACCTCTATCTCTTTATGGACCATGTCATTCAACAGGGTAGTAGCCATCCTCTGATAGGTAGCTCCCATGTTCTTCAATACAAATGACATAACTGAATAGAAGTATACACCCCATTCAGTTATAAAGGAGGTTTTCAATTTATTAATCACTATTATCATAATTTGGTTATACCTTGAGAAACCATCCATAAAGGAGTACATGGCACTAAAAGCTGCACTATCGACTAGGGTGTCGATATGTGGCAAGGGAAAGTCATTTTTTAGATAGGCTTTATTTAAATCCCTGTAGTCCACACACATCTTGACCCTTCTATCTTTCTTAAGAACTAGCACAACATTTGCTAGCCATTGAGTGTCATCAACAACTTCCAAGAATCTCACCTTCAGCTATTTCTCAACTTCTTCTTTTATCAAAAGAGCCCATTCTGGTCTCAATCTCCTCTTTTTTTATGTTACCCGTGTGATGTGAGGATATATGGGAATCGTGTCTTCTGCAATCTCTTTGTCAATCCTAGGCATATCCTCATAATCCCAAGCAAATACTTTATGTCTTCTTCTTATTATTTCTTTTATTTTCTCACTCTCATTAGGAGTTATATAAGAAGTAAGAAGTATATTCTTAGGATTATCACATTTGCCTAAGTTAAATGATTTAGTTTGCACTGAATTAATGTCAAACATATGCATCAAATGATGATCTCACAGTGAATAACTATTAGGCAAAACATCACACAAGTAAGCAAAATTAGAGTTTATTGCATTTATTTTAGAAAAGAGAAGGTCCTCAGAGTTAAACAGGTTAGAAAAGAAATATCAACATCATCATAAAACACACTCATAATGGAGTCTAAAACCAAGGACTCGAAGTCAAGTTACTCTTCCTAGTCATACGTGTCCTTCAGCTCCACCATAGGGACATCCTTTTCAGGTTCTAAGAACAATCCTAATTCCTCTACCATTGGCTCTTCTACAATAACTTTACTAGTCCTATTCACTTACTCGGAGAATATTTTAAAAATGGGGACCAGTTTCTCAGCAATCGACAACAGCTCAAGAGAACTTTAATATGGATCATTGGCACCTTCTCTCACAAAGGAATCCTAGAGAGGTTTGATCTTAGTTTTTGACATGTTCTTTGCCCTTTTCTTTCTTGAAAACTTGGTTTTAGCTTCCTTTACTTCTTCTGACTCATTAACCTCTGATATCCTATCCCATGATTTAAGATCGACACTTTGGACTCATCATATTCAGGTGATCCTTACTGATGTTTCCTCAATACCATTCCAGTCATAAAATTTTAACTATTCATCATGTCCATGATTTTCATATTCAGCTCATCTTTATAAATCATGTAAACTTCAAAGCTTAGACTAAACAGGATTTCCTAGCGAGCCAGTTTTAATGTAGCGACAACTACTTCAGTAGTAGAAATGGTGACTACTCTCCCCTCATGTGGTAACTCAATTTTTTGGTGCATGGTTAATGGCACGCCTCCCAAAGGATGGAACCATGGCCTTCCCAGTAGGCTAGCAAAGGTCACCAGGATGTCAATCATGTGTAGGTTGACCCAGACTTCAATAGGTCTAGTCTTGGCCAATGCTTTAAAAGTTCCTTCAATATGTCTCTTAGTGTCATTATAGGCCTTGATTACTATGTCTGACAGCTTCAAATCAACCACTGTTAGCCCTAACTTAGGTAAAATCTTTAATGGACAAACATTGATAGTCGATCCGTTGTCCACCATTACATAACATGTTAACTTCCCCTTTGCTTTTTGCCTTGATAAACAAAGGCTTGAAGTGATCCCTTCCTTCTAAGGGTAGATCCTTATCAGTAAAAGTTATAGCTCCTGGGGACTTTCAGTCAATGAATCTACCAACTACTTAGGAGTATGGCTTGTAAGAACTTTCTTATGATCTAAAGCCATAACTAGTGCCTTCCAATGGGCTTAGGAGTGTATGAGCATTTCCTAGACACTAAAGAGAGTTTTCTCTTCTTTTATAAATTTAATAACTTTCTTAGATTTTTATTTTTTTCTTTCATATCTATCTCTTTTTCCTCAAACCCCACAAGTTTCATTTCTACCTTTTTCTTAAGCTTCTTAACTGATTAGGCCTTCCTATATTTACTACCCTTCCACATATTGATTGCTTCGCTTTCCTCATCATTAAAGCTCCAAATGCCTAAGACATTCACCTTGACCTCTATAGGTTGTACTCTAGGGTTCTAGTTTGGATTTTGGGGGTGTAGGTGTGGCATTAACAAAAGAATTCAAAACTTGATCCTTTATTAGACCAGTGTTGATGGTAAGGATAGATTGATTTTATGGTGGCATGTTTTGGTAATTGGGTAATGGGTTATTTTTGGTGTTAGGTTTTCTATTTTTTGGTTAGTTATTTTGCCTGAGCCGATTAGGTCTTACACTTTATGCTTCAGGCGAGTATAGTTGTCGGTATAATGGCCTATGGCTTGATGGTATTTGCAATACAACTTTCGATCGGTATTTGGGAATGGTGGTCTCTTTGGTAGAGGCTGTAGTAAATTATTCTCAATCAACTTCTCTAAAACCTTAAAGAGAGGTTTGCCTAGATTAGAAAATCTTGTAGGATTTTGGACATCATTTATCTGTACATTGCTACTACATTTGATCCTACTACTAGATCTAGTCCCTTCTTTACTTAAGGATCTTCCACTGAAGGATTTTCTTTCTTATGCCAAGTTAGATTCTTTCTGCACCCTGAACTTGTATAGCTCTTTAAAATTTTAAATCCTCAAATCTTTTGGCTTCATAGAAAGTGGGAGTATACACCCCTCAATTGTTATCCCTAGTTAGTCACTCTCGAAGGGTCGGTGCTTCATCTATGCTAGCTTTGCCCTCCACCTGATCAAGAAGTCAATGAAAGGCTTATTAAATCTTTGCTTGACATTCTATAAATCTCTTAAAGATGCTTCCATTTGGATATTAAGATTGTACTTTTTATAAATGTTGCACACAATACTTCCCAGTTAACTTGGATATTAGCTTCCAAAGCATAGTATCGTCTGATGGGACCTCCTTATAAGGATAAAGGAAATTGCTTAACAATCTAAGCCTTGTTCAAGCTGGTTGCTCTCATGTGAGTTACATACTATTTAAGATGTAAATGAGGATCTTCAACACTAGTGAACTTCTTCATATTGGGAAACGTAAATATCCAGGGTAACAGGTCATCATTGTCTCCCAAACGAAGGTCAAAGTAGTTTATCGGTGCATCCATCCCCTTTTCTTTCATCATCAACTACATTTGAGCCATAGACTTAATAAGGTCTTTAGCCCAATTTGGCTTCTATATATTCCCTAGGGGATTTAACCTCTATCGGGTGATTGGTTCTGCTAATACAGTTTGCTAATTATCTTTCATTCCCTTCTTTTTCAAATTATCAACATTAAGATCAAATGGTGGTGGTGAAGGCACTGATGGTCTCTCTCTATTTGAGCTCATCTTTACCATTATCTCTTACATAATTGCTTTAGTCTATTCAACCATCTCTATCTTGAACTATTATAGATCAATACTTGTTGATGCCATCCCTTTTAACAATTTAACTAGGCGACCAGTGTTAGAGTGCGTCTAAGCAGATGACTAATTTGGATCTATATTTGCAACCAGCCTAATTTAGAAACATGCATGGTATGTATGCATGATATGCAGGGCCTAAAAAAATAGAATAAGAATAAATGTCCTATTAACACGTAACCAATAACAAAAGACCAAGCTCTTCAAAAGACGGCATTTCCACTCCTATTTCTCTCGCATGCATATTCAATGGCAAGTTTCTTATCCTAGGATTCTTGGCCAGGTTTTGACTATCAGTAAGGGATAACAAAACTATCGTACATGTAAAAAAAATCTCAGGACAGAGCAAACGAGTAACAAATCCTTTAAATAAAGACAAGGTCCATTATAATAGGCCATGATGAGCTTGAAAAGCCTAATTTTGAAATGGTCTATTTACAAATGGGCCATAGTGGGCATGAAAGGCCCAATTTTGGCATGATCCACTTGTAAATAGGCTTGGGCTTTATGAAAAGGCTTGCTAAATGGAATTAAACACACACATTTGGAAAAAATCCTAGTGGAAATTACTAAGCCATTTATATGAGCTGAGTCGAGGGTAATAAGGTACAACTCCTATAGCTATATACATCCATTACGTCTCCCTACTCAAGGGTCCATACGACACGGATAGTACGTGCTATAAGTGATAATAATTGAATACTTCATCACCAGGTTTAAGTGAAATACAAATAGCAAAGCAAAGACTATTGTCGATTATGTAGGATTGTGTCCTCAATATGTGTAATCATGTAGTGAATGCAGTAATATGAATAGGAAAAAAATAAATAATTAAGGATGATAAATTACAAAACACTTAGAATCCATTTCTCTATCCCTAATGTAGTTGCTACTATGGGTGGTGGGATGTAGGCCATGCACCTAGGTGTATGGCGACCACGGCATTGTGTGTCCTCAAGGCCCACTAGGATTATTAAATGGGTTTTTAAGGCCCAAAAGGAGATGGAGTTGCCACTTAGATGAAAATTGGGATAATTTATAGCAATTGGATTCCATGGAGGTTTCCAAAAGCTGTCATTAGAGATTCAGGTTCAAAACCTGGGTATGGGCTTTGAATGCCCACCCAACCTTGCGGTTGGTCTCCGTTTGTGTTTTATATTTTATTACCCATGATTATTAAATTATTCACTTATTATTATGGTTTGCAAATGCTTCCAATTTTATAATTTGATTTGAGTTTGCACATTAATCCTTTTGCATATTTATGGCTTTAGCATTCAAATTAAATAATAAGAAAAAATTTACAAGCATTCATTCCAAATAAAAGGGGAAGGGATTAGGGATTATAATAATTTGTACAATTATTATCAATGAAACCTCTCAAGAACTAATTAATTCACTAATTACATAGTGATTGAAAATCACTAAAACCTACAACAAATAAGGGTTAATTCACATTTAAATAAATAGTTTCATTTACAAGGCAATTCAAATTATATTAATATAAACATCAGTATATAGATTCATATGAACATGTATTTATCATCTAACTAATCTCAAAAGCATAACATTCACATGCAATATCAAGAAAAAAGGGCAGTACATACGTATCACATACCAAAAATATACTAAAACGACACTAAAACAAAGCATAATTATACAAGATTTTGCACGAGAGGTGATCGCCTCTACGAAGAGCTGATTGCCACTAGATTAAACGAGGCATCACCTCTTCAACAGGCACAATAACACAAAAGGTTACAAGTTCCTTAAATCATAAGCTACTAAATTATTCACACAAACCAACTTAAACTAGTGTCTAAGAACTTAATAATTCATATATTTAAGCTCTAGATGCAATCCTAAAAAAACAATAAACACAAAAAAGGTGTAAAATAAAGAAATGGAGTTTCAAATAAAACAATAAGCTCAAAAACTTGAAAATAGGGATTCTCACTGATTTGGACCCATTTCATGCTCCTAATTGAAGCCTTCAGAGCTTTTTTAGTTCATTTATGAAGTGTTGAATGCAAGAATCTCCTTCTTTCTTCCTAAGAAATGGATTCCTAGCTTCAAGTTCTCTCTTTTCCTTCTTCTTCCCTTTCTGTTATCAAGAACGCTTTCGTTCTCTTTTTTTGCTCTCTTTTTTTTTTGCTTCCCTTTTTAGAATGGCTCCCTCATTTCTTTTCCTTAGCCATATGCCTCTCTTAAGCCTTTTCCCTTTCTCTTTCTAATTTCCCCAAAAAGTCAGGGTTACTTTCCACCTTGCATTTTCATCATTACTTTCCTTCTTTTCTCATTATATTATACATTAAAAGTCTTGTGTTTTCCTTCAAAACTATAGACTAGAGATTAGAAGGTCAGTTTCTAATGTTAAATGTAATAATAAATAGCATTTATTATTGCATGGGATAGTTGTGAAGAGGCGATGCCTCTTTGGTAAGGTGATGCCTCTTTGCTAAAGTGAAGAGGCGATGCCTCTTCAAATAGGCAATTGCCCCTTCATCAAGCATGTTGGGCCTTTGGGCCTAGTTTGGGCTTGGTAAAGGGCTAGTGGGCTTAGTGTTTTGGACTTTTTACTAGATATAAAAGTTTTGGGCTAGGTTTAACCATTTTAAAAGAGATTTTAGGTTCTTCATGCATTCAAAATTTGGACTATCTCATCACTGAGCTTTCGTTGTAGGCCGATCAAACTAAAGGTGTCCACATATATGAATGAACATAAGAATTTCATCCAAATCTTTGATTTGCTACTAAAGTTGAGAAAGCAATTACGCTCTCCCTCTCTGTCTCTCTCTCTATCTTTTCTTTTCAGTTGAAACCTTATCTGCGTCCTTCTTTTATTTTATCCCTTTCTTTAAAAAGATAGATGGAACTATTCTTAATAACAAGAAGCCATCCATGGTGATTATTCATGAAACTTCATTTCCAACAATTTCTATAAAGTTAAATGCTATAAACTATCATGTCTAGTCTCAAATTATGAGGATGCTTATTGTTGGCAAGAGAAAAAAGGGTTAAATCACTGGAAGGAAGGTTGCACCTGTAGAAAATAACTCATGCTATGATGAATAGGAGGCTGAAGACATGCTGGTCAAGTCTTGGCTCATTAATTCCATGACCTAAAAGCTAATGGCACATTTTGTGTAGTATAGCACAACTAAGAAGGTTTAGGTTTTCATCATAAGGAGTTATCTTAATGTCTTAGATTCTTCTCAAGTATATGAACTAATGAAAAAAATCATTCCAATCAAAACAAGGAGGTCGTCCTCTTCCATATTATTACAATGAATTAAAATCCATATATTTAGAAAATTGAGGAAACGTACTAGTGAGGATCGTGCTTATATGTTTTTTACAGGTCTTTATCACAATTTGGATCAAGTGAGTGCTTGATTCTTGGCTACTTCTCCTATACCAAATCTAGAGGAGGCATATTCACAAGTTCATCATGAGGAATAAAGGCAAGCCACTATGGGGTTAGAAGATAATTATGAGGCCTCAGCAATGGTTGTCCAAAACAAAAATATAAATCAAACACATTTTTGCACTTACTACAATAGCACTAAGTACATCATAGATTTTTATTGGAAAAACCATGGCTATCCGGAGTGGTTCAAACTGAAGCAAGCTTAAAAGAAGAAATAGAATTCAGCCTAGGTTGCTTAAAATGACACTCTTGTATCTACTACTGCTTCTGCTTCTCATTTTTCTCATATATCTTCTTAAGAGGGTAATTTTGGATGAACTTTTGTTTCTGCCATCTCTAACAATTGGGTAGTTAATTCAGGTGCCACTAATTATATAATTAATAATTCTTCTCTTCTTAACACTTTAATGTCTTACAATGTTAAGTCTGTGTATGTTACTAATGGGAATTGGGCTGAAACATCTCTTTCTCTCTAATCCTTTTAATGTCCTCTATCTTACTTACACCTAGTCTTTCTAATAGTCTTATACCTAGTCTCTCTAATAATCTTCTTTCTACTAGAAAAATTACAAAACATCTCAATTGTTCTATAACCTTTAATTCTACTCATTGTGTATTTTAGGATAAGCTTATGAAGATGACAATTAGCACTGGTAAGGAAAGATAAGGTCGTTACTAGTTGAGGAGAAAGGAGCTACCACCTGAATCTTACTGTGTTCTTCAAGTAACAAAGGACACACTTAATAAAGGCAAAATTATTCTATGGCACTATAGGTCATCCATCTTGTCCTTATCTAGAAAATTTATTTTCTAAGTTGTTTCAAAGTATTTTAGCTTCTAGTTTATGATGTGAACAATGCATTTTTTTTATAAGAATCATCATGTAACCTTTAAAATAAGTCTAGATAAAAGTTAGATTCCTTTTACCCAAATTTTTACAGATGTATGGGGTCCTTTCTCTACTCCCTCTACTTTGGGTCATAGATTTTTATGTCTTTTATTGATGACTGCACTCGTGTGTGTTGGTTCAATTGATGAAAACTAATGATGAAGTTATAAGAATTATTCCTTCATTTTCAAAATTATTGTTACCCAATTTAACACATAGGTTAAGGTTTTTCAATCTGACAATGGTTGTAAGTTTTTTAATCAAACCCTTACTAATTTTTTCAAAGAAAATGGCATCCTCTACCAGACAACATGCTTATATACACCTTAACACGACATAGCTAAACAAAAAAATTGCCACATTCCTGAAGTGGCATGAGCTTTATATTTTACTATGCATGTTTTAAAAATTTTATAGGCTGATGTTATTATGACTGTTGTTATTCTCATCAAGCATATGCCTACTCATGTCATTAAATATTAAACTCCTTTGCATATGTTATCTCAATTTCATCATATTCCTTTTACATTAAATCTTTATCCTAAAGTTTTCAATTGCACATGTTATGTTTATGTTCATTCACACTAAAGAGATAAACATGATCCTCGTGCTCTTAAATGTGTTTTTTTGGGCTACTCTACCTCTTAAAAGTGCTATAAATGCTACCACCCTCCTATAAGAAAATACTATATTTCTATGGTATTTGATTTTATGAACTTCAGTCTTTTTTTTAAGATGTGTCTGTAAGCACCCAATTTTAGGATACAATTATGCACGTAAGCGACAAAATCCCCTATGATGAAAATCTAATTGAGAATTGATCTTTGGTGTTAAGTTTCACGATTTAAATGACTAAATTGCAACGTTTTGTAGATTTAATTGCAAAATTGGTTTTTTAGGGATTTAATTTCAAAAATTAGAAACTTCCGAGGACCTTTTTTAAATAAAAAAAAATTAATTTTGATCAACCGACATTTAATGCCAATCGGCATTATGGGTGAAAATCGACATTCTGTAATGTCAATTCTCACTAAAAAGTGTTTTTACGCTGATTTTGTTATTATTCAATTTTTATTGGTCTAGGATAGTGTGTGAGTCTTTTAGTTTTCAAAATCCTATTGCTTATCATCTCATTATCCTGATTTTGAAAATTCAAAAAAATAAAATGCTCTTAATCTTGCTCCCAGCTATGACGTAACTTACTGCATGATCACAGGAACTAAAGTGGTTGGGTCTAGCTTTAAAAGCCATAAGGGAAGGCTGTGAAGCAGGCTAGTAAGCAAGAGAGGTAAGAAAGAGTTGAAAGGCCAAGAGAAAGTCTGTGAAAAAAAAAAAGAAAAAAAGAGCTGTGAAAAAACTAGAGAGAATAAAAAATCTTAATTACCTATTGTAAAAAGATACGTTCTTGGATTTTACTCCAGAGAATTAAGAAAAAGAAACAATAGAGTTAATCTCAAAATGGTTACAATACAAATCTGAGGGGCATTCAAATAGAGCATTTGCACTGCATCTTCTACCCTTCTTTTTCCTCTTTTATTTTGATTTGATTTCTTTGTTTTATTTTTTATTTGATTCCTTACTGATTAATTTTTTGTTTTTTCTTTGATTGATGTTTTGTGACAGTCTGGAGATGAAAGTGGTGATAAGAAATTTTCACAATGATCATTAGAAGATTCCATGGAATGTCATGGATTAAGATCTGTAAAACTCCCATAGGATTTAAGATTTATGATTTCTGCATTCTTTTAATTTTCTTTTATTTTGGGTTGTAATTAATTTGATTTTAATTTCTGTACAGTAGTTTGTAATAGCCCCAATAGTGGAAATAGTAAAATGTTATATTTTATGCACTAAAATTGATTAGCAATTTAGGTTTAATTGGGTAAAATCAATTAAAATTAATAGTGGCTTTAGATTAATTTAGGGTTGCATGTAAATTGACTTAGGGTTTTTTTTTTAGAAAATCACATAAATCCTATGTTTGATGTGATTTTTTTATGATTTTTTTTGTTTGGGTTTTGTTTTTGGATCTTTTAGTTTTTTAGGCCCTAAGCCCACGATAGGTCTAAACCCACTAAATAAAAATAGGCTTAAAATTAGTTTAGATAAACTAACTAAAATCAATTTAGGCCTATTAGGTTAATTTAGACTTAGGCCCATTTATAGGTTAACTAAAATAAATTTAAACATAGCTCAACCCATTAATTTTATTTCTTTTAAAACAAATAGATTTAGGATCATATCGTTGAAATTAAAATCAAGTTAGACTTAGGCTCACTTATTAATTTAATTTCTTTTTTAAAATTTGGTAGACTTAAGAGTATTCCCTTAGTTAAATTAAAATAAATAGACTTAAGTTTACTAAAATTAATTAAAAATGTAGGTCTTTTTCTAGTCCACTTCACTTGCAAATAAAAACATGTAGAATTAGCTAATTTTTAAAATTAACCTAGTTTAGACATAAGGACGCTGCCTTTTGTATGCATTTTTTACATGTGATTATATGACTTGTTGCCTTTTTTGGGTTCGATGGATGTTAATAAGGATTTAAATAAAATTTCATGTAATTAGAGAATGAAATAGTAATTCATAAAATAAATCTAAATGAACACAAGATTGAAAGAAGTTAGTATTCCATTCTAGATTCTCTTGGTTGTGGTGCTAGCTTTCTTTTAGAGAATCAAGTACCACCTTTCAATTTGTCCCAGTTATCACCCTGGGTGGCGACTTCTCATCTCCACGCTATGACTTTGTAACATAGTAGTGTGTTCCCTGGGGCCCTGAGCCCAAACAGTGTTGCAGTTGCTAAAATCTTGGGCATGCGCTAAACCTCGCTGTCTACAGTGGTGACTCCACTTGGGATAAGAGATATTAATTCTACTTGTGTTCTTTAGAGTTATTTTATTAATTATTATTTTATTCTTGTATTCATTCTACATGTCCCTATTAAACTAATGGCATTGGTTTATGATTCCATGATTTCACTAGCTTCATGGAGTTGTAAATTGGATAACCATTACTCTTAGCCTTAACTGGATTTAAGAGAGATTATCAGGCTCATCTGACTAGAGTTTGTAACCCAAGTCCTAAAGGGGGGTAGTCTTCTCTCAAGTTTGTAAAGGATGCTGAGCCCCTCTAACCTTGGCTTATAACTCAAGTCCTAAAAGAGGGCATTTCGCTAAGGGAACCTTAACTTTTCACCAGACTCCAACCACATATAATGGCTTAGTTACTTCCCCTAGGATCTACCAAGAATTTCTTGTATGATTTTTGTCATGAGGTATTTCTATTTATAAAAGCCTAGGCCCATACTTTTGAAACCCCTTAGGGTAATGAAGATTAGGCTAGACCTTTATAATTAGAAATTTTATTTTTATGCTTATTTCCATGAGGTATTTCTATCTATAAAAGCCCAGGCCCATACTTTTGAAACCCCTTAGGGCAATGAAGATTGGGCTAGATCTTTATACCTAGAAATGTTATTTTTATGTTTTACTGATTTAAAAGAGATTTGACATGTGCGTCGGTCTTGATATCCCCCATTGATATTAAGACCAAGACCAAAAATCCTAGGACAAGAGACTTACCATTGAACGCATGTGTGGGAGGAATAAGATTGGAAGGATGTATGTTGTACACTTAATTGATACTTGCTACTTATTGCATAACACTTGCATCACGCATACATGCATCTCATTCATCATACTAACACCTTATTTTGTAGCCATCATAGATACACTGGGGTCTTCTCATATTTGGGGATGGAAAGGTGACAAACTAAGAAGAATGAGTCAGAGTTCTAAAACCTTAGCAAAGGAAATCCTAAATAGACTGGATAGACTAGAAAGAAGCCCCATCAACCCACTTTACTTGCAAGTTGAACTAACTTCACCTGAATCTGAACAAATAGAACAACAATAAGGGAACTAGACCTTAGAAGATGTTAAGAGAGCTCTGATGGATAACATAAGGGCTCTGATGAAAGATGAGCTAAGATAAGCACTATCTGGACTGATGCAACCTGTTGCTGTCATACCACCACCTACAATTGAACAACCGCCTGCTACTGCTACTGTCCCACCTACTACAAATGCTCCACCTATTATTAACAATGATGGGGGCAACCTGTTGATAGAAACCCACCTGTTATCGATATGCAGCCTGAGGATGTTAAGAACTACATGATAGAAAAGGCAAAGAGAGAATCACTTGAACTGGTACAAGACCATGAGTCCAAGTAGATGTGAGCACTGATCCAGAAGATGTCCAATATGGAAGAACTAATCAGGGGACACGGCGTGGGGTATTCATTTGACTTCGATGACATGCTGTAGATGAGAGATGATAGGTTGCCTAACAAGTTTAAGATGACATAACTATAGAAATTTTGATGGGAGAGAAGATCTAAGGATTCATCTCAGCTAGTACACAATAACCATGAGCACTACTAAAGCACCATTAGAAGTTATCACTAGGTTATTTGTACTATCTTTAGAGTGAATGGTTGTAAGCTAATATCATGGGCTAGAAAAATCTGTAAGAACTAATTATAAAAAATTATGTACTGCCTTTTTGAAATAGTATAATTATAACACTAAATTGGAAGCGTCCATCAGAGATCTAGAATTGACAAAGCAAAAACCTAATGAAACTTTCTTTGATTTCCTTACCAAATTCATGAATAAAGCAGGGTTGATGAAGAATAAGCTGGTCGAGAAGGATCAAGTTAGGATGATAGTTCAGAATGTGACACCTAATATGGTCGAGAGGTTGCAGATGATGAACTTATATGGGGATGGTCTGCAAGCATAAGAGATTGAGAATGACAAGAAAAGAAGCTCTAGAGGCACTGAAACCTGAAACTATCTAACCGGGGGCACGTAGCAGGGATGCACTAGCCGAGCTATGGAGGTGCGCACAATTCAAAAACACTGGATATTCTCTAACTTTAACCAACCACTCTCTAAAGTCTTAGAATGATTGATCCAAAGAGGCTTACTCTGACCCTTAACCTTCTCCAAGCCACCAAACCCGAATGTCCCAGGCTATAACCCCAATAGTTACTACAAGTTTCACTAAGTAGCTAGTCACTCCATATACACTTGCATTTACCACAAACATGAGATCCAAAACCTAATATACTTCAAAAAAATCATAACTCCAACCCAAACACTAGAAACAATCCTTTCCCTAACTACCGGAATGTCTTACCACCAGCCACAATGATGATTAACTCAGGAGTAAGCGAAGAAAAAGTGCTAAACTCCTTTGAAAACCTAAACCCTACAACTAATAGAGAATCTCCTGATGCCTTTAGAGGAGTTAAGGATTTACTAGGGTAGCCCTCAGGGAAATTTAACTAGAAGGTATTTTATTCCAAACTGCCCTCTGCAGATATCCCAGTTGAATCAATTGTGCCCTCATGATAGGATCAGAGTTTAATGACAAGAAAGAATCCAAAACCCCATAACAGCCAGGAGTTGAGGATTTATTAGGGCAACTCTCAGGAAAATTTAATTATAGAGTGTTCTATTCAAAGCCTACTTCTAGTGATACACCTCTTAAAGAGGTTGTGCCCTCAGGATGGGTGATGAATTTAGTAATGGGCCAACAAAAGAAGAGAAGGAGTTTCTAACTCCCAAACAGGGGATTGAGGAATTACTGATAGCACATCTAGGAAAGCTAGAATAAATGGAAAGGAAACATGCACAGTAGAAGTATGGAAGGATAAAAAGAGGGACAAAAACATCAAAGTTATAGACATCTGGTATGACTCTGATGAAAAGAGTCCCACTAGTCTAGATGTGTGGAGTGATGACACCAAAATGAATCATGTCACTAAAAGCGGGAGGAATTACAAGGTAACAGAGAAGAAGATTAAGAGAGTTGTAGAAAGAGAAGAGACAGATGATACAAAAATAGAAGAAAGGGAAAAGGAAGACCTAATTCTAGAACAACTAAAGAAGGCTAAAGCAAATGTCAGTATCTGGGAACTACTGATGCACTCAGGCAACCACATAAGAGCTTTGGTGAAAGCTCTATCAAATATGAATATTGAAATAGCAACCACACCTAAGGCGATGATAGCAAAGGTTATAGAAAAGAAATATAGGTTGATAACCTTCTCAGATGATGACCTACCTTTGGATAGAAGAAATCATAACAAGGCACTATTTATCCCAATTGAAGTAAAAGGGAAAAGAACCAACTTTGCAATGGTTGATGATGGTTCTGCCATTAATGTATGCCCATTGAAGATCTTGCTTAACTTAGGTTTGAAAGCTAAAGACTTGACATATTCAAACCTCATAATCAGAGCCTATAATGACAGCACTAGGAATATGGAGGGGATATTCCAAGCTCTGGTTAAAATATGACCTGTGGAATCAATTATTAAGTTCATCGTGCTAGATATACCAGTTACTTACACCTTATTATTAGGAAGGCCATGGTTCCATGCTCTGGGAGGGGTACCCTCGACTTTTCACCAGAAGATAAAATTCCCTCATTAAGGAGTTGTAATGACAATTGAAGCAGGAACCAATGCAGCTATGGCTGCCATACTGGAAAAACAAAAATAAGTGTGTGTTCCTCTTAATTTTTAAATTGCTGGGATACTTGATAGGATTGAGATGGACCCAAGGATTATAAAAATGTTGGAGAGCATGAATTGGGGGCTAAGTAAGAATAAGTAAGGAAGTCATGAGCTACTAGAATTCAAGAGTCAAAACAACACTAAAGGATTAGGGTGTGTTGAGATAGGATCTACCAGTAAAAGGGCAAGAAAGAAGGAGAAGGCCACGAGAAATAAGCCCTTGGGGAGAATCGGGCCAATAAATGAGAATTTCATAAAGGTAGGAGAGGACAAGTACTATCTGGATGCTAAAGAGTCTGTTAATGTCATTGGAAAAAATGTTCCTGGGTTCAAGATTTTCAAAGACCAGATTATGGAAAACTTAGCCAAGAGCAATAAAGAAGAAGTGATGAAGCAAGTAGCTGGAAGAATAAGGGATGCTGCTGTTAAGGAGCTATTGTGTCTACCACCCTAGGATTTACCTACTCTTATTAGTGATAGATTTACTCAGGTTTTTTATAAAGAAAATGATGTAATAACATCTTGTCACTATGAGGACGAAAACTTTATTTTTCTTTTGGTTAATGATATGAACACTGGTTTTGCTTACTTATGTGATGTGCATCCTGATAGTTCTGTGCATTATAACTTTGATCGTTCATGCATGTTTGACATTAATTCAATTCAATTTGATTCATTTAACATGGGCATAAATGATAATGCAATGAACATTTCTATATCACATGATGTAACTCCTAAAGAGAGAAAAAATTTTGAGAGAGTATTAACAAAAAGAAAGGTAGTATTTGCTTGGACCTATGAAGACATACCAGGTTTAGACAGGGACATTATAGAGCATCATGTTCTAACTCATCCAAAAATAAAATGAGTTAAACAGAAATTGCATAGGCTGACACCATAATGGACTGAAAAGATAAGAGAAGAAATTGCTAAACAAATTTAGGCCAACTTTTTAGAGGTAGTAGATTATCCCCAATGGCTAGCAAATATAGTCTCAATACCCAAGAAAGATGGTAAGGTGTGAATGTGTGTTGATTTTAAGGATTTAAATAAAGCATGTCCGAAGGATGACTTCCCTTTACCTCACATCGATATGATAGTGGATAGTGCGGCATCAAGTGTGATGTACTCCTTTATGGATGGGTTCTCTAGGTATAATCAGATAATGATGGTAGTTATGGATAAGATCAAGATAGCTTTCATCATGGAATAGGGGACATATTGCTACAAGGTTATGCCTTTTAGGTTGAAGAATGCAAGTGCAACATATCAAAGGGCATCCACCACACTTTTCCATGACGTGATGCATAAGGAAGTGGAAGTATATATAGATGATATGATGGTCAAGTCAGAAATAAGAGAGGGGCATTTTGAAGCACTATATAAATTCTTAGCATGCATTAAGAAGTATAATTTAAGACTCAACTCAAAGAAGTGCATTTTTGGAGTTACCTCAGGGAAGTTGCTAGGGCATATAGTCAGTAGTAGAGGAATTGAAGTGGATCCAGATAAAGTGAAAGCCATTTAGGAAATGCCAACACCAAAGATTGAGAAAGAAGTGAGAGGATTCCTTAGCAAGTTACAGTATATTAGTAGGTTCATTGCAAAACTTACCAATATTTGTGACCCTATCTTTAAGCTCTTAAGGAAAGATCAACCTATAGAGTGGAATGATGATTGTCTAAGGGCCTTTGATAAAATAAAAGAATATCTCACTAATCCATATGTACTTAAACCATCGAGGCTACGTAAGCCCTTGATCCTATATCTAGCTTTAAAAGAAAAGGCCATTGAGGTAATATTAGCATAAGAAGGACTGGATGGGATAGAGCATGCAATGTATTAGCTCAACAAGAAGTTCCTGCCATATGAAGAAAAGTATAATTTAGTGGAGAAGACCTCTTTGATAATAATCTGGGCAATGAGGAAATTGAGGCATTACTTTCAGTCTTATAGGGTTCAGGCCATTTCAAAAATAGAGCCATACTTACTGCAAGCACCTGCTCTGACTGGAAGGATGCCTCGATGGTTTGTTCTCCTGACTAAATTTTATATGGAGTACATCACCACAATGTTTATTAAAGGAAGGGCAGTAGTGAAATTCCTAGCTCAAAATGCAGTAGAAGGCGATGAACAATAGAGCCTAGAATTCTCATATGAGAATCTGGTAGTTATAGAGCATTGGGAATGGAAGCTTTATTTTGATGGTGCAGTAAATAGCAAAGGAGTCAGGTTAGGAGTGATCCTCATCATGCTAAAGGGAGAAACCATATCAATGGCCAAGAAGCTGGATTTCAAAGTAACCAATATTATGGTTGAGTATGAAGCATGCATTCATGGAGTAGAAGCGGCGATGGCAACTAGGGCAAAGGAGTTGTCAGTACATGGAGATTCTATGTTTGTTATCAGCTAGGCTAATGAGGAATGGGAAGTGAAAAAGGAAAAGCTGAAACCCTACACCTGCTATTTAAAAGCTTTAATAAAGAATTTCAATAAGTGTCTCTTTATCCATCTATCAAAAGATGACAACTAGATGGTAGATGCACTGGCAACACTCTCTTCAATATGGGATAGTGTGACTAGGATGACTTTGAGGCCGTTAGTGATCATGAAATTGAAAGCTTCGTGTTATGGGGTGAGCAGATTATGGGAATTCAGATAGGACCTTAAGAGAAGCCATGGTTTTATGATGTTCAAAGGTTCATTGAGAAAAAAAATATCTAGATGAGGCCACTTCAAAAGAAAGATATGCCCTATGTGTTCTTGCACATAATTTTGCAAGTCATGATGGAGTGTTGTATAAGAGAATGCCAAATGGAATGCAACTCAGATATCTCAAGAAAGATGGAGCAAAAGAGGTTATGAAAGAGGTTCATGTAGAAGCTTATGGTTCTCACATGAATGGGATAATCCTAACAAAGAAGATAATCAAACAAGGGTACTACTGGATGAGCATGGAAAAGGATTGTATTAGAACCATGAGGTAATGCCATCAATGTTAGATCTATAGGAATCTCAACCATCTTCCTCTAATAGTGTTGAATAATTTATCATGTCCTTGGCATTTTGCGGCATAGGGGATTGATATCATAGGAGAAATAAGGCCAACAGCATCGAATGGGAATAAGTACATAGTTATGGAAATTGATTACTTCTCTAGATGGGTAGAGGCTGAGTCTTTCAATGCTCTAAAGGCAAAAAAAATGGCCTAATTCATTAAGAAGAATCTCATTTGCAAATATGGGTTTCTATATCATATAGTGACAAACAATAGGGTCCAATTTCAAGAAGAAATGGCAGAGTTATTATAGAAGTATGGGATCGAGCATCATAAGTCTTCACCATATAGACCTCAGGCTAATGGAGCAATGGAAGCATCAAATAAAAATGTCAAGAGAATCCTCTCTAAGATGGTCAAAACTTATAAGGATTAGTCTAAGTTTCTTCCCTTTGCCTTGTGGGTATACAGAACTACAGCCAAAACTGCTACTGGCTAAACTCCGTTCTCCCTAGTATACAGCTGTGAAGCACTTTTGCCAATAGAAACTAAGATCAAGTCTCTAAGAGTAGTTTTGGAGGCCAAAATGCCCGAGAGTGAATGGGCACGGAAAAGATATGATTATTCAGTGTCTTTGGATGAATGCTTTATTTCATACCCAGATATACCAAAAGAGGATAGCAAGGGCATTTAATAAGAAGGTAAAGCCGAGGAAGATAAAAGCAGGGGATATGGTGCTGAAACAATCTAGAGTTGTGGTGTTCAATCTAAGAGGAAAATTCAGACCAAATTAGGAAGGACCATACTTAGTCAAGTTAGTTATGCCAAAGGGAGCCACCAAGATATCTAATCTTGAAAGGAATGAGTTCATGGAGCTTGTTAACCTAGATTTCCTTAAGAAATACTATCTATAAAAATAAATAAAAGTAATATAAAGAGAATAAAAGTTTGCTGACTAGAAAACTTGAAAAGGCTAGTCAAGCAAAAATTAGGACATTCCTACTATTCAAAAAACCCGCAAAGGGCTGGCAAGCAAAAATTAGAGAAAAAATAAAAGAAAAAGGTCCTACTAATTAAAAAACTCATAAAGGGCTAGTTAAGAAAAAGTTAGGGAAATAAATATGAGTAAAAAATATTCAGTTAGAAAATCCAAAAGGACTAGTTGATAACAGAAGTTATGTCATGTGATGTAGCAAATGTACTCATTTCTGCTCTAATTAATGAATCTTATTGAAATTGAAATTTTGTTATGACATTGCATGTTCTATCTTACTTATAATACATAAGTAGTAGAAAGGAATACAGAACATGAAAGATTAAGACTAACTCTATGAGACCATTTTTGTTCTAGTGGTGCCTATGTTTTTTTCTTAGACTTATCATGTATAGCTTAAAATCCTCTAGTCTTTAGAAAGTCTGGGTGGTCACAATCTAGATTTGAAAAGTAAAAATAAGAAGCCCGCTAAGTTGGAAACCCAAAAGGGCGGCTTAAGAAAAACTTAAGGCATGCCTGCTAAGTTGAAAACCCAAAATGGTAGCTTAGGAAAAAGTTAAGGCATATAAAAAAAATTTACTTAGGATCATTTATTCATCCAATTCTAATTTAATGAAAGGGAAGTTTGAAGTAGAGAAGTATGAAAGATAGTTTATCTTAACTACAAATCAGAAATGAAAGTAACCTAGAATCAGTCATCCCTAGCTCAAGAGTTAGGCCATGGGCTCCATCCTCTACTAGGATCATCACGGTGATAAGTATCTAGAGGTCTAGCAGATGAAGTACTAGCACTATAGGGATCAAGGCTTGGGTCAATAGGCCACTGGCAAAGCATCTCAATATTCCACTCTAATCCCTAGAATAACTCTGCACATATAGGAAACATCATAGCATATGCATGCCATGCATACCATGCATACATGTGCATAATAAGTGTATATATACTTACTCGCCAACTATTTGTGACCTACATAGTAAATAACCTCTAAGACAAGGCAAGTTCGTACAAATACTCTGCCTATCTCCGGGGAACCTGTTTTGCAAAATTATACTAACATTAATACCAAGTGTATAGGTAATATAAGAAATAAGTCAGATAAACTCACATGAGAAGTATCTGCTGGAGAAAAAGATGGGGAGTTGAACATCACCGAAATGTATCTGTTGCTCAATTGGAGCCTGAACAACAGGAGCCCAATAGAGCATGGATCTGTCAGGAAGGGGAACGTTGCCAAAAATAGTGCTAGCAAAAGCTCCCTCATGGCTGGTCCTAACATAATGAGTGCATTGTGCACAGCCAGAACTGGACCCGAGGACCTCAGGTGCAATCTCAGGCTCAAGGGCAACTTGACTCTCCTGCACAGTCTTAAACCCCTTATCAGCCCCAGTCGCCTCCTCCATCACTTCATCAATAGGGGAGCAAACCTCCTTAATCTATGAAAAGAAAACTATAAGAAAAGATTAAGTGATTGGAGAGTTCCAGGAAAGAAATGATCATAAGTTACCTCAGTCTGATCAATAGGAACTTGCTCCAAGAGGGTCTCACAAATGAACAATCGATAATGGCAAGATCTCTTAAGAAAAATAGTGGCATCATATCCTTATAATGCCTCTCTCAACTCTAAGCCCTTTAAAAGAGAACTATAAAGCATCGATCGAGGGACAGCAACTGGAATACAGCATTAGAAAGGTCCAAAATGTCATTGATATATCGCTCTCCAAATACCACATCTGACAGCCATAACTAGAGAGCAAAACCCTCATCTCCTCAAGTCATACTATGACATCCATGAAATCATATTGTTGGATGTCATTAGCTCCCTCTAGCTAATTAGAATAAGTCTACAAAATTAGGATTAGTTAAGTTTAACTTGTATTAAGTCATAAAGTACTAATGATTTTATTTTCTTACCAAGTCCCACTCGACGATGTTCAGCTGATCGTGATAGGTTTGCAAAGTATTCCTGACACTTGCTAGATGGGAAAAGCCCCATCTTTGCATTAAGGGAAGACTCATATCATAACTGATAGCCTTAAAGATATGAATCAGCCCAATCTCTATGCTTTAGATTTGAAAGAGAGAATAAGTCAACAAAAAAAAAAGAAAAGGAGAAGAGAAGAAGAGAAATGAAAAGGGGACAGACTCACATGTAGGACATGCCAGAAGTCGTACATGGTGACAGCACCTCTACAGATAGTGTCCAATCTATAATAAAAATAAGCCAATGCTATAAATCCCCAATCAAGGTGATAACTCAGTTTAAGTCTCAAAGAAGGCTAAGAAGGGCAATGCTAACTTCATGACCAATCTTGCAAAAAAGGGTCATACCAAGCAAGATTAAGAGGAAGCACCTCACCGTATAAGCAATCTAATGAGGTGTGGTGGTAGGAAGACATTTGAATCCCTCGACCAATGATGAAAGAACAAAGTTCTTTTGGTTCTTTCATGCTGGGATAAATCCAATCAAATCTTGCACATACTGACTTTGCGTACGCTCAAGAAGACTGCATTAACTAATATTGAAAGAAATAGGAGTCCCTCTAAAGGCAATCTCGATGTTCACAGAAAAACTCATAGGCAAAATAGTCTACTTGCCTACATGAGTATGGAATGTATGGGTGGTGTCCATCCACCGCTCAATCAGTACGAATAAAGAATGGTGATTAGACCTCCCTCGAGTAATCGAAAGCCCAGCAACAAATTGTCAAAAATCAGAGGCCTAGACCAATTGTGCAACATCCCCCGATAGCTAGTGGAATAATTCACGAGCTATGAAAAAATAGCCCATGAACTTCATCGACCAATAGGAGAATAAACAGAAGTGGGAAGTGTTACTTTATTGCCCACATCTGTGCACATATAAAGTTAAACGCGAGTCAAAGGAAGCATAGTAGAACCTTCTCAAAGTCCAAGGTTGTTCTGAGAAAAACAAAGAGGCACAATGGTCGGATCAGTTGAAATTTATGTGGGTCAGCCATAGGACCCGAAAGATCGTGAATTGGACTTCAAATGAGAAAGAAATCAAAAGAAGAAAATTAAAGGAAAAAAGGAAAGAAATGGAGAGGGAAATGAAAGAATTACTCAAAAATAAGGAGGGAAGCTTCTTATAAATGGAAAATATCCATTTTGGTCCTTTAACTATGCATGCATTAAAAATCAAGTTTTTCTTTGCAATTTCATTCATAATTGCATGTTGATTAGGATTTGATTCCTAAATCAATTCATTCAACTCATGAATTATTATTAATTGTGTCTGTATTTATTTTGAATTATTTGTCAAGTATAGAATATAGAATATTATAGAATTCAACTTTGCATTTCTACATGCATCATTCCAATCAAATGTGAAAATTCATTTCATGTTACATAATAGTTGAAACACATATTTTCAAAATTATCATGTTATATGCTTTAATAACGGTTATAACATGACCTTTTTCAGACTTTTTTTCCACCAGACACTATACAGTAGTTATGGTGATGTCGCTAGACATCCCACAAGGATTATAGTGGATTTTAAACCACTAGACATTCCACAAGAACTATAGCACTTCTTTCTTATCAAGGCTCACTAGACGTCCCACAAGGAATATAGTAAGAGTCATCGTATTCATTTTGTTGAACGTTCCACAAGGAATACAACAAAATTCATTATCACTAGATGTCCCAAAGGGAATATAATGTAGTTTACCAAACACTACACAATAGTTATGGTATCATTACTAGACTTTCCATAGGAACAATAGCATAATTTTCAAATCACGAATCGATAAGCGTCCCACAGGGAATATAGCAAAATTTTAAATCACTAAATTGCTCGACGTTCCATGGGAACTATAGCACTTCTTTCATATCAAGGCTTGCTAGACGTCTCACGGGGAATATAGCGAGAATCATTGCACTCATTTCATTAAAACATCCTATGAGGAATATAACAAAATCCATTGTCACTAGACGTCCTAAAGGGAATATAGTATAGTCCACCAGACACTACACAGTAGTTATGGTATTATTACTAGATGTTCCACAAGAATTATAGCATGTTTTCAAATCATGAGTCGCTAAACGTCCCTAGGAGAATATAGTGAAATGCATAAGTTTCACTAGATGTTCCATAGGAAATATAGTGAAACATATTAAACATAGCATCTTGCTTAAAATTACTCAGCACTTTAAGCATCAACAGCTCAATTAGGATACAACAAAGTACCCTAATTCTTTCTTTCGAAATTGTGAGCTATTATTGCTTTGCTATAGTTTGTCAAGCAGCGACAAAGGAGGTAACTATAACCACCTAATTTTGGGATGCAAGTATGCACATTTGTGATGAAAGCCCCTATGATGAAAATCCAATTGATAATTGATCTCTAGTGTTGAGTTTCACGATTTAAAGGACTAAATTGCAACATTTTGTGGATTTAATTGCAAAATTGGTTTTTTAGGGATTTAATCACTAAAATTAGAAACTTCTGAGGACCTTTTTTTAAATTAAAACATTTAATTTTGATCGATCAACATTTAATGCTGACCGACATTGTGTAATGCCGATTGGAATTACATAATGCTGGTCAGCATTGCGTAGTGCCAGTCGACATTACAGGTGAAAATTGGCATTCTATAATGTTGATTATCACTGAAAAGTGTTTTTTATGTGATTTTTTACATTGATTTTATTATTTTTCAATTTTTATTGGTCCAGGACAGTGTGTGAGTCTTTAATTTTTTTAAAATCCTATCATTTATCATCTCCTTATCTTGATTTTGAAAATTCAAAAAAACAAAATGTTCCTAATCTCGCTTCCAACTATCAAACAACTTCTTGTGTGATCATAAGAACTAAACTGGTTGGGTCTAGCTTTAAAAGCTAGAAGGGAAGGCTGTGAAGGGGGCTAGTGAGCAAGAGAGATGAGAAAGAGTTGAAAGGCCGAGAGAAAGTTTATGAAAAAAAAAAAGAAAAAAGAGAGAAAAAGAGCTGTGAAAAAACCAAAGAAAATAAAAAAATCCTAATTAGTTGCTGTAAAAGATACATTTTTGCTTTTAGTCTAAAGAATCAAGAAAAAGAAACAACATAATCAATCTCAAAATGGTGACAATCTAAATCTGAGGGGCATTCAAATAGCATTTGCACAATATCTTCTACCTTCTTTTTCCTCTTTTATTTTGATTTGATTTCTTTATTTTATTTTTTATTTGATTCCTTACTAATTATTTTTTTTTGTTTTTTTTTTATTTTGATTGATGTTCTGTGACAGTTTAGAGATGAAAGTGGTGATATGAAATTTTGACAGTGATCATTGGAAGAATCCATGGAATGCCATGGATTAAGATTTGTAAAACCCCCATAAGATTTATGATTTATGATTTCTCTGTTCTTTTAATTTGCTTTTTATTTTGGGTTGTAATTAATTTGATTTTAATTTCTATACATTAGTTTGTAATAGTCCCAATAATGGGAAATAGTAGAATTTTATATTTTATGCACTAAAATTGATTAGCAATTTAGGTTGAATTGGGTAATAATCAATTAAAATTAATGGTGGATTTAGATTAATTTAGAGTTGCATGTAAATTGACTTAGGGTTATTTTAGAAAATCATATAAATCCTATGTTTGATCTTATTTTATTATGATTTTTTTTGTTTAGGTTTTGTTTTTGGATCTTTTAGTTCTTTGGGCCCTAAGCCCACGATAGGTCTAAACCCACTAAATAAAAATAGAATAACTAACTAAAATCAATTTATGCCAATTAGGTTAATTTAGACTTAGGCCCATTTTTAGGTTTACTAAAAATTATTTAGACATAGCTCAACCCATTACTTTCATTTCTTTTAAAATAAATAGATTTCAGATCACATCACTTAAATTAAAACCAAGTTAGACTTAGGCCCACTTATTAATTTAATTTCTTCTTTAAATTTTGGTAGATTTTAGACTATTCCCTTAGTTAAATTAAAATAAATAGACTTAAGTTTACTAAAATTATTTAAAAATATATGTCTTTTTCTAGTCCACTACACTTGTAAATAAAAACATGTAGAATTAGCTAACTTTTAAAATTAACCTAGTTTAGACATAGGGACGCTGCCTTTTTTATGCATTTTTTACATGTGATTTTATAACCTGTTGCCTTTTTTGGGTTAAATGGATGTTTAATTAGGGTTTAAATAAAATTAAATGTAATTAGAGAATGAAATAGTAATTCATAAACTAAATCTAAATGAACACAAGATCGAAAGAAGTTAGTATTCTGTTCCTAGAATCTCCTGGTTATAGTGATAGCTTTCTTTTAGAGAATCGAGTACCACCTTTCGATTTGTCTCAGTTATTACCATAGGTGGTGACTCCTCATCTCCACGCTATGACTTTGTGACATAGTAGTGTGCTCCCTAGGGCCCTAAACCCAAATAGTGTCACAGTTGCTAAAATCTTGGGCGCATGTTAAACCTCACCGTCTACATTGTCTTTAGTTCCTCTTTAGGGAGAGATTAGTAGTACAAAAGAGGAAAAATTATGGCTTGAAGAAGAAGATTATAGATTTTAAAAGTTAAGGGGAGGACTTAACCAAGGTTCATTAGTCTCCATATAACCCTAAGTCTTTAGAGGTTGAGCCTGAACCCACAGAAAGAACGGAGAGATATGATATTTTTTTTCCAAAATCATTATACCATGAGAAATAAGGATGTTGATTTTATGCCTCCAAGCTCCAATACTCCTCTCAATGATACTATTGTGCCATCAGATGACTCTTTTGAAATAAATTTTAAGGTACTTTCTCCTTTACCCTCTTTGATTTTTGAAATTCCTATCTTGAATTCTCAAGGTTGGGGATTTCCACTTCATTAACAAAAAGCACCTAATAGGTTTGGTTTCTTAAAATCATTTTCTAATAATGTTTATCCTATCTTTGCTTTTATGTTATATCATCGTCTATCAAAGGCTAATCTACCATTTACCCTTTAGTTATCCTTTGTCTCTATTCCTAGTCATTTTTAAGAAGCCCTTAAAGATCCCAAATGGCAATTAGCTATGATAGAAGAAATGCAGGCTCTCCATAAAAATTCTACTTAGGAGATGGTTAAGCTTCCTAAGGGTAAAAAGACAGTAAGGTGCAAGTGGGTACTCATTATAAAGTACAAACCATATGGGACAATTAATAGGTATAAAGCTAGATTGGTTGCCAAATGATACACCCATACTTATGGAATTAACTATCAAAAAATATTTACTTCTATGGCTAAAATGAATATTATTCAAGTTATATTATCTCTTGTAGTTAATCTAGATCGGTTACTATGGCAGTTTGATGTGAAAAATGCATTTCTACATGGTGATCTTTTAGATGCAGTATATATGGATTTTATTAGTGATATGCACTAGGTCAACATATATGACCATGTTTGACTTTATCATTTTATTTAATAAAGAGGCATTTTTCATTATCATTTTATTTTATGATAATTACTTGAATAGTCAATTCTTACTAAGGTCATCAAGTATGTGACTTGATAGTAAAACCCTTAGATTAAATATGAGTTCTATTCAAATTATCCCTAGCCATAACAATGTATTATGGCTGGTATGGTGTTGATTGATGATTATGTTTTACTAATCATGAATATGAGATATTAAGTCAACTTATAAGTACTTATTTGAGAAACAAAGTGCTAGATTGACCCATCATGAGAATACTATATAGATAATTGTCATAAGTAATTCTCATTACAGTAATGTTGGCTTAGTCCTTCGACCTCGAAATCACCATGGATTCCTACGTAACTATTTTATTTTTTGACATAATCTTGCATTATCTTTAACCGGATGATAAAATAGGTTGTTGTTGGGTATAAAATGAGTTATGTGAGAAATTTGAATGATTGAGAAGAAATTTATCCCTCATTTAATATAAGTAAAATATTTATGGGCCCCTTAATAAGATAGACTGAGGAAAATTCATGATTATGCTAAATTAAATTGATAAAGAGTTATCATTCTCAATCTACTTAGAATCAAGAAATTGTATGATTGAATTCTATAAGGATGACATAATCTATGCATTATATTCGATCAAGATATCATGTGATAAAGGGACTAGAATATTCAATGTATATTAGCTTATGTCAGATTATTGACTTCACATGACTTGGGTAGTCATAATGTCTTGCTCGAGTCGACTTATAACTTGTAGGCCTAAGTAAAGATTTAAGGCCCACTACCAACATCATATGAACCTATAGGGTCACACACTTTGAACAAGCCCAAAATGAATATGGGTTTAACAAGCCCAAATAAGCTCTGTGGAAGTAAATAAATAAAATATTTATTTATTTAAGGTAAAGGTTATCTTAAATAAATAAAATATTATTTATGATTTAATTTTAAATAAAATCAAAATAAGAATAAATGAGAAATTACCAAAAGGTTGTTTGGTAAGTGCAACCCTAATTTAAATATCTATAAATATATTATATTCTCTAGGGTTTTATACACTCTCATTATTCTGCAACCAAATTAGTTTTCTCTCTTTTAGAAAAATAAAACACAGAGTTCTTTTTAATTATTGATTTATGAGAAATCAAGAGAAGGTCCTAGCACATAAATATTCATTTTCAAAATTAAGGGATATTCTTGTGGACACTTATGAAGGATGGATTCTTTTTGGAAACATCTCAAATCTGAATTGCTAAATTAAAAGCTCGAGGTAGGGTGTTACCGGAGTGAATCTCCTCTCTTATTTCTAGATTTCTTGCCTTTTCTGCGTTTATGGTAAGAAAATGAAACTAGATTTAATCGATTAATTGAATTACTTGGATTCGAGTTTGAGTTTGTGATTTAAATTCTATTTTTTGCTGTGTATTGAATATCGAAACCCAATAGCTATTCTTTGTCTCTATTCCTAGTCATTTTTAAAAAGCCCTTGAATATCCTAAATGGAAATTAGCTATAATAGAAAAAATGTTGGCTGTCCAAAAAAATTCTACTTGGGAGATGGTTGAGCTTCCTAAGGGTAAGAAGACAATAAGGTGCAAGCGGGTACTATTTATAAAGTACAAACCATATGGGACAATTAATAGGTATAAAGCTAGATTGGTTGCCAAATGATACACCCATACTTATGGAATTAACTATCAAAAAATCTTTACTTCCATGGCTAAAATGAATACTGCTTGAATTATATTATCTCTTGTAGTTAATCTAGATCGATTGTTATGGTAGTTTAATGTGAAAAATGTATTTCTACAAGGTGATCTTTAGAAGTAGTATATATGGATTCCCCTCCTAGATTTATATAAAAAAAAGGTGAAGTGTGCAAGTTGAAGAAGGCATTATATGGATTGAAATAGTCTTCAAAGGCATGGTTTAGCAAATTGAGCTACTCTATAAAAAGTATGATTTTGAGCAAGTTATGGAAAATCACACTCTATTTTATAAGAGAGATAGGGATGACATTACTTTGCATATTATCTATATTGATGACATGATAGTCACAGGTAATAACCTAATAAAATATAGAAGCTTTGAAATTATTTGTCTAAAGAGTTCGAAATGAAGGACTTAGGAGCTCTAAAATATTTTTTAGGCATTGAGGTGTCTTGGTCTAAGCATTATCTCTTCCTCTCTTAACGCAAGTATTTATTAGATCATTTGTCAAAAATTAGGAACTCAGCTTGTCAACCTATTAATACACCAATTGAGATCAATCACGGCTTAAGTATTTATCCTAATCAAACTCTAATAAATAAAGAGAGATATCAGAGGCTAGTGGAAAATTTGATTTATCTAACTCACACTAGACATGATTTGTCTTATATAGTTAGTGTTTTGAGTTAGTTCATGCCAATCTAAGTGATCGACACATGGGTGTAATGAATCATTTTTTAGCTTATCTTAAGTCTTCCTTTGGCAAAAGTATTATATTCACCAAACATTGTGATTGGATATTGTGGGTTATACAAATTCATATTTTTTTGAATCCAAATTAAATAGAAAATCTACATCATATTATGTATTATTTACTGTAGGCAATCTAGTGTCATGGAGAAGCAAAAAGTAGAATTCGATGTCATTGTTTAGTGCGAAAGCTAAATACTGTGCGCTTAATCATGCAACCACAAAGCTCTATTGGCTAAACATTCTTTTTAGTGAATTTAGGTTTGGTTCAAAACAACCTATGCCATTAAAATGCAAATAAATCAGTTCAACATGATCGAACTAAACATGTTGAGATGGACAGGAACTACATCAAAGATAGTTTAGACTATGGTAAAATAAAGGTTCCTTACATAAAAAAAAGGCATAACAGTTAGATGTTGTGATAACTCATGATGTCCCTAATGGTCCATTCTGTATAGTACTATCCAGATTTAGGCATGTATGATATCTACGCACCAACTTGAGGGTGTGACATCTATGCACCAACTTAAGGGGAGAGTTAACATACAACTGTAGAATATTTGATTTTATTATGTTCCTTATTCAGATAGGAATTAATGTATAGTTGACATTCCTATAATAGATTGTTTACTTTCTAGAATAGATTGTTCGTTGTGTATAGATATTCCCTTTTGAGATGAATGAAAACAAAAATTTCAACCAAATCTTTAATTCAAATCATTGGTAGATGTGGCAAATAACATGACACACATAATAAGTAAAAGTGGAGCCAACTTGATCCTAATTAACATTAAATCAATAGTAAGTCGGTCAGAAATACTGAAGTGCACTCGTTATTTGAAGTTTAGATACTTGATTGTAAAAGAAAAAAAGACGACACCAAAATATAAGATAATTTTTAGTTTTAATATTGTTTTCCTTAATTTCTTGAATGATCAAATGGAGACTCCCATTTAGGAAAGTTTTTTTCAAAATTTGAGAAGTACTATACATTTTTTTTTGTGGAACCAAGGGTATTCCTACCCCTTACGATATGAGACTAATCCCTTTTATAGACATAGGTCAGGAATTAAATTTTTTGCTTCTCCTCAGAAGAATGTTCTTCATGGGAGTCAAACCTGCAACCCTAACACCATGATTTCAGTGCCCCTTACCAACTGAGCCAACCTCTTCGATAAAGTACTATACGTTTTCAATCCTTCTAGTGCTGCAATCACATTCATCTATTGGATTTTGGTTTTCTCAGAATGAGAAGCTGATTCATAGTAAATATAAATATAATTATGAGTAAAAAATTTTAAGTTATAACTAATATTAACTTAACCTATATTAAACTAAACTTGTGGTAAATTTAAGCCAAACACTATTATTGTAATAATGAAGAAATAAACAATAACAAATATTAACAACTTCACCAAAAATCTTTTACTAAAAATATGTTTCATAAAAAAAAATCCAAAGCCATGAACTAAATGTAAACATTCAATTCATATCATGACACATATAAAAATGATATGTAATGGAACCATATGCATAATTATCCTTTGGACTTGTTTGGTTTAACTATTTAAAATAACTGATAGTTTTTATCTGATAAATATAAAGTGTTTGGTAAAATATTGTTAACTATTATTTTTTATATGTCAAATAACCATTAATGGTATAATTTATTTTTAAATATACATATGCATGTGTGTATGTGTGTGTGTGTGTGTATATATATATATATTGAATCTCTACATTTTTATTTCTCCCTACATTAAGTCTCTACACTTTCATTTTGTCATACAAGGACCCAATATATGGCAAAATAAAAGTGCAGAAAGTAAATTTAGAAAAAAATAAATGTGCTGAGGGGGAAAATATGAGTTATTCCTATATACAAACATAAACATATACATATACATATATATACAAACACACACACTGATATATATATATATATATATATATATATATATATATATATATATATATATATATATATATATAAGTGGACAAACACGTAATTTCAAATGATTTTAAACATTCAAAGTGCTAAAAATTAGCTTCCTGTAATAACCCGAATATTTTTAAATTATTTCATATAATTAAATATCGAGAATTTTGATGTTATTGATCATTTTTATGTTATATAATTATTATTTTATTGAATTGAATTGTTATATCTAGTTTCAAATTTAAATATTTATTTGGGAACTCTATTATTTAAAATATTAAAGCTATAAATAATATAATTTCCATTATTTTTTTAATAATAATAATAATAATAATATTATTATTATTATTATTATTATTATTATTATTACTATTATTATTATTATTATTATTTATTACTATTGTTGACTATTAGTATTTATATTATCATTTTATCTAGAGATATATTAATATTATTACTATATTTATTACTTAAACTACCTAATATATATATATATATACACACACACACACACATTACTTAAACTACTATAAATATATGTATATATATAAGTGTATTTCAGACCAAAAGATGGTCAAAAAGCCTTTTTTTTTTGTCAAAAAAATTTTTCTTCTTTCTTCCTTACAATTCTCTTCTCTTCTTCCCCTGTCACCCTCTTCCTTCCACTTGCAACAGGCCACTCCTTCTCCCTTCACTGCGCCTCCATGTGCACTGCCAACAACCTCCACCATCCTCCTCCTTCAGTCGACGCCGGTGTAGAGACAACTACAAGAAATAGTAGCAAGAACAGCAACAACCTCTAGTCTTCCTGCCATGATGCCCAGCGCCACCACCTACTATCACCGGAGGCGACAACAACTCAAGCACTTGCAACAGCAACCCCTCCCTTGTCCTGAGTTCAGCTTAAAGTGAGTTAATGGGTTAGTGGTTAGTTAGCTTTAAGTTGGTTTTTAGTTAGTTTTAAGTTGTTTGTTAGTTGATTTAGGTTGTTTGTTAGTTGATTTAGTTAGTTTTTGTATTGATTTGATTTTTATTATATTTGTTAATTTTGCAGAATTTATTTTAATTTTTTGGTTAATTTTTTGGTTAATCTATACATATATTAGTTGAGCTAAATTATTTGGGGTTGATTTTGGTTAAGAGTATATAAAAAATGATTTAGATTAATTAATTTGATTTTATGGAATTTTTTATATTTATTTGGATATTTTAAATTTTATGTATATTTTGTTAATGTTATCAATTAATTATTTTAGGTTGAATATTTGAGTTAATTAGGGTTAATAAATTAAGTTAGTAATTTTAGTGTGAATAAAATAAGTTTTGATAATTTTATTTAAATTTTTGAGGAATTATTATGTTTATGTGAACATTGGAATTTTAGGGGTAATTATGTAATTTGGTTGAAAATATAGTTAAATTATATTTTAAATGGTTTTAGAATTTTATAGAGTATTAGAATAATTTTTATAAATTAATTACTATTTTTAACTAATTAATTCTAACTTTTGAAGATTATATTAAATATTAAATTATTTATTGTTTTGTGATTTAAATGAGTTTTTTATTAATATTATAGTATATTTAAACTATTTGAACAATTAAAGTTTGAATTTGAATCTATTATGTTGAATATTTGGAAAGTTGGGTTTTATTAATATTATATTATTATTTGGGATTTTATTAAATTATGGTGGAAAATAAATGTATTTAGTGTTTTGAAAATTTAATAAATTATATTATGATTTATTATTAATTTTTATAGTTTTTGGTGATTAATATATTAATATTTAATATTTGCTTATTTGTATTTTTATAAACCTCGGTTGGGAATTGTGTAGTTCGGGGTCCCAACTCGAGGTGTTGAGCTACTGTGGAATTTTGAAGTGTGTTTACTTATAGGATTGACTCTACTTCGATAGAGGGATGTCCGTTTTACAGAGAAAACTCTGTCGAATTTTTGGTAGATTTCTCGTAAAATGTGACACTGGGTCAATCCTAAATTTGTTATTCTAAGTTTGAGTTGAGTCTTCCTTAGAAATTCTAGAAGTTAGGGTTCTATTTTCTGATTGTCATTTTCCTTTTTCTGTCTTTTAGCCGCCCCTCCAGTCACATCTACCAGTCAAGGTCGGACACGATGTGTCAGAGAAGTGCCTTTATCTTGTAAGTTAATATTAAAATAGTATGTTGGGTTTTTAAATTAAAAACATATTATATTCTGATGAATTTAATTTTATGAAATTCTAGTCGACATTCTTCATATGATATTGCATGATTTAATTTATAGTTGATTTATTTATTGATTATTGTAATTTTCCTCATTTTATTTATTTTCTTTTATTTTAAATAAACTACGGTAAAATGGGCTACCTGATGGGTTTCATCAGGACCGTGTACGCACCGGTAAAATATGTGATTATTAATTATATTACTGAGTCAGATGATCTAGTGATGCTTTGCTCTCTGATATCGCCAGTAGTATAATATTTATCCATTTAATAAATACTGGGGCCGAAGGTCTAGTTATGATTTGCTCTCGGACACTGCCAGTATAGTTGGATTATATTTATTAAATCACTAGGGTCGATGGTCTGGTGATGCTTTGCTCTCGGACACTGCCAGTGATATTGGATTAAGTGATATGACTACGGCTGTGCATCCTAGTGATGCTTTACTCTCAGGATCCGGCAGTCTTGGAGATAAGTTAGTTGTATGACTGTTTAAAATTGATAAATCAGGTTTTACCAAATTGTTATACTGAAATGTTTTAAAAAAAAGCATTTAATTATTTAATTCTTTCCTTTGAAAAATGGATTTCTTATATGTATATCAAATTATTTGAATAAAAATTATAAATATATTATATTTCCATAAAAACTTATTTTAAAGGAGATTTTCAAACCACATTCAGTTTTTTGTTAACTTACTCAGTGAGGTCTAACTCCCCTCAACTTATTTTTTTCAAGAGTTTGGGAGTTTCCTATTAGGCCTACTTCCCTTCACCGTGTAGCTTCGTCACCAGCTATTCTACGTAGGTCTACTTAGTTGTGTTGTATTTATATTTGTGTACCACAGTAGAGAAAATTGTATAATTGCATATTTTATTTTGGATATTATGTATCTGTAATATATGCACTGAGATATTATTGTGTATAAAAGATGAGGTTATTTTATATATGATGATAGTATGGATTATTTAAATTAAGAAAAATCAGTTTGATAATGTGCATTGTGATTTAATTAATTATTATAAGGTTTCAAAGTATATTTCGTATTTTCTTTTAAGGCTTACTACGAGTTTCAGTAGCTTTATGCTTTCCCATTCCCTAGTGTCGGTCACGTGCCCTTGGGTTCGGGTTGTGACAAAGTTGGTATCAGAGCTTTGGCTCATTTTTCATGATTTTGATTGTTGATTTTGTCTTTTTCTCATAATACTATGGTACTTAGGTTGTTAAATGTCATTTATTGATTTCTTATCTTTTGGATTCAGCATCTGAGTCTGTATTCCTATATTATTTTAAATCTTAGTTTTCTTATCTTTTTAGAATAAGGCGTGCTCGAAATGCCCCTGTTGTAAATGCAAAACCTGATGATGGAGAGCAGTCATTTCAGGATGAGATTCTCCCTCCTGCCCCTCGACCTAAAGGTAGGGGTAGAGGTAGAGGTAGGGGCAGAGCTAGAGTTATAGTAGCTGAGAGGCAGGATCAGCCTCAGGTAGAGCCTCATATTCCAATAGAGGATCCTACAACTTTTGCAGCTAGTATGGAGGGTATTAACCAGGGTTTGGCAACTTTTAATCAAGTGATTCCCATTATGCAGCAGATGCTTCAGTGACAAACTCAGGAGATGTCTGATGTAGATGCGGTATTGTTATACTCTAGAGTGGGGCGAGTTTATTTTGATAATACTGGGGACACATTGGATTTCATTAATACCATCGAGTCCAAGACCAGATCTGGGTATTCTGACTACCAGAGGATCATGATTATGGAGCTATCAGTCTCAATAGTAGCTCATGCCTGGTTTATGCAATCCATTCAGCCCTTCATGACGACGATGACATGGTTAGGATTTAAGGAGCAGTTTATGAGATTCTTCAGTCCTTCGTCTATGTGAGAGAACTACAAATGGCAACTGCTTAATATTAACAGGAGAGATCGATCAATGGAGGATTATACTCAGGAGTTCTACAGACTGATGAGATATGCTGAGAATGTGAGGCAGGATGTTGCCAGAGCAGTTGAGCTGTATGTGACTGGATTAGGCCTAACTTATATCAGTATTTAACTAGAGGGTCATAGTCCAGAGAGTGTTGTGGAGGAGGTGAGACAGCTAGAGCAAAGACACATCCGGCACGACACGATACCTGACTCGTATGATAGTGGCATTGTCAGACCTGCCCAAAGGGTACAACAACCAATATTTCAGATAGGCAGCTCAAGTTCTTAGTTAGTAGGCCCTTCTCAACAAAATAGACAGTTCAGGGCACATCGGACTGGTAGGCACCACCTTACTCAAGATCGCAGTAGTAGTAGGGCTGCTATATTTGGTGGTAGTGCTAGCAATAGTAGTGGACAGAGCTCTAGGCATGGCAGTTCTAGGTATGGAGCTAGTGCGTGTGCCACATGTGGATGAGTGCATCAGGGTCCTTGTCACTTGATGCCAGGAGCATGTTTCAGGTGTGGTCAGTTTGGACATTTCGTTAGAGCTAGTCCAAACTATGGATTTCAACCGTCCTTTGCTTAGGGATCTTCACCTTCTGTTATCCAACCATTGCAGCAAGTGCCTCAGCAGTATTAAGCACCCATGTAACCTCAACAGCGACCAATACAGTTTATGAGTCAGCAGGGCAGAGGGAAAGGATAGACTCAGCCATTCACCTTATAGCAACCAGGACGTGGTCAGGCTAGGGTCTTCACTTTGACTCCTCAGGATGCACAAGCATCCAATGCTATGGTAGCAGCTATCATTCCAGTCTATTCCTCTAAGGATAGATTCTTATTTGATTCGGTTTCTACGTGTTCCTTTGTATCTCCTTTGTTTGCTTTAAAAGTGGCTTGTCTTCCTTCCAAGATGAGTTTTCCTTTGTCTTTTTTGACTCCACTTAGTGATGAGTTAGAGACAGACATTTTCTTTCCATCTTGTCCCGTGTTGATTAAAGGTAGAGAATTGTTGGCATACTTAGTCATTCTGGATATGATCAAGTTTAATGTGATTTTTGGAATGGATTGGTTGTCTCAGTATTATGCTTCTGTGGATTATCGACCAAAGGAAGTAATTTTCAAGATTCCAGGTGATGAGGAATTTAGATTCAGAGGTACTGAGAGTTCCATGGCTCGTATCCTTATTTCTGCCATTACAGCTAGGAAGATGCTTAATAGAGGGTGTCAGGGCTATCTAGCTGTAGTTAGAGACGTTCAAGAAATAGGATTAGTGGAAAGGGTACTAGTGGTGAGTGAATTCTTAGATGTTTTTCAAGAGGAGTTACTTGGATTGCCACCAAATAGAGAGATAGAATTCTGTATTGATGTTGTGCTAGGTACAGATCCTATCTCTATACCACCTTATAGGATGGCACTTGCAGAGCTAAAGGAGTTACAAGAGCAATTGCGGGAATTATTGGATAAAGTGTTTATTCGGCCTAGTACATCTCCTTGGGGTACTCTGATTCTCTTTGTAAAGAAGAAGGATGGTAGTGTTCGACTCTGTATTGACTATAAATAGCTGAATAAGGTTACCATCAAGAATAAGTATCCACTCCCTAGGATTGATAATTTGTTCGATCAGTTACAAGGAGCTCGGTATTTCTCTAAGATTGACTTGAGATATAGGTATCATCAATTGAGGATTAGAAGTGAGGACGTACCCAAGTCAGCATTTCAAACTAGAAATGGCCACTATGAGTTCCTAGTAATGTCCTTTGGGTTAACTAATGCCCCAACAACCTTTATGGACTTGATGAATAGGGTGTTTAGGCCATTCTTAGATCGATTTATGATTGTGTTTATTGATGATATTCTGGTCTATTCCAAGAATAAGGCAAAGCATGTGATGCATTTGAGATTGGTGCTCCAGACTTTGAGAGAACACCAGTTGTATGCCAAGTTTTCAAAATGTGAGTTCTGGTTAGACCAATTGGCATTCTTAGGCCATATGGTGTCTAAAGATGGCATTCAAGTGGATCCTAGGAAGATAGAGGTGATCACTGAGTGGCCAAGACCTACAACGGTTATTGAAGTGAGAAATTTTCTAGGTTTAGTAGGCTATTTTAGGAGATTTATGAAGGATTTCTCCAAGATTACTGCGCCTTTAACCAGACTAACCCAGAAGAATATTAGGTTCGTGTGGACTGATAAATGTGAGGACCATTTCCAGTTGCTTAAGGATTTATTGACTTCAGCTCCAGTACTGACATTACCTTTTGGTGACGATGGATACACGATGTATTATGATGCTTCCCATATAGGGTTCGGATGTGTGCTAATGCAGAATGGCAGAGTGGTTGCTTATGCTTCTAGGCAGTTGAAGAAGCATGAGCAGAATTATCCCACTCATAATCTAGAGATGGTAGTAATTGTATTCGCACTGAAGATTTAAAGGCATTATCTATATGGTGTCACTTATGAGATATACACCGACCATAAGAGCTTGAAGTATATCTTCAAGCAGAAGGATTTAAACCTAAGGCAGAAAAGGTGGATGGAACTTTTAAAAGACTAATATTGTTTAATTCTTTACCATCCAGGCATGGCAAATGTAGTACTAATGCATTGAGCAAAAAATCAATAGGTAGTCTTGCTCACATTAGTACTGAAAGGAGAACGATTATTTAGGAGTTGCATGAGCTTATTAATCAAGGTTTGCATTAGAAAGTGACTAGGAATTGCCTTCTAGCTCATTTCAGGGTACGATCAGTGTACTTGGATAGAGTTAAAACAGCTCAAAGAAAGGACCCACTGCTACAAAGAATCATGTTTGAGGTGAAACAGAGTCAATCTAGAGAGTTTATAATTGATAGTGAGGGTGTTCTATGCTTGGGTACTCGATTGTGTGTGTTAGATATTGATAATATACGAAAAGAGATCTTAGAAAAGGCATATTTTTCTACTTACAGTATTCATCCAGGTTCTACCAAGATGTATCATAATGTAAAGGATACATACTGGTAGAATGGAATGAAGAAGGATGTTTTAGAATTTGTATCTAGGTGTCTCACATGTCAACAGGTGAAACTAGAGCATCAAAGGCCCTCAGGATTATTACAGCCCATGCCTATCCCAGAGTGGAAGTGGGATATGATTGCCATGGATTTTGTGACTGGTTTGCCTTAGACGACAGGTGGATTTGATGCTATTTAGGTGATCATTGACAAGTTAACTAAGTCAGCTCACTTTCTACCCGTTAAGAAGACATACTCCACGGATAGGTTAGCACGGTTGTATGTTAGCAGAATTGTTTATCTTCATGGAGTTCTAGAGAGCATAATATTTGACAGAGGAGCCACTTTTACATTAGTTTTCTAGCAAGAGTTGCATAAGGCATTGGGTACCATACTTGACTTCAGTATAGCATTCCATCCTCAAACTGATGGTCAGTCTGAGAGAATAATTCAAACTTTAGAGGATATGCTCACAATGTGTGTGATGGATTTTGGAGGTCAATGGGATCATCATTTGCCACTGATTGAATTTGTATATAATAATAGTTATCATGCAAGTATTGAGATAGCTCCATATGACGAACTATATAGTAGGAAGTGCAGATCACCATTATGTTGGGAAATTAGTGAGAGACAGTTGACAGGTCAAGAGTTGGTGCAAATTACTTCTGAGAAAGTTCTTATTATCCAACAGAGGTTGAGGACAGCTTTTAGCAGGCAGAAGAGTTATGTTGATCCTAGGAGAAATGATGCTTCCTTTCTAGTTAAAGATATGGTGTTTCTGAAGGTATTTCCAATGAAAAGAGTTATGAGGTTCGGTAAGAAGGGTAAGTTAGCTCCGAGATATATTGGACCTTTTGAGATATGATCACGAGTTGGGCAGGTGGCCTATAGATTGGTGTTGCCACATGAGTTATCTCGAATCCACCCAGTGTTCCATGTGTCTATGTTAATGAAGTATATTCCTAACCCTTCTCACATACTTCAGCCTCAAGCAGTGGAGCTCAGTGAAGATCTGTTTTACGAGGAGTAACCTGTGGTAATTGTGGATCGCTAGGTTCGTTAGCTTCGCTCCCGAGAGATTCCGATGGTGAAAGTGCTTTGGAGTAACCACATAGTAGAAGACTATACATGGGAGACAGAATTTGAGATGCAAGTCGCCTATCCATATCTTTTTCATCAATAGACCTTGTATTTCCTTGCTTTACTTTGAAATTTGAGGACAAATTTCTGTAAAAGGGGAAGACTATAATAACCCAAATATTTTAAAATTATTTCATATAATTAAATAATGAGAATTTCAATGTTATTGATCATTTCTACGTTATATAATTATTATTTTATTTTATTGAATGCTATATCTAGTTTCAAATTTAAATATTTATTTGGGAACTCTATTATTTAAAATATTAAAGCTATAAATAATATAATTGTCATTATTTTTTTTAACAGTGTTATTATTATTATTATTTATTACTATTGTTGACTATTATTATTTATATTATCATTTTATCTAGAGACATATTAATATTATTTTTATATTTATTACTTAAACTACCTTATATATATATATATATATATATATATATATATATATATATATATATATACATTACTTAAACTACTATAAATATATGTATATATATAAGTGTATTTCAAACCAAAAGTCGGTCAAAAAGCCTTTTCTTCGGGTCAATAAAAATTTTTCTTCTTTCTTCCTTACAATTCTCTTCTCTTCTTCCCCTGTCACTCTCTTCCTTCTACCTGCAACAGACCACTCCTTTTCCCATCATTGCGCCTCCACATGCACTGCCAGCAACCTCCACCAACCTCCTCCCTCAGTTAACGTCGGTGTAGATGTAGCTGCAACAAATAGCAGCAGGAGTAGCAATAGGAATAGCAGCAAGAATGGCAACAATAGCAACCTCTAGTCTTCCTGTCGTGACGCCTAACACCACCAGCGCCACCACCTACTGTCACCGAAGGTGACAACAACTCAAGCACTTGTAGCAGCAGCCCCTCCCTTGTCCTGAGTTCATCTTAAAGTGAGTTAGTGGATTAGTGGTTAGTTAGCTTTAGGTTGGTTTTTAGTTAGTTTTAAGTTGGTTTTTAGCTAGTTTTAAGTTGTTTGTTAGTTGATTTAGGTTGTTTGTTAGTTGATTTAGTTAGTTTTTGTGTTGATTTGATTTTTATTATATTTGTTAATTTTGCAGAATTTATTTTAATTATTTGGTTAATTTTTGGGTTGATCTATACATATATAAGTTGATCTAAATTATTTAGGGTTGATTTTGGTTAAGAGTATATAAAAAATGATTTGAATTAATTAATTTGATTTTATGGAATTTTGTATATTTATTTGGATATTTTAAATTTTATGTATATTTTGTTAATGTTATCAATTAATTATTTTAGGTTGAATATTTGAGTTAATTAGGGTTAATCAATTAAGTTAGTAATTTTAGTGTGAATAAAATAATTTTTGATAATTTTATTTAAATTTTTGAGGAATTATTATGTTTATGTGAACATTGGAATTTTGGGGTAATTATGTAATTTGGTTGAAAATATAGTTAAATTATATTTTAAATGGTTTTAGAATTTTATAGAGTATTAGAATAATTTTTATAAATTAATTACTATTTTTAACTAATTAATTCTAATTTTTGAAAATTATATTAAATATTAAATTATTTATTGTTTTGTGATTTAAATGAGTTTTTGATTAATATTATAGTATATTTAAACTATTTAAACAATTAAAGTTTGAATTTGACTATATTATGTTGAATATTTGGAAAGTTGGGTTTTTATTAATATTATATAATTATTTGTGATTTTATTAAATTATGGTGGAAAATAAATGTATTTAGTGTTTTGAAAATTTAATAAATTATATTATGATTTATTATTAATTTTTATAGTTTTTGGTGATTTTAGTATATTAATATTTAATATTTGCTTATTTGTATTTTTGTGAACCTTGGTTGGAAATTATATAGTTTGGGATCCCAATTCAAGGTGTTGAGATACTGTGGAATTTTGAAATGTGTTTACTTGCAAGATTGACTCTACTTCAGTAGAGGGATGTCCGTTTTATAGAGATGTCCATTTTACAGAGAAAACTATGCCCAATTTTTGGTAGTTTTCTCGTAAAATGTGACATCGAATCAATCCTAAATTTATTATTCTAAGTTCGAGTTGAGTCTTCCTTAAAAATTCTAGAAGTTAGAGTTCTATTTTTTAACTGTCATTTTCCTATTTCTGTCTTTTAGTCACCCCTCAAGTCGTGTCTACCAGTCAAGGTCAGACACGATGTGCCAAATGAGCGCTTTTATCTTGTAAGTTAATATTTAAATTGTATGTCAGGTTTTTAAATTAAAAACATATTATATTCTGATGAAATTAATTTTATAAAATTCTAGTCAGTATTCTTCATATGATATTGCATGATTTAATTTATAGTTGATTTATTTTATTGATTATTGTAATTTTCCTCATTTTATTTATTTTCTTTTATTTTAAATAAACTATGGTACAACGGGCTATCTGATGGGTTTCATCAGGATCGTGTGCACACCGGTAAAATATGTAATTATTAATTATATTATTGAGGCTAATGGTTTGGTGATGCTTTGCTCTCGAACACCGCCAGTAGTATAATATTTGTCTATTTAATAAATACTGGACTGAAAGTCTGGTGATGCTTTGCTCTTGGACACCGCTAGTATAGTTGGATTATATTTATTAAATCACTGGGGCCAATGGTCTGGCGGTGCTTTGCTCTTGGACACCACCAGTGATATTGGATTAAGTGATATGACTGTAGCTATGCATCCTGGTGATGTTATGCTCTCGGGATTCGGCAGTCTTGGAGATAAGTGAGTTCTATGACTATTTAAAATTGATAAATTAGGTTCTACCAAATTTTTATACTGAAATGTTTAAAAAAACATTTAAATATTTAATTCTTTCCTTTGAAAAATGGATTTCTTATATATATCAAATTATTTGAATAAAAATTATAAATATATTATATTTCCATAAAAACTTATTTTGAAGGAGATTTTCAAACCACGTTCATTTCTTTATTAACTTATTTAGTGAGGTCTGACTCCCCTTAACTTATTTCTTTTAGGAGTTTGGGAGTTTCCTGTTAGGCCTACTTCCTTCACTGTGTAGCTGCGTCACTGGCTATTCTACGTAGGTCTACTTAATTATATTGTATTTATATTCGTGTACCACAGTAGAGAAAATTGTATAATTGCATATTTTATTTTAGATATTATGTATTTGTAATCTATGCACTGAGATATTATTTTGTATAACAGATGAGGTTATTTTATATATGATGATAGTATGGATTATTTAAATTGAGAAAAATCAGTTTGATAATGTGCATCATGATTTAATTAATTATTGTAAGGTTTTAAAATTTAAATATTCCGCGTTTTCTTTTAAGGCTTACTGCGGGTTTCGGTAGCTTTATATTTTTTCATTCCCTATTGCCGGTCACGTGCCCCTGGGTTCGGGTTGTGACATTTCCAAATAATAAAAATAAAATTAAAAACTAATATAAGAAGTGAAAAAAATTTAATTGTGTTATTTCTTTCAATGAAATAATATTTTAGGTCATATAAATTAATTTTTATATCCATATCAGTATTAATTTCTAATATAGATTGATTTTATACATTAATTGAGTTAAATAGGTTTAAAATAAATGTTTAAATATCGAATAGAAAATGGTAGAAATTGAAAGATGTTAAAAATTAATTATGTAAAGTTTAGAGGTTAAACTATGCATTTGCCTCTTACATCATATGATGCATCAAGTAGCAATAGCCGGGGGGAAAAAAAAAAGATAAATACAAAAAAGTTATAGACGCATTTTTCACTAAAAGACTGATTTTTTTACAGTATTTAGAGATTTGTTGTTTTATGTTTTAACACTTTATTATCCTATCAACTAATGTTATTATTATTTTATAATTAAATATTAATATAGCATTCCATTTTAATAATAAAAATGTTTCACATATAATTTACCATCAATATACTTCTTTAAATACTTTTAAAAATATTATAAATTTATTTTAAAAAATATTTCTTTTTAATCCTAATAAATTAAAAATACATCATTTTTTATATATTGAGAATTTATTTTAATTAGTTGAATGCTATACTATATTAAAAAATAATTTTACTATTAAAAATTTATACTATTTTAACATTTTACCATATATATTTTTAATAATATTACTAAGTGAGTACTAAAATATAAATAAAATCAAACTATAGACTCTTAAATATTATGAAAAATATCACAATTTTTTAAGTGAAAAAAATGCATAGTCAAATGATATTTTATTACACTTTAAAAAAAAAAAACAAAAAGATTCATAGGCAAAGTGTGTCACAAAAAAAAGGCACGTATCAGTCCTTTCTAATTCCATTTTGGAATTATATTGATTTGATATTGGTGTTAATCTGAATATTAATGAATGTTTATCGCTTCATGAGTAGTTAAATAAAAAAATGTGGACATTTAGATATGAAGGGAAGGGTTTGAACCATTCAGATATGAAGAAAAGGGTTTGAACTATCATTCTCTCTTACTTTCTCTTATTATGATGAAGGATTAAATCATTTCAATTAGTTAAAAAAAATTATTTAAGTTACATGTTTGTAAATTTTTAAAATAAGAAGAAAATATTATAAAATGTATAAAAAATTGTTTGGTTGGATATATATATATATATATATATATATATATATATAATTTAACTAATTTATATGAATTTTTAATAATAAAAATTATTATTATTATTATTTTTAGATTAGGAAGAGGAGGAGAGGGAATTCGAGCCGTTCCCTTTTTATGTCTCGCACCGTTAGTGGGCAGTCAAGAAGCAATTATTAATTGAAGATTAGATATAAAATACTTTGATTTGATTTGTTATAATAAAAGACGCAAAAATGAAAAGTGAATACATGTTTCGACAAGTGTTGAAATGCAGTATTCACATGGTCTGATAGTGATGAGAGGGTCAAAGTAGTAGACGTCTGAAAGTTGTATTCTTCTTCATCCATAAAACAAAACAAGAATGAATCATCAAACTTATCTTAATAAAACTTATCTTAATATAATCCTTCGAAAAAAAAAAAACTAATAATAATAAATTGGAGATAAAGAAGACAGACAAACCCATCATCCGTTCCTATCATATGTTACTATATTTTTGGAGAGGAGTCGTATGATGAAGCAGCACCTTTTTGAATTGAAATAAGCCAATCAAAGAAAGAAAGAAAGGAGGTTCTTCATCTTCAGCACCTGGTTTTCACAAATTCCTGGTACGTTTGTCTTAAAATTTCACTGTGATATATAATTAAAATTGTTGCAAATTTATTATATATCTATAATCTGATAACTGTTTGTTTTTTTTCCATGGGCTTGCTAAAACTGGAGATTTTATGTTTTATCATGTGCTCTACTTCATTTTATGTTTTAAAAAATCATTCAAAATTATATTTATACTTAGTTTTGTTTGCTTGATAATTATAAGAGTTTTAGTTTGTTCAGTTGGTGGAATGCTCCTCACGCTCTATTTTGTAATTTGTACGATGAATAGAACTACTGCTATAATGATTCAAAATTATTCTAACATCCAGCAATATGGTGTAATCAACTGGGTGTTTTGGAAATTATAAAATGTGAAATGTGGAGATTTTTTTTCAAAACAAACCAAAAATGAAAAAAAAAAAAGAATTTTATGGTTAACTTTTTTTTTTTCAAAAGTATGGTTCTTCCCAAAATCAATAAAACACGAGATTTTCTCCTCTACTTCCTTAAACACTAAAAATCTACATTCTCAAATTTTGCAATTCAACAAAAATTTTACACAGCTACCATTGATCATATTTTTGTAATAAAATCAACTAATTTATATCAATTTACTGAATGAAATCAATAGAAAAACAACAATATCAATAAAAAAAACATGGACAACACACGTAAATTAATCTGAAAATAACACAACAATAATCTGAAAAAAATAAATAAAACAATAAAGAACTACAAAACAACCATTAACAAGAAAAAAACAATCCCACAAGAAACCTTCAGAAGCATAACAACCACAAACAACCTTTCAGCTCAAAAAATAACAAACAATCTCATAATAACCTTACAACGAACCCTTCAACAACCAGAAAAAAACACAAAACAACAACCACCACTTGAAAAGAAACCAACATAAAGAATAAGATGTAGAAGAAGAATAGAACCCAACAATTACCCAAGTATTAATAACCAAAAAATGAAATTTAACACCTACCATTAAAATTATTGATGATTTGTAACATAGTGAGTTTTTAATAGGTAAATTTAAAAAAAAAAAAGATGAAGAAGTAAAAATTTATAAGATTTGAGATGAAAATCTAATTGTAAAGTGTATGGATTTGCTCTTTTTCAATAAAAACATGCAAAATTTCTTCTTGAACAAATTAGTTTTGTAAATCTTGTGATGGTTAGAGTTGGGTTTGCAAGAAGAGATGAAAAAGAAGAGGAAGAGAATGACACACATAAAAATAAATAAATAAAACATGAGAAAGTTAAAACTGAAAAAACAAGTAAACTAAAGTTAAAAAAAAATAGGGATCTTTTCATATATAGAACAAAACGTAAAAAATTTATCAAAAATGGTGTTGACCGACAAACCTTTCAATATTGGTTTTTCAAAGTTTTTTCTTTAAAAAATGGAACACTTTCTTTTCCTTCAAGCGGTCTTCATCTTTCTAAACTTTTTTTACTACCTTTTCATTTTCTCAACATTTTTTTCCAAATTCTGTCTTTTTTTTCCCAATATATTTTTTTCTTCAAACATTTTTTTATTGTCTTCATTTTTTTAACGTTTTATTTTTCTTCAAATGTCTTACTCTATATTAATTCAATTCAACTGCAGTGTTTTTTTTTTTAAAACCAGTAGCTTCAATTAAAATGTATATCTTTTTTTCTTCAATTGAATAATTATGAAATAAATATCTACAACTGTTGTAACAACAAGTAATAAATAAAATTTTCCCCTTTTGTGTTCTTAACGAATAAGGATTTTTGGTTTTTTTATTATGTTTATTAACATGTTTAACAAGTTTTTTGTTCTTATTTGTTTTTTTTTTTTGTTGGATGTTCTTTTTTTTTTCGTTTCTTGTTTGTTGTTCTTTTATTAAGGCCATAAAAAAAAATTTTACTTTTATTAGTATTAATAATATAATAATTTTTAAATATATTTCATTATTTTTTATTTTTTATGTGATTTTTTTGTTTTTAAACAAAAACAACAAAAATAACAAATGAAAACAACTAAAAACAACAACTGAAACAATAAAATAACAAAAATCAACAAAATTTTGCAGTTGTTGATTTTTATTTTTTTTCAATTGTTTTTTTTCACTATTAATAATAAAATTAAGGTCATAAATAAAATTTTAACTTTTATTAGTATTAATAATAAAAATAATAATTTTTTTGATATATTTTATAATTTTTTATTATTTTTTGTTGTTATTTTTTATTTTCAACAAAAATTGCAATTGTTGATATTTGTTGTTTTTCCAATTTTTTTATTATTAATAATAAAATTAAAGCCATAAATAGAATTTTACTTTTATCATTATCAACAATGAAAATAATAATTTATTTGATATATTTCATAAGTTATTTGTTGTTTTTATTTTAAAAAAAATAATTATTGAATACTATGGGTAATTTTTAGTTTAATTAGTTTAATTTTTAAATTATAAATAATAATGAAAAAAATTATTGAAGACTATAGATAATTTTTAATTTAATTAGTTTAATTTTTATATTCTAAATAATAGTAAGTTTCAAAATTAATTTTTTATTCAGAATATAAAATTAAAATTATTTAAAATATTTAAATTAAATTATTTTAAAAAATACAAATTAAATAAATACATACAATCAATTTCAATTAAAATAACTTCAAAAATAATAAATAGGTAAACAAATTACAAAATTTGAAAAAATGAAAAAAAAAAAAAAAAGCAAAAAATATCGATTTCATGGAATGAAAACACGAAGGGACAAAGTTGACCGAAAAGAATAAAGGAAACCACAAATGAAATGACTGTACCTTAATTGTCCACAGGTAAAATTTCCTAAAAAAATATAATTTTACTTGAAATGTGAAAGTCCATTAAGAAAGGCAAATGAAGGTTTTTAGAAAAATTAAAACGAATTTAAGGAATGAACAATAATTAAAAGGGAATATAGTATTAAAACGAATTTAAAGAATGAACAATAATTAAAAGATAATAGAGTAAGAAGAACAATAAACAGAAGAATATAAGGAATTTGAATTTTCAATAATTCTATATCTCTACCTAACTTATCCCTAAGTTAAAATTTTGAATACCCACAATCTTTTTTATAAGATTGAGATTATAAAAATTTGAGACTCACTCTTTAATCTTACACAAATAAGAGTTTTAAGGTTAACTATTCAACTAAATGAAGAAGATTTTCTAGACTCACTCTTAAACCAATTTCCATCTATAGACTCACTCTTAAACCAATTTCCAAGTGTTTTAATGACTAAACACTTAAATCAATTCCATTAGAAATATATCTCACTTCCTTTTTAATCTATCCCAAGAACTAGATGAAAATGAAGCTCTAAGTTCTATTTCTATCACACAACCAAACTCTCACAAGAGTTAATTAATACAAGGAATATTGATACAAAGAAAAATGAAGCTTAATGAATGGTTAGAGAGTTTTTTTTATAATCAAAGAGTAGTGTAATATGTGTTCTTGTTATCACACTTCTAGAGCACATATATATAGGTTAAGCTTAAAAAATATGGCTATTGGAGCCAATAATTATTTTCCAATGTCTCTTTTTTTAAAAAAAAAATCAAAAATATATTCATTGGATATTTTTGAAGTTTATTGTCACTATGGAAGCAACACTTCTATCGTAGCCTACTGTTGAAATAAGCTTTCTATCACCATGACAACCTTACTTCAATCATAGCCTACTATTCACATTATGTCTCCAACATCTCTTTTCTTAATTTTAAAAGTATGTCCATCGGGCCATCACCATAGAAGTAGAGCTTTAGTCGCAACCTATTGTTGAGTTTGGCTTTCTGTCACCATAGCAGTCTTACTTTAGTCGCAACTTACTATTGAGCTCACAATGATAACCTTACTTTAGTCGCAGCCTACTATTGAGCTGAATTTTGACTTGACTTTATTTGAGAGTAATATTGTACCTATGCTTATAATCACACTCAAATAAAAACATATTAAATGCTTAAAATTAAGTTTGTTAAAATCAAAGTTAAGATTGATTATTGCAAAGGTCAACAATCTCCTCATTTTTTATTTTAACAAACTTATTTTGAGTTTGAGAAAGATAATATAAAGTGAAGTGTGTGTTGATTTGAATCCCAAAAGTATGTGAATTATACTCCCCTTTAATTTATGCATATTATAAAAATAATGAATTTAAGGAGTAAGGAATTCAAATAATGAAGAAAATCAATGGAATGAGAATGATACAAATTCTAAAAATAATGAAATTTTAAGAATCTCCCTCATTGTGCTATAAAAATATTAATTGAACAACTCTTAAAAAAAATTCAATTGAAAAAGATACCAATTAAAATATTTAATATATTTTTTTTATTACTCTCCTTTTTGGATATGATAAGAAATAGAAATTTATAAATAATCTCCCTTGACAAAAATAGAAACAACATAAAATATAACATGAAGGACATAAAAATATGGCTTAACATAACAAATGTGTTAAAAACATAAAAACATGATAATATAATCATTAAAATTAATGCTAGGCAACATGGAAGGAAATAATTTCAAACATATGAAAAATAATTAGTAGCACTTAACATATCACAAATATAGTACATATTTCATATGATCATATAGAACTTAATTCTAAAGGAAACAAAAGACTAAAAACTAAAACAATGAAAACAAAGATAGACCAAATCTTAAAAAAATTTATTTCCATCTAGCCAAAACATGTCCATCTAACCAAGTATCACATATGCACACATATAAACAAAGTAAGCAAAACAAAGCTTTTTCTCACATATAAAAATTTGACAAAACTAGCCACACTTACAATGTTACTATGCATGCATAAAACTAAATTATGTAAAATAAATTCAAACAACTATGCATAAAATAATTAATTCAAACTCAAATATTTCTCCCCATTTGTCAAAATGCAAAAAGAAATTTTAAGAAAATAAAAATTGCATTAATGAAAAGGATAGAGTTATAATGATATTAAAATATCAATTGTAAACAAGAAATAAAATTAACAGCTCATGGCTTATATCTAGAAAATAAACCAAACCTAAACTAACACAAAATAACCATAAAAATAAACTAACAACTCAAAGCTTAGATTTGAAAAATATACTAAATAAAAACTGACGAAAAACAAACAAAATAATTTATTTAAACGTATTTACTGAAAATCGCCATGATTTCACATGAAAATAGTCCAACCATCAATTAAGCATAAAATCAAGACAAACTAGAACCATCAGTCATGCCTAGTTCATGTTTAATGAAATTCAATCTCTCTTCATTGAGATGTTTGGTAAAGATATCTACAAGTTGATTATTTGTATCAACAAATTCAAGTGAGATATCACCAATTTACACATGATCATGCAAGAAATGATGCCTAATGTCTATATGCTTAGTTCTAGAATGCTGAATTGGAATTTTGCAAAGGTTTATAGCACTTGTATTATCACATTTTTTTGGAATGTGATCAAGTTTTATACCATACCAATAATTGTTGTTTTTGCCATAAGACTTATGAACAATAAAGACTTGTTGTAATATATTCAGCTTTAACAGTGGACAAGGCAACTGAAACTTATTTCTTACTAAACTAAGAAACTAAACATTGTCCTAAAAATTGATAAGTTCTGGAAGTGCTCTTTATATCTAGTAAACTATCAGCAAAATACGCATCCGAATAACTAATTAAGTCAAAAGATGAACTACTAGGATAGCAAAGTCCTAAATGCATTGTTCCACAAAGACATTTGAAAATTCTTTTGATTGCATTCAAATGAAACTCTTTAGGACTTTATTAAAATCTAGCATTCAAGTAAGTAGCAAACAGATATCACGTCTACTTGCAGTTAAATAAAGAAAGGATCTGATCATACCTTTAAATCGTTTTTCATCAACCAGCTTTCCGTTCTCATCATAATTAAGTTTGGTAGTGGTACTTATAGGACTTTTGCTTGATTTAGCTCCATTCATGCCAAACTTATTGAGAATATCTTTTATATATGTAGTTTGATTGTTAAATATCCCATCCTTACATTATTTGATTTGTAGTCCAAGGAAGAATTTGAGTTCACCCATCATGCTCATTTCAAATTCTCTTTGCATCAACGTGGAAAATTTCTCACACAAGCAATGGTTAGTAGCACCAAAAAGTATATCATCAACATAAATTTGAACAATTAATAAATCATGCTTGGATTTCTTTATGAATAGAGTTGTGTCAACCTTTCCTTTAGAGAAACCTTTCTCTAATAAAAGGTTACTCAACCTTTCATACCAAGCTCTAAGAGCTTGTTTTAATCCATACAATGATTTAGAAAGTTTAAATACATGACTTGGAAAATCAAAACTTTCAAAACCCGGAGGTTGTTCAACATATACATTCTCTTCAATGAAACCATTTAAAAATGCTTTTTTAACATCCATTTGATAAAGTTTCAAATCCATGAATGATGCAAATGCAAGTAGCAGTCTAATAGCTTTTAACCTTATAACCGGGGCAAAGGTTTTATCATAATTAATGCCTTTCTCTTTATTATAACCTTTAGCTACTATTCTAGCTTTGTTTTGAGTTATGACACCTTGTTCATTCATCTTATTTCTAAACACTCGTTTGGTGCCTATAATATGACGATGTTTAGGTCTATGAACTAAGGTCTATACCTTATTTTTCTCAAATTGATTTAACTCCAATTGCATAGCAATGACCCAAAATTCATTACTCAAAGCATCATCAACATTTTTGGGTTCAATTTAAGATATGAATGCCAAATTAACAATAGACTTAATTTGAGATCTAGTGGTTACCTCTTTTGTAATGTCACCTATCATGAGATCTTGAGGATGTGCTTTCTTGAATTGCTAATCCTTTTTGGAAGTTCATCCTTCAAGGTAGGCTGAGACATCTCCTCATTGTCCTCTTTACTTGGACCTTCAAGTTTTAAAGGTTTACTAGCATTTTCTTCTTAAGTGTTTACATCCACATGCTCATCTATAAAATCATCAACACTACAAACTCCCTTTCTAGGATCTAATGAGTTTGATTCATCAAATACAACATGCATTGACTCTTCAATTACTAGTGTTCTTTTATTAAAGAATCTATATGCTTTGGTAGAAGTAGAATAGCCTAGGAAAATTTGTCATCGGCTTTAGACTTAAATTTTCCAAGATTATCCTTGGTGCTTAATATAAAGAACTTGCATCTAAATACTCTAAGATATGAGATTTTAGATTTTCTATTATTCCAAAGTTCAGTCTTTTGAAAACTCTATTTAAAATGTAGCAAGATGTGTTAACGGCTTTCGCTTAAAAGTATAGTGGTAAGTTACACTCATGAAGCATTTTTCTTGCCATTTCCACTAAAGTTCTATTTTTTCTTTCAATTATCCCATTTTGTTGAGGAGTTCTAGGAGAAGAAAATGTATGTGAAATACCATTTTCATTACAAAAGCTTTTGAAGAATTCATTTTCAAATTTGATTCTATGATCACTTTTAATAAATGAAGTACAAGAACCTTTTTCTTTTTGAACTTTTTTGAAAAATTTTCAAAAGCTTTAAATGCATCATTCTTATGAACAAGAAAACAAACCCAAGTGAATCTAGAGTAATCCACTGAGACTAGCAATTCTAGTTGGTTCAAACAAATTCATATGTATAAGTTCAAGTGGTCTAGAGGTGGACACTACATTTTTTAGGTTAAATGAGGACTTGGATTATTTTACAGTTTAGTAAGCATCATAAGGTTTATCCTTAGTGAATTCAAGCTTAGGTAAACCAATCACAAGTTTTTATTTACAAATATCATTCAAAAGCTCAAAATTTGCATGTCCTAACCTTTTATGTCTTATCTATGTGTCATGGGAGATAGACAATAAGCATTTTATGTTTTTATTATCAATTTTATTTAAATCAATAACATAAACATTGTATACTCTTTCATCACTAAAAATTACTTTGTCTTTTTCAAAACTACTAACAAAGCAATATCTATTATAGAAAGTGACTTTATTCCCAGGTCACGTAATTAAATTATACTTAACAAATTATGTTTAAAACTATAAACAAGCAACACATAGTGTATAGACAAGGATTGAGGATTACCAATTTCTCCAATGTTAATAATCTTTCCTTTTGTATTGTCCCCGAATGTGACATGTTCTCTATCCTTTACATTAAGCTTATTGAATTGCTCCTTATCTCCCGTCATGTGTCTTGAACATCCATTATCCAGATACCACTTGTTTTTTGTTATTGTGGATTTCAAGCACACTTACAAAAAAAAAATTAAGTATTCTTTTAAACCCAAACCTTTATTAGACTAGGTTGGTTAGTCTCAAGATAATCCAAATGCAGTAAAATTATGTGTAGTCTTTTATAAAAGTACACATTGTTTGTGTGTCCTTTGATCATACAATATGAACATACAACATTTTCAATTTTATTTCTCCTAGGATGATATGCTTTCTTATTGTGTGAAACATGCCTTTTGGGTTTGAAATAGAGTTTCAAACATAGCTTTTTATATATTTGAAACATGCATTTTATGTCTCACACTGTGACTCCTAATATTATTAAGAGTCATAGTGTGAGACATACATTGACAATGACAATGTGTATTTTGATAGGTTTATGCGACATGTTTAGGTGCATTGTGTTGTGCAACATTCTTATAAGTATTGTGTCTAATATACATGTAAGCATATTTTGGTTGTGGTCTTCTAGCATGAAACCTACTTCTTTATGTCATATAGGATTGGATCTTATGAGACTTTCCTTTAATATTTGACACTTATTAGCCTTAAAAGCTTAAGTCTCAATTGATTTAGAGGTAGAGGGAGTGGAATTATGTGATGCTTTAACAAATTTCATATGTGATGATAACGATAAGGAATGAGTCATTCCATTTTTATATTCTAATCCATGAGTGTTTCCATGGAGTTTTTGAGAGTCAAGAAGATTATCTAAACTCTCATTTCCTTTTTAGAATTTGAAAATGGAATTCTTCAATTCTAATAACTTATTAGAAAATTTATGATTTTCATTATTTACTTTCTTGAGTTGCTCTTCCAAAGAATTAAGAGATTTTAAGTCATTATAAAGTTTATCATTTAACTTACCAATAACAAGATTGGAAAATTCATTTATTAAATTTTAAAATTCCTTGGTTAAGCTAGATAATTCATACTTATAATGCTTTTTTTTGGCAAGTAATCTTTTGCACTTAACTAAGAGTTTGCTTACAATAGAGCTCTCAACATCATAATCATCATCATATTCACAATAATCATCATAAGAAGAGTTAGAAGTATATGGCACCTCATTTTCATTTTCAAGATCTATAAAGCAAAGGTTGGCCACTTCTTGTTGTTCCTTTTCTTCTTCAGATTCAAAAGAGTCATTCCAAGTAGCTTTAAAAGCTATTCTCCTTTCTTTTCTTCCTTTGCCTTTGTATTTGAGCCTTAGGCATTCACTTTTAATACGTTCAGGCTTCTTGGATTCATAGCATGAGACTTATTTATTCTTTACGAAGTCACTCCTATCAAATAATGGTTTAAAGGATTAAAAAGAAAAAGATTTACTCTCCATGATCTTGAATTCTAACAACTAAGTACCTAGAACCCAAGCTTTAATATCAACTGAAAGTGCCTTAGAGGGGGCGGGGGGTGAATAAGGCAAATAAAGGATTTTAGAAAAATTAAAATGAATTTACGAAATGGACAATAATTGAAAAAGAATAGAGTAGGAAGAGTAATGAACACAAGAATTTAATGAGTTCAGATTCTCAATAATCCTACGTCTCTACTAACTTATCCCAAAGTTAAGATTTTCAATACCCACAATCTTATTCACAAGATTGAGATTACAATAGTTTGAGGCTCACTCTTTAACTTTACACAAATGAGAGTTTTAAGGCTAACTCTTCAACCAAACAAACATGAGTTTCTAAGCTCACTCCTAAACCAATTACCAAGTGTTTTAATGGCTAAACACTTAAACCAATTCTACTAGAAATATACCTCACTTCCTTTCTAATCTATCGTAAGAATTAAATGAAGATAAAGTCTTATTTTTATCACACAACCAACTCTCACACTTAAACCAATTCCACTAAAAATATACCTCACTTCCTTTCTAATCTATCATAAGGAATTAAATGAAGATGAAGTCTTATTTTTATCACACAACCAACTCTCACAAGAGTTAATCAATACAAAGAATATTGATACAAAAAAAAATGAAGCTTAATGAATGCTTAGAGAGTTTTTTTTTTTTTTTAATAATCAAAGAGTAATATAATGTGTGTTCTTGTTATCACATATCTAGAGCACATATATATAGGTTAAGCTTAAAAAATATGACTATTGGAGCCAATAATTATATCTCCAATGTCTTTTTAAAAAAAAATCAAAAATATGTTTGTTGGATATTTTTGAAAATTGATGTCACAATGGAAGCAAGGCTTTCGTCGCAGCCTATTATTAAGACAAGCTTTTTGTCACCATAGCAGTCTTACTTCAGTCGCAACCTACTGTTCACATTATATCTCAAATGTCTCATTTCTTAATTTCAAAAATATGTTCGTTAGGTCATCACTACACAAGTAGAGCTTTAGTCACAACTTACTGTTGAGCTTGGCTTTCTATCACCATATCAGGCTTACTTTAGTCGCAGCTTACTATTGAGCTTACCATAGCAGTCTTGCTTCAATCGCAGCTTACAGTTGAGCTGAATTTTGACTTGACTTTAAAAGTAATATTATACCTATACTTATAATCACACTCAAATAAAATATATTAAATTCTCAAAATTAAATTTGTTGATATCAAAATTAAGATTGTTTAGTGTTAAGTTGAATAAAATGTTTCAATCACAATGTGGAAAGATACAATCAACCATAAGCCCACAACTTAACATAGCCCAAACAATTAATACAACATAAGGACAAGAAAACCTAAAGCACAACACCTGCCTCCATAAGAGTGAATTTTTTTCTAATGATTAATTCATAAAACAAAAGTCAATAAGCTAGAAGCTAAATAGGGATCAACACCCTTACAATAACCATCATCCATAATAGATAGTCATAAGTTATACTTCTACTTTTAGTAGACATTTATATATAAGTATATCATTTGACTATCAAAGCAAAAAGACAAATATATAAACTAGCATTTTCACAGAGCTGGACATAAGAGATAAAGAGCTTGCAGAGTCAGCTTTCGTAGGCATTAGAGTAGAAGAGGATCTTGCCATGTCTTTTATATGAAATTTTCTAATTTTCCTTGAAGTGCTTGGTTTAGTTATGCCTGGGGATGAGGCGCCTAGGAGAGACTCCATGGTGAGCATGGCACACTCAAATTTCTCGGCAGGAGAGGTAACTACTGGATTAGACTTTAATGGGCTTTCCACAGCTAGGACTAATTAGGAAGAGTTATTGGTAATAAAAGGGCTGCTTGGGCTTGGGTCTGGCTTAAAAAACTTGGCTTTGGGAGCTGAGAATTCAACTTGGGCTTAGCCTTCATTTGGAATAAGGGCTAAATCTTTTCTCTTTGAATTATTCCTTTCTGTCTCGTTTGAAGAGAAATCCGGGATGGGACTTTCTATGTTCTTCATCTTGACAGAGTCATCATTGCCAGCTTCTCCTAGTTGTACATGCTTTGCCAGACTATCTTCTGATAGAAGCTCCAAAGTAGAGGCATGAGGTGAATGCGCTTAAGTGTGAACCTCCGGATTAAGAGAAAGCTTCTCAATGTAGCTAGCCAACTGAGTAGGGACAGAGCATTCTTCCTTTGACAATGGTTGATGCAACACTGCTTTCCTCATCGGAGAAGCTTGAATCCACGGCCCATAAGCTTTGTTGCTATAGACACATACTGTGATTTCTTCTTTTGTGATATAGGTTGGACAATTCATGGTACATAAGTTTCAAAATCCAGGAAGCCTCTCATATTGCATAACCACCCATTTACTGTTCTTATCAATTTTATTCATAAAACCTTAGGCAAGAGTTTTCTGAAGATCAACTCGAAACCGTAGTCTCATAATATGAGAAAAGAAATTATCATAATAGAGTTTATCATATCGATGGCTAGCAGTTCATCAAACATGGTATAAGCAATTTTAACAGCATTTTCCCTAGTAATCTGATTAAGAGGCAAACCAAATATTTGAACCTAAAAGCATTCAGAGTTAAAATCTAGTTCATCAAAAGAGAGGGATGAGTTCCAGTCGATAAAAACCATGAGCGATCTATGAATAGATTAGGGAACTCCATTTTTAATCCTGTCTTTCTCTTCAGATTTCTTAAAAACCAACAAGAAAATATTTTTGGAGCCTCCCTCTTAGACTTTAAGATCCGAGATAAAAGACCAAACCTATGAAAGGATATTGAGGAGGATGTTTGTTGTATATATTCTTGGACTCAGGATTTTGCAAGCAAGTTGGTTCCCCAAGTGGTTTGGTAAAGGCTCCATTGAGGTGTTGAGCTCAAGAGTTGGGATATTGTTATTAGAAGATTTCTGTTGACCAGAATAAAAAACTGGTTAAGTAGTAGTGTCGGAGGTTCCCATTAATGAGAGTTGAGAAGTAGCTGAGAGAGGAGTAAATGCACAGAAAAGAAAAAAAGAGGGAATAGTTGAGAGAAAACTATATCCCATATCTATCGGCTATCTATTTTATCTACATTAATTTGGGAATTAATGATCATAGGAGTGAATTTTAGGAGGCTTAGGGCCTATTTGGTTAATCCTTCGCTGATACCTTATAACAACATAACATGTAAATATTTACATCCTTTAATGTTTGGAATTAATAATAAATTCATTATTTTATTAAGAAATTATAATTTAAAAAATATTGAAATTTCGATATTTTTATACTTTAAAAATATAAAAAAGTGTATGATATAAAAAAATAAATTAAATATGGTATAATATTATAAATTTAATCAAATATTGAGAATAAATATATATTTTTATAATATTTAATTTTCATAAATTTTTTTTGTTAAAGTTTAATTTAATTTGATTTCTTAAAATTTTTATTGTTTTTAAATATTATAATAGTATATAAAAGGTAAATTGATTTTTTCAAAAGAATTGAAAACAAAAAGTTAATTAAAGATCGTATAATACTATAGATTAACAAAATGAGAATCAATATATCTTTTTTATTTAAGTTGATTTTTTCAAAAAAAATTTTTGTTGTAGTTATAATTTTTAATGTAATTTGATTTAATTTAATTATAATTGTTTTATTATTTTTAAAGTTATAGTAGTATAAAAGAAAATGAATGATTTTTATTAAAAAAATAAATCAAATATGGTACATTAAAAATTCAATACCTAATTAAATTTAGAATACTACACCATATTTAATTTAGAATACTAAATTTAATTAGGCATTGAATTGATTAAATATGGTGTAGTTATAATTTGTTTAATTAATTAAAATTTTCAAATAAATTAATTAAAAAGTAAGTTTGATATATATTTTTGAAATTTTTTCTTCTGAAAAATCTATAAATTTTAGATTATTTATTTAGCTATTGAAATTTTAAAATTTTAGCTCAAATTATATTCATATTAGACGTGTTTATTTGTTATTTATCAAATAAGAATATGCTATTGATTTACAATTTAAAAGGTAAATAATTAAATTTATTTATTTAACATCAGATTCAGAATCGTAATTCTTCTCCACAAATATTAGAAAAAAAATCCAGTAAAGAACATTTTTTTGTTTTTTAACAAAAACACAAAACCAAAATTAAATTAATGGTGTGCTGGAAGAAAAAAACAAAATCAGTTTCATAAAATGATACCAAACACAAGCTACTTGTTTGCGTGTACATTTAAAAGAGCAATGAAAATAAATGTGGAGGAAGCAAATTTCTATTTTATTTATTTATTTTTTTTTTACCAAATAAACATAGCATTAAAAAACCACCTTAGTACGAAAACTACACAGAGAGAGAATTGCGTGGCTACCAACCAGCAAGAGGAAGCAAATTTCCATTTTTCATCAATAATTACACAAGATTTTGTGGGTGCAACCATTGCTAGATAGAGATATGTTTGTCCAGTTGTCCCTAGCAACGTTTAAGGTCATCTTCTGCCTTTTACGTCGTCGAATGAAAGCAGCTTTCCAAATTTTCGAATGCAGACATAACCCGCACCATGTAGGGGCTTGGTTGAAAGAGAAAATTATTATAGGGGGCAAAAGTTAAAAATAAAAAATAATTAAGGATTAAAATATTTATGTGCATTTGGTTTGGTTTTTGTGTAGTCTACGTTCAATTCGTTTTCGAGTATTAGAATCCAAAATTAATTTTAATTCAATTCGATTTTTAATGTAAAAATTTTGATTAATAAAAAAAAATCAAATTAACCGAATTTATTTTTATTTTTAAAATATATTAAATAATATATAAATAATAATAATTTAGTTTAAAATTTTAAATAAATTAAATTTCAATTTTAGTTTACTCGGTTCAACTTTTGATTAAAAGGTTAGATTTACTCGTTTTAATTTTGGTTTCCTAAAAGTTTGATTTGATTCAATTTTTGTGTTTACAAATTTGGTTAATTCAGTTTTATTCTCATTTCTAAATCCAAATAATGCGAATCTAATCGAATAAAAAAAAACTTATAAAGAAATAAATTTAAAAATTTTATGTTAAAATATGTCATTTGATTCAGTCTAATATTTATTTTTAAGGTTAATTGCTAATTTTGCTATATTACACTTCTTTTCTCTTAATATTTAAAAATACATTTTTTTCTTTTTCTTAATATAATAGTATTGACCCTTTTGTCCATTTTTTTAATTAAAATTATCATTAACTAATATAAAATTATCAAAATAATTTTTGATATCTAATATAATTATTATTTGTCTCCACAATTTGACCCTATAATACTATTTATTTCGAAACCTTTAAAATTTATATTTTTCATTATTATATCTAATTTTATTGAAATTTACGTTGAAATTATTATTAATTATTATAAAATTATGATTACATCATTAATATAAAAAAATACTTAATTTTAACTTTAATCTACTCAAACTTTCAATTTATTACTTTTAATTTAAAATATTTTTATTTACATATTAGTTTGAAATATTTATATTGCATGAAAAAATTAAATCAACTAAATTCAATTTTATTCTTTTTTATTTGAATTGTTAGTTAAAATGTTGAGTGTAAGAAATAAATTATTTAAATTTATTTTTTATATCATGATTGAAACAATTTTTAATTAAAGGTTATTTTAATTAAATTTTTAATAAAAATTAAAAATATAATAGTGGAAAATGTATACTTTTATAAATTTTAGCAGTAAATAATATAATATGGTAAAATATATACTTTTATAAAATTATAATTAGTAATTTATATTTCATTTAAGGTATAATTAACATTACAAAAAGAATGAAAAAATATATTTTTTAATTATAAAATAACAAGTGGTACCATATGATAAATAGAGGGCCAAGTAGCAATAAACCCTTATTTTTATGATTATAATTTTTCACTTTATTCAAATTACTTTTATTTAATTTGTACCTTATGTTTTTTATTTAAACGTGAATTTTTATTATCTAAAATAATTTATTAAATTTTATCTTACATAATATATTCAAGTTGTAACATTTATTAAAACACTTTTTTTTAAAAAAAAAAATTATATGAATATTTTTTATACGCTGTCTTAAAAAGATAATATCATTACATCAAAAATTGTAGTAAGATATATTATAACATTATCTTTATAAACTACATTCAAATAAAATGTCTTCTAGGTTAAAAAAAAAAGGTCAGCTACTAATTAATTTAAATATAAGGCACCTATTAAATGTGTTCAATAGGGTATAATTGAGTCCAGTCAAACAGAATTTTAACTAGTTCGGTCTTAATTTATTTATAATTGAGTTAAACTCACTATACCACTTAGTGTTCATAAGCTATTTACTATGTTAAATGAGCTTGAAAAATTTTTAAAAATGTAAATTATAAATTCAAATTATACATTAAAAAATTAAAAATATATTATTTACTAAATAAATTACAATATATTTAATAAAAATTATAATTTTATTCTAATAATATATTTTTTAAAATATTTTTATAATATAAATTTATATATTATATATCTAAAATTAAATTATTAAACATTAAAATTACGAGTTACCTCATAAATTTATATTTGAGTTTGTTCATGAATTTTACGAGTTGAATTTTATATAATTTGACTTTAGTTTGTTTACTAAATGAATTTTAATATACAATTTTGAACGAATTTGTATTAAATCAAACACCAACTTACTCGTAAATAGCTCAGACTTATTTATGAATCAAGAAAAAAATAATGATAAAAAAAGAAATAAGAGGAAGAAAAATTATGCGTTTTGCATATAGCGAAAAAAAAAAAACATGGGAGAATAAACCACTGATTTAGATGGTTCTTTTGGCTTGAAATGATAGAGCTAATAGAGTTGGGACATGAAACCTTCCTGCCAATCAAATGCTTTAATCCGGTAATATAATATTTTACTGACGAAAAATTGTTTGATCTTAGAAATCAATCAAATTTTTTTTTTTTCTTTTTTGTAAATATTATAAACGGAAATGATTTATACTACGGGGAGCGATACCAACAATGCTGCTACTACCCAGGAAACGACAATAACTCCATCCCTTACAAGTTTACAGCCCCTCTATTGAAAGTAAAATATGAAGAAATTCTTTTTTTTTTTTTTGTTAATTGCAGGTAGCGACAATACTGTTACTGTCGCTACCTGCCAGATGTATCGCCATCCTTCGATAAAACTGCATTCAAACTCCAAAGTCCAAACAATAACTAAATTTGTTTTCATGCAGAGAGACTTCTCATTACAGGAAAACTTCAACGTGTGGTGTTAGGCATTTAACACATCCCAAGCCTCTAATCAATCTGTCTTCGAACTCTTTTTTTATTTGCTTTCAAGAAACATTAGGGAAAAAAACCGAGAACCCAGAAAACAGATTTGCAGGAGATTGAAGGAAACGGGAGAAGAAGAAGAAGAAGAAGAGAACAATAATGGAGAAGAAGGAGAATGGAATTGTAACAATGAACGAAGTGGAAACACCCAAAAATATAACAATAAAAGGCATTCTGAGTTTATTGATGGCAAATATTGATGAGAAAGATGATAGGAGTGTGATTTCACTTGGCATTGGTGACCCTTCTGCTTATTCTTGTTTTCACACTACACCCATCGCTCAAGAAGCTGTTGTTGATGCTCTTCAATCTGATAAATTCAATGGCTATGCTCCTACTGTTGGCCTTCCTCAAACTAGAAGGTAATCTGTTATTGTCAATTGAATTCTTTATTTAGTTGTGTTAAATTCAATTTTATTTAGAGCGTTATAGGCCCATTTGGCTCTTTCTGGGTCTAGTTTTAAGAATTGTCTTCATGCAGAGTTGAATTTGGTGCATTATTACTCATTTTAAAGGATACAATTTGTGACAGAGTTTGTGCTTTTTAATTATTGCAGCTCATAATTGCTGTCCTGTGCAGTTGTGCTCAAATAATTTTGCATCTTCCCTTACCATTGTAGCTCTGCCATTTGTTCTTTCCCACCTTATTTTTCTATGTAATTCTTCATTTCTCTGTTCTTACAGCCATAATTGAAAGTAATCAAGATTGAATGATCTGGGTTCGTTCTTCAGTTGGTCTTAATTCTTATTGCAGTTGCAGCTGAAACAATCCAGAATCATTGTTTAGGCTTGCTTTATCAAATTTTTTACGTGCTTGCTCAAATTCTTAAACCTTAGCTCTAATTAGCTTGTTATTTCTTTTCTGTACAATTGAAATTTGAAGTGCTAAAGTGGATTAGGGCTTAGGTTCTAAATTTCTCATTTGTCATCTCATCTGGTATATTATTTGAGAGTTGAAACCATCACATGAAACTTACAAATTTAAGGGGACTCTTCTAATTATATGGTTTATGTGGTTCCATATGCATTCTCTTTCTCTTGGACAGGGCAATTGCTGATTACCTATCTCGCGATCTTCCCTATAAGTTATCGTCTGAAGATGTTTTTATTACATCTGGTTGCACACAAGCAATTGACGTAGCTTTGGCAATGCTTGCTCGTCCTGGTGCAAATATATTGCTTCCAAGGCCATGCTTCCCAATTTATGAGCTTTGTGCCGCTTTTAGAGGTCTTGAAGTTCGGCACTTTGATCTTCTTCCAGAGAAAGGTTGGGAGGTTGACCTCAATGCTATTGAAATGCATGCAGATCAGAATACTGTTGCAGTTGTTATTATAAACCCTGGGAATCCTTGTGGAAATGTATATTCTTATCGACATCTAAAAGAGGTTAGTAGTTCAGGACTTGGCTCTAAGTGCGAAGAATAAAGAGCATAAGTTAATTTTGCATGGTTTTGTTGTTAAACAATTAATGAGTCTTAATTACTCGCATGTTGTTTTCAGATTGCAGAAACAGCTGAAAAGCTTGAAATTCTTGTTATTGCTGATGAAGTTTATGGGCACCTTGCTATTGGGAATAATCCATTTGTACCCATGGGAGTTTTTGGATCCATTGTTCCTGTTCTTACTCTTGGTTCTCTGTCCAAGAGATGGATAGTGCCCGGATGGCGGCTTGGTTGGTTTGTGACGACTGACCCATCAGGAATGTTTAGGAATCCCAAGGTTTATTCTCTTATCCCTTCTCGGTGTGTGACTCTGTAATTACAGCATTTCTTTACCACGGGTATCTAACATTGGATTTTATTTCTTAAAAGTGTAGCAGATGCATATCCTCACATTACAACTGAAAACATGCTCCTCCATAAGAAATATAAAATTTCTCTGTCTTGTTGGATTGCAGCATGTTCATAAGCCTATTACTTTCTGGGATGTTTAACTAACATCTATTTTGTCACTCCAATCTTTCTCCCTCCATCATCCTGTCATCACTTCTTCACAGATAGTGTATGTGTAAAAATCCAGTTGCTAAGCAAATTATTAGGTTCTTATACTGTTCATTGCATCTAAGATTACTTGTGGCCTCCACTTCATTTTCATGTTGAACTTTTATAATATGCTTAATCCATCATTTGTTTGTTGCAGTAAACATCCTGAAAATGTAGTCTTCTAAAAAATTTGGACTCTGATAATATATCAATTTATACTTTCTTCATCTTCTTTAAACTCAGGTTGTTGAGCGTATTAAGAAGTACTTTGACATTTTAGGAGGACCTGCAACTTTCATCCAGGTTTGTATAATTCCATGTGCTCATGTGAGCTTTCATTTAGCTTTTGATATTAACGTTATTATATGTCAAGGAACTTCAATGTTTTTTTTTTTTCCCAAAAAAAAAAAAACATTCTGATCTACTGTTCATGACAATTTGGTCTGTTAGGCAGCTGTGCCTTGTATTCTGGAGCAAACCGACGAAAATTTTTTCAAGAAAACCCTCAGTATATTGAAGCATTCGTCAGAGATTTGTTGTGACAGGATAAAGGAGATTCCTTGCATCACATGCCCCCACAAGCCACAAGGATCCATGGCTGTTATGGTGACGAAAGACCACAATTCATAGTTCTGTTTGCATTTGAAAAATTGTGATTACAAGTGTTACCCTGCTAACTGAATTTTTAATGTATGCAGATGAAATTGAATCTTTCACTGTTAGATGATATATCTGATGATATTGATTTCTGCTTCAAATTGGCCAAAGAGGAATCAGTTATTATTCTTCCAGGTAGGAACCATACAGAGTATTGTAATTCATAGCTTATGTGTACTGAACAAAGAGTGGCGCCATGCTTTTTCTTATAATGAAAAATTCGTAGAAGAAAATCCGAACTAATTTTGATAAACCTATAGAATTCAGCTTTTACTGGCTGGCAAGCCGCAGTAGCAGCAGCAGCTCTATCCTCAGCCATTACTGACAGATGAGAAAAATATTTGTTTTGCAGGAACTGCAGTGGGGCTAAAGAATTGGCTGCGCATAACTTTCGCTGTCGATCCAGTGTCCCTTGAAGAAGCTCTAGGAAGGGTAAAATCTTTCTGTCAAAGGCATATGAAGTGTATATACTAAATTAACATAGTAATCAATTTGGGCCATTGTCCAGAACAGCTATGGAGAATTCCATAATAGATATTTGTCCTTCTCTCTATCAACGTCCACATTGTTGGTACTTGCCCAGAAATACACCTGGAAGTATCAGTCTTCCATAGATGTTGAAAGTAATAACAGGGATGACTGAGCTCACCAAAATAAGGAGGAAAACTCCTGAGCTTTATATTTAAATGCCCTCTGACATGATATTGGCGCATAAGTCCCCTGCAATAAATAATCAGATGTTTTCCTATTTGAGATGTCCTACGGATCAAATCTCACCAACATAAATATAGATCTAAAAAAATGCAGTGAAGTTTACACAGATATAGTGTAGAAGTATGCAATAACGCAATTGAATTAGAAAGATAATAACAATAATTCTTTTTGCAATGCGGGAAGATTTAAACATGTTCACAAACCCCAAAGATGGATTTTAAAGACGTAGGTGGAGTTTTACAAGCAACATTTGGAGGAACTAAAACTATCATTCATATTGATGTAGCATTGTTCATCACGCCAATTGTTTTTTATTTTTTTAAAATCCAAATTAAATCCTTAAAAGTTTTATAAAATGTATAAGTTTGCCCTTATTTCTATTTTTAATAATTTATTTTTTATAACTTAAAAAATCCCTACTAAAAATAAATATGTAATAAAAGAATTCATTCGATAAATTTACAATCGAGCATACTAATTTTGAAAATTAAATTAATATTAAATTTTTAATTGTACCCTTTTATTATTGATTATTGGATTCGAATATTAAATTTCTAATTTTTTATATGTAACCTTTTTTAATTAATATATATACAATGATTTTATCTTATAATTAGTAACAAAATTCTTAATAAAACTGATAGACAAAAAATATTTTTGGTTGTGCAAACACCAAGCCAAAAAAAAGAAAAGTAGGAATAAAAAAAGGTGAATTATTATTTGTCCCATGTGGTTTGCTCTATTGTACTATTTAGTTCCCGACATTTAAATTTTATATTATCTCCTTTTTATTTTGTAAAATCACACTATTTTTCATCTAATTTTTCATTACAAATAACATGACAATTATCAAGTAAATATTATTTTCTCCATGTTTTTTAATATATTATACTATTATTCTCTATTTTAATATATTACATTATTTGCCGCTAAAATTTATAAAATATATTTTTATTATCAAACTAATTGTTTAACAAAATATATGTTAAATTAAATTATCATTAATCGACTATAAAAATGATAATTTTATTAAAAATATTTTAATAAAAAAATAAAATAGTAAATTATATTTTTAATCTAATCAAAATTTCAATCAAATAACAAGTAATTGATTTCAATATTAAAATATCTTTACTTAAATATCAACTTAAAATATTTATATCGCATGAAAAAATTTAATCAGATAAATTCTCTTTTTTACTATAAATTTTAATTTTTATTTGAATTGTTAGTTTAGATTACTGAGTAAATAAATTATATTTATGAATAAAATTAATAATTTAAATAATTTGATTTGTATATTCAACAATTCAAACTAACAATTTAAATAAAAAATCAATATTAAAAAGTGAGTTTATTTGATTAAATTTTTAATGCAACAGAGATAATTTAAGCTATTATTTAAGTGAAGATATTTTAAAATTAATACTAATTAATTGGTATTTAATTAAAATTTTAACTATATAAAATTAAAATTAAGCATTTAATATTTTTATGTAAATGATATAATTATCAATATATAGTTAAATTCTAAGAAAATTAGTTTAATGATAAAAATATAAATTCTAAATATTAAGGGCAAATAATATAATATATTCAAATATAAGGGGTAAATAGTATAATATATTCAAGTTGAGGGGGCAAATAAAATATTATATTCAAGTTGAGAAGTGAATAGTATTTACTTAATAATTATGATGTCAATTAATGATAATTAATATAAAATTTAACGAAAAGAGTAAATAATATAATTTTGTAAAATAAAAGTGTGAGGTAGAATAAACTTTAAATGTTAAAAACTAAGAACTGTACTGCAGCGAAACACAGGAGGCAAATAGTAGAACTTAAATAGTGAGCCGGAAGTTTTGTTGAGGGGAGCAAAATATAAACAAATGTAAAATTAGCGAGTGGCTCCCTAAGTAAAATATATGCAAAATTAACAAGTGCAAACACCAAACCTAAAAAAAGAAAAATTGTAATAATAAAAAAGGGTTTGCTATATTATATTATTTTTTTTCTGAAATTTAAAATTTATATGATCTCTCCTTCTATTTTGTAAAATTATACTATTTATCCCTTCTATTAAATTTTCCATCACAATTACCATTAACTAACATGACAATTGTTAAGTGCATACTATTTGCTCCTACATTTGAATATATTATACTATTTGTCCCCTCATTTGAATATATTATATTATTTACCCTTAAAATTTTAAAAATATATTTTAGCATTAAACTAATTATTTAACAAAATATATGTTAACTTAAATTATCATTAATTGACTATAAAAATGATAATTTTATTAAAAATATTTTAATAAAAAATAAATTAACAAATTTTATTTTTAATCTAATCAAAATTTTAATGAAAATAACAATTAATTACTTTCAATTTTAAAATATATTTACTTAAATATCAACTTAAAATATTTATATTGCATGAAAAACTTTAACCAAGTAAATTATCTTTTTAACTATGAATTTTTATTTTTATTTGAATTGTTAGTTTAAATTATTGAGTAAATGAATTATATTTGTGAATAAAATTAATAATTTTAAATAATTTCATTTGTATACCCAACAATTAAAATTAACACTTCAAACGAAAAATAAACATTAAAAGAGAGTTTATTTGATTAAATTTTTTAATGCAACATAAATAATTTAAGTTATTATTTAAGTGGAGATACTTTAAAATTTAATACTAATTAATTGATATTTAATTAAAATTTTAATTTTATAAAATTAAAATTAAACATTTTATATGTTTATATACATGATATAATTATCATTTTATAGTTAAATTGTAAGAACATTAGTTTGATAATACAAAAATATTTAAAGACATAACATAATACGTTCAAATAGAGGGGCAAATAGTATAATATATTTAAGCTGAGAGATAAATAGTATTTACTTGATAATTGTTATATCAATTAATAGTAATTGTGATGAAAAATTTGACTAAAGAGGTAAATAGTATAATTTTATAAAATAAAAGAAAAGATAATATAAATTTTAAATGTTAAGTATCAAGTAGTATAATATAGCAAGATTTATTTAAACCCCTTATGTTTTGTTCCAGGCTCAAATAGGCCCTTAGTTTTTTTTTTATTATTGAATTCACTTCTAATGTTAGCAAATTAGATCACATTAGTACAATCCTAACTTTCGAATTTAGCACCATTAAAAAAAAATTATTGTATCCCACGAGTTCAAATAGAGCCCACAACTGGAAATATATCCAAAGGCATCTCCTTTCTCAGGCTAAAGTGGCAATTTGCCCTTGAACTATTATTGTTCAAGGTGCAATTAACCCTAAAATTAAGTTTTTGGACTATTTCACTCTCAAAAAATTTCAATTGGGACTGTTAACCCCAATTTTTCATCAAAAATAGAGTGTGCACTATAAAAATAAATATTTTTTATATAAGAAAATATATTTTTTTTATTATTCCTCTTTTTTATTCTCTATTACAAAACACCGATATTCACAAAACAATCGCCTCCCACCTATCGCCTCTCATGACTATCTACCTATCACATCCCACAATTACCTCTCATCTCAACTACTGAGACGATTTTGCTAATATTTTTTTAATCCTCCATAAGAGGTGTGTTCTTCTTGTAATTCTTCCAAAATTGAAATTATTGTCACTATCGCCATTGTTGCTCATCACCTTCTCCATCTTCTTCATTGTCAAGATTTGTTTCATCTTGTTGATTTTATTGACTTTATTGTTTTTAGTTTTTTTTATATTTTGGATATTTGGTGTTGTGGTAGTGTTAATTTTGTTGATGGTAATGATGTTATTGAGTAATGGTGGGTGATTTGTTTGAGATCTTTTTATATCAAATTCTTGTTTGAATTGAGATTTGTTTGGGTTGCTGTTTATATCAAATTTTTTATTAAATTCTAATTAATTTTAAAATTTCTAATAAAAAATCTATTACCTATAGTATTTTGTTACTCTTTCCTTTCTTTTCTTCTAAAACTTATTGCTGATATTTGAATTTTTTTTTTATCTTTGTTCTTAATCATGCATTTCTAATCTTTCTGTAATAGTTAATTGGTGGCAGTGGAGATAATGATAAATTTTAGTTACAGCAGTGTTGTGATTATGCGAATTTTAGGTGGCAGTGGAGGCTTCGAGTGGTAGTGCATTTACGGTGGTGGTTTTGAGTTGTAGCAAGTTTTATGGTGGTGGTTTTCAATGGTAGTAATTTTTACGGTGGTGCTAATGGGTTGTGGTAAGGGCGATGGTTCTGGGCGGTGGTGTTTTTTAGTAGATTGTGGTAATTTTCTTTTCATTTTTTAATTAAATGGATAAATCTGATTTCAAAAAAAAAAGGATAAATCTAGTTTTTATAGAGGAGAGAGAGAAAAAAGAAAATAATAATAATAAAATAATAATAATAATAATAATAATTATTATTATTATTATTATTATTATTAATATGCTTCACTTGTAACTGGAATGTGTGGTTCACTCTCCTAAATTGGGGTAAATTGTTAATTTTTGGCTTGGTAAATTGTTCAAGGAATGAATTGCCACTTTAACCATTTATCCTCATCTTCTTCTTCTTTATATCTCTCTGCCTTCTTTTTCTGTAAAAAAAAAGGCTCTGTGTCTCTTTATTTTTCTGTCTTCAAAACTTAAAAGTTGACATCACTGGAAGATCAAAGTTAAAAAAATCAATAAGCAAATAAAAAAAAATGCACAATTTAGCATAGAGGAAAAATAAATACCATGAAGTGATCAATGCAACAACACAAAAAGGGTTCTTTAATAACATAACTCTTAAGTGTTTCCATAGGGAGTGAAATAAGATCTTTTCACTTCTCATCTAGACTTTCAAAAAGGCTGGCATAGTACTGAAAACATCTAACAACATTATCCTAACTAATAAGAAACACATGTAAAGCAATATACAAAGAGTTGAATACAAGCATTGAAATAAAGTAACACAACATTTCGCAACCTATGCCGCTTCATCCTAAAGCTTCTCATAATCAATTGCCTCAAGTTTTGCTAGTTTAGATTTCTTCTCCATTATTTGCAAGAATAAAAAAGGAACCAAAATTCAACATATCAAAGGTAGAGAAGACTTAAATCTTTAAGTAATTATGGATTGCTCATAATCTGCCCTCATGATCATGACTTGATAGTGAGTGACCTCGTCAAGATCATGACCTTTAGTCTAGCTCGTGATCTCAAGTAGCCTTTAAAGACTAAACAACTAGAGATGCTCACAATTTGCACTCATGACTGTGAATTGATTGTTACACACCTTCACTCAGAGACACAATAGTAACATTGGTGTCCAATGGTTAGTTTTTCAAAGATCACTATTATGATCATGCCTTCACAATAATGAGCAGCTTCTTTCCTGTGAACAAATTGAAACATATTAAATTAAGATTAGTAAAAGTTGAAGACAAAGTTAATGCACTCCAACAGCTAGTTTATTTGTCTCCAACTATAAATACATGGATTGGAGGATCATTTAAGAAGTTAAAAAATGTTAGTTGAGAATTATTTATTCTTAGAACAAGTGTGCATTAATTTTATATCTTATTTTCTTACATACATTCAATACTCTTTTGAGAGTGGGTTGTGAGTTCTAGTTTAGGTTCTTTTTCTTCTAATTTATTGAGTTAAGAAGGGAAGTAAGGAACTAAGTTTAAAAGGAATTGGTTTATGTGTTAACCATTTAAAACACTTGGGAAGTTGGTTTTAAGAGACATTTAAGAAAACTCTTGTTGTAAGATTTGAGTTAAGTCTCAAAACTCATTTTTTTAAATTCAGTCTAAGTAAATAGATTAAAGTGTGTTGAAAATTCTAACTTGGCAGAAGTTAGGTGGGGACATAGGTTTGATTGAGAAAATGAACTCCTTAAACACTTGTGTTAAGTTATGTTCTTCTCTTAATCTCTTCCTTCATTTATTTTTTAATTTTCTTAAAATTTCTCAAACCCTATTCACCCCTCCTCTATGGCATTTACACAGTAAAAAAGGGAAAAAATTTTTGTCCATGAAGCACATTAAAATGCAAAAGAAAACAACCTCACTATCATAATTCATAGGCATTGACATAGAACCTAAAAATATATTTAGGATGAAATTGCAAAACACCAAGGGTATAATGATATAAAAGTAAAGCCCTTAGTAGCAATAACACATAAATGCTTGGCGTGAAAAGAACCATACGTATAGGCCTAATCTTTGCCCTTGTTCTTGTAAAATGTTTTACAAGATGATTCCAATGCAATCTTAATATCTTTATTATATGTACTAGAATATCACTTGAGCCTAGTTCATTTTATCATATATTAAACTCAACAATCATCAAATATAATTTAAAAGAAAATGAGTGACTATAAAGTCACGAGCCTCTATTAAAAGCAATAAGTTGAAAAGAGAAAAGAAATGCAATAATTTTTCTCTCAATTGAATTTGAGGGGTTATGATTTAAGAAGTTGATAGCCTTTGGAACCAAAGCAATGATGTTTGTCACAATATAAGTCACTACAACTACATAAATCATCACTACCATTTTGATATTGATATGTGGCTACCTAAATGCTCTAAGATTCATTCGTCATAAGATAACTTATATAACCTTAAAAAGAAAGGCTAAGTAAAAAAATGCATCTAAAAAAAATTCTAAACTAGAAAAAAAAACTAACTCTAAAAGTAAAAGCAAAAAGAAATCAATTTCAAATGCCAAACCCAAACTAAAATCAAAGCTTAAAAACTAAATATCTAAGTTCTCATTTTCATAAATAGAATTGATCCATATCAATATATATATATATATATATATATATATATATATATATATATATATATATATATATATATATATATATAGTTATTAATGAGGAAATCATTATTGAAAATTTTGAAAAATGCATTGATGATTGGAAAATTCCTAAAATCCAGAAAGACTATATTTATAAATCCTTAAAATTTAATGTTTTTAAAGTTGATTCTACAATTAAAACTAAAAAAAAAAGATATCTAGCTTTCAAAATCTTTTGAAGTATTATTCATTTTTTTTGCTCAAAACTTTTTACATAAGCATAGAGCCAAGGGCTACAAAAACATCCATATAAGATTAGTGCAAGTGGGCTTAAAACCTTTGACTATAGAAGGATTGAATACTTCCATTCTAGTAGCCCTTAGAGATGTTATTTTTAAAACCTTCAAAGGCTCTTTACTAGGAACTATAGAGTCTAGCTTGTGTAAAGAATAGGTTTGCTTTAATTATTATCCAAACTATATTATTTCTTTAAGTGATAGGAATATTGCAAAACCACTTATTTTATAAATAAAAACATATAATTATAATATGATTGAAGGATCCATTTTGATTATTAATTTTTAAGTGCATTTTAAAGCCATGATGTATGCTTTCAATACTAAATATGGATTTCACAATAAAAAGGGAGAAACATTGTTACTCGAAACTAACATTACAAAATCAAACGTGGTTCTTCCAAAACTCATTCAATGGAGGGAAATATTTTTAGTAGATTATGAGGTGCTTAATAATCGTAATACACACTTGTATTAGGTTCTTTGAAAATTTTTTAAATGAGAGAAAAATGGTTCAAGATTGTTTTTATAATTTTATAATTGAGTCATTAGGAAATATCTTAGTAGGTTAGATCCCTTTAACTTTGCCAAGAGCCCTAAAGCTCTAAACACTCCACAATTTGTAAACCAGAGAATAAGTTTCTTAGATAAAACCATAGAATGTACTTTTGATGAGGAAACATTATAAGAATAGTCTCTTGGATTATTAAACTTTATTAGAATAACCCTCCTATAGGATATATCCAAAACCAGTTGCCAAAACTAGAATTAGAAATTTGGCCTAGTGCCTTAGTTCAACCAAAATTCAATGCTAGTTTCATTTAGAAATGGAGCATAGATGGCATGATAAAGTATTAAATTCTAAATTTTTTATAGTAGATGACAATGACATATAATGCATATAAAGCCCAAATAGGCACCTTTGATAAAACTATTACTGAGCTCATTATAATAGGATTTGCATGACAATTAAAAGGTTGGTGGAAATATTGTCTTACAAAATAGTAACAATTGGATATGCTAAACACTATCCACTCTAGCAATGATGGATGATACATCTTATATCATATAATAAGTCTTATCTAAGATGTAATGTCTATCCTTATACTAATTATAGTATTGCACTTCATAGATGACTCATCCTATTTAAAAGATAAAATATAGACCTTTTATCAAACCTAAAGTGTAAAAAAATAAGCAACTTCCAATGGTGTTAGTCAATACTTTTCACATTAGAGTTATGCTTAAAGAAGATTCTACCTAGCCTTATCTCCTAACCCTTTTAAGAGAAAGAGTTCAAAATACTACTAAACAAGCATTTATAATCCATATAATCTCTTATGATGATCTGACATATTGTAAACTAATCAGTATAACCCAAAAGGAAGGACTAATGATCAATTAGGACCTTAAACTCTAAAAGCATCTTAAATGGGAGATGAAAAAGATAAGACATGAGGTATGAACCTTTTGTAAATAGTTTGACGTTTCCACTAACCAAACATACACTTGTGGTGGTGAGTGTAGTAAAAAATCCTCCTCTAAAAAACTTTCCTCTAGGAATTTATTAGGAATTCTGAGAGTAAAATCCAAGAAAAAGCTTATTATAGGAAGCTTAATAGAAAGTCTTCCAAGAAACCTAAAATCTCTAAAAATAAGAAAACCAACCTTAAAAATGTCACTTTTCATAAGTGTGGCAAGAAATGGCACATATCTAAATCCTAAAAAATCTCTAGGAAACTTTAAAGGCTTTACTTAAAAAAAGAAACCATAGGAAAATTAACAACTTTAATGGTAGAAACTTTCAAGGCGGAAGCTAGCCCTTTGGTCTTTTTAGAAGATGAAAACCCTTAAATAGATGAGATAGTTACCAGTTCATCCCTATATGCATTCGAATTAGAATCTAATTTTGAACTAAAACAGATGAATATGCTTTTAAACCAAAATAAGTGAATATGCTCACTAAGGAACAAACTTTTATCCTAGATGTTATTCAACATATTAATAACCTTAAAATGTATAAATAACATCTAAATCAACTTGGATAGTCCTTAGAATAAGAATTTGAAACAAAAGTTTTGAGTTACCTTCTTTTAGTACAATTACATATGATTTTACCATAACACTTAGTAAAAGAAATATAGTAAAAAGTCATCAAGAATCATTCATGAGCTTTAAACTGATATTAAAACCATTAAGTCAAAAATGAAACAACACAAAGAAAAGCAACAAAAAGATCTTGACTTGACTCAATTCCTAGCCATTAAGCTAGAAGAAGCATCTAGTGATAGAAATGATTGTAAGGAAGCATTAGAATTGCAGTCCTTAGAAAACATAAAGAAAGTTCCATAAGATGTTCTGTGTTTTTTTTTTAAAAAAATATTTTGCAAAAGTATATTATTAAGCTCAATCTTAAATTTGATAAGAATTTTAAAATAGACACAATTGCTTCGTTTAACGTAAGAACAAATTTGAGTTGTCTTAAAACTAGTATTACACCAAAAATATGTTCAAGAAAAAAATAAAAGAAAAATTTTCTTCTGTTAACTGGTCTAAAATGAATATTGAAGGTAAAACAAAAGCTAGTGTTTTAAATAATGAATTTTGATAAAAATATCTTTTATACTGACTTTTATTACGTATCACTCAATAATCTTGGGGACACCATTTATTAACATAATGACCACCATTTACAAGGTTACTTATATTTCTATTGATTTTAAAAATAAACATATAAAATTTTCATTTTCATTTATAGAAAAACCAAAAACCTGATATTTAAATATTGTAAAAGCAAGTTCTATTTACAATAATAAGATAAATGCTTTGATGAAAGAAAAACAAATAGATCTTTTGCACTTACAACAAAATGTTTGTTTTCAAAAAATTTAAAATTAGTTAAAATCTAATTTGGTAAAAGAACCAAATGCCTTATGCAATAGGAAGTGATATATAGTAATCCTGCCCCATAAGCCAACCTTGGATGAAAGGAATTTCCCTACAAAAGCTAAGTTTATTCAGATGAATGTTGAATTAGAGAAGCAATATAGGAAAGAAATTAAGGGTTTAGAGTTCAATGGATTAATTTTGAAATCTAATTCATCCTAGAGTTGTGCAACTTTTATATAAATAAAGCTTCAAAAAAAAAGAGAAGTACTCTTAGGTTAGTAATCAATTATAAACCCTTGACTAAAGCCTTAAAATGGATTAAGTATATTATTCCAAACAAAAAAGATTGCACTTTGCATTTTTATTTTTCAAATTTTACATGAAATCAGGATTTTAGCAAATACAAATTGATCTAAAGTACATATATAAAACTATTTTCAATGTTCTATTTAAATAGTATGAATAGAATATGATGCCTTTTAGTTTGGAAAAGGCACCATCATAATTTAAAAGGATAATGAATGATATTTTTAATCTTTATTTTGAGTTTTATGTAATTTATATTGATTAGGTATTGATTTTTTAAAATTTAATTGAACAACATATCAAACATCTAAAAATTTTCTTTTATGTTTCTAAAAAGAATGGACTCATTGTTTCCACTAAAAATGATTTTTGTTCTCCAATCTTTTCAAAACTAGAGTAAGGTTCTTAAGACATTATATCTTTTATGAAACCATTATACCAATATAGAGATCTTTGGAGTTTACAAATAAGTTTCTTGATAAAGTCCTTAATAAAACTTAATTACAAAGGTTCTTAAGAAGTTTCAATTATGTTCTGGATATTTTTCCAACTATAAATAGAATTGCTAAACCATTGCAAGAAAAATTTAAAAAAAGAATTAAATTTCCTAGTTTGATGAACATACACAAGTTTTTTAGCAAATTAAAAAACAAGTCTAGAAAATGTCTAGTCTTCATCTTATTAATCCTAGTCTCCCTAAAGTTGTAAAAACTAATCCAAGTAAATTGAGTTATGGTGGGATTTTGAAACAAGTCTAAAATGGGAAATTAGTAGTCCAATACACTTTTGGTGATTGAGATAAAACTCAAAAAAACTATTCCAATTACCAAAAGTGTCTTGCACTACTACTACCCTCCTTTTTTAGTCTTGTTAGAAAATGTGAACTGATTTTTTACGAGTGGGTGCTTGGTGCATATCAATCTATAAGCATACAGAGTCATCCTAGTAATAAAAACTATTGATCCTATAGGGAGTTAAAATCGATTATTGAACTACTCTTTGTTTCATTTGGTGAGATAGTCGAATAGAATATTTTCTAAACGTTAAACTAAATTTAGACAACTAATTCTAACTACTTTTAACTTTACCAATTAAATGAATGTTATGGTTTTTATCCCTAACTCAATTTATCAAAATTTCATGTCTATTTCATTCTCAATTATTAATTCCATTCCATTTTCCAAACATCTTTTGAATCATGAAAGTCTTTCTTAACTTCTCTCACGATTTATTAATTATAACAACTTCTCAATTATTTAGCTCTTATTAACTCAAGCAACTAATTATTATCAATACTGAAGCTAAGTTTTTCAAAGGAATATTAACAATTGAACTGTCTCTCAACTAATATAATTAAACTAATAAATTATTATTATGATCTTAATATAGTCAATCTCTCAATCTAACCTTAACGTCTATATCAACTCAAATGGGTGATCAGTCTAAAGAAAGCATTAAGTCTAATAATAATCATGGAATGAGAATTTATTGATTTCGATTTCAACCAATTAAATTCATTTTAAGTCGGGCCTAAAAACCTCCACTAACAATTTAGTTACTCATGAGAATTGAAGAAGAAATAGATGAAGAATTAAGAATTTCAAACACTAAACATCATAATATAATAAATGAAGCACAAATAGAATAAATGAAAGAAAAAAAACCCTTATATTCTCCTTCTCTTGAGATTTGTTGCAATCTTAACTTCAACCTTCTACTCTTAAACAATCTTTGAGTAAATGAAAAATTACTAAAAGAAAAATTAAAATTCTAGTTTTTCCAAAATAAAAATAAACTCTATTATTCTTAAGAGCAACTGACCCTTTTTTTCAAAAGGAAAAACATCACTATTTATAATGTTTCTAAAAAAAACCCTAAAATTGAGTTTCCTATTTAGGTTTCCTTTGATGCACAAGACTATGCACCTTAATACACATGGTTATGCATGCTTTGATCGCCAAAAAACTGGGTAATCAGGCACAATCATGCAAGTTGGGGCACATAGTCATGCCTGTGTTGAACTTTGGCAGGCTTGATCTTGTTTGAATTAAGCACAATCGTGCAAGTATGGGTGCACAACTATGTCTGAATGGCTTCTTCACAAGTTGACTTTTCTAGGTTCAGGCACAACCGTGCAACTTTCACATTTATGTTCACGAAGATTTTGAGCTTTCCTTTTTAATTCCTTACTTAAGCACCTCATGCATTGATCACTCCTTAAGCACACCTAGCCATTCAACAATTAAAAAAAATAGTAAAATTAAACAAAAATAATCAAAAACTATTAAAACTTCTAAAAATCTAAGATCTAAAGATTTTAACCTACTAATATCAATATCCAATGTTATTATAGACTCAAGACATTTAAAATCCTACAATTTAGTGCTTTAAATAAAGCATTTTTCATGCTTTTCAAACTTCCCCACACTTGAGCTCTTACTTATCCTCAAATAAATCATGAAAATAAACTATTAATATAAAGAACTAAATTCATTGCCTAGCTTTAACTTGACTAGCTATTTCAATCTTCACTTAATATAAAGCTTAAGAAGGATATGCCATTTTACCGTGTGAAAAGCACACTTCCCAATTGAATTCATGAAAATAGAAAATTAAAATTGAAGAAAGACGACGGTAAATAGAAATTAATTCAAAACTTAGTTAATCTAAAATCCTCATATATAAGGCAGTTTATGCAGTTTTTATTTTTATTTATTAGAGGTTTTTCCAATTTTAGTATCCTCCACCTTTCCCGCACTACTTAGTGTTGATACCTTATAAAGGGTGTCCTTTGGATACTCATACTCTATTTAAAAGCAATGGAGTAGAAGGAGCATACAAAGATTTCAAATTTTAGAGTTTTAGCTCCTTGAAAATGAGTGCGTTTCATGGTCAGTTTTGCTTTTATTTTCTTTTTCTTTTTATAGATACCAAAATACATAGGATTTAACTAACTTTAAGAGTTGAATTAAGTATCCAAGTTCAGTCACTTAATTAAGAAGTAAGCATTAAGTTCATTAAAAGTTAAAAATCCTTGACCATCAATTATTATTCTAATTTTAAAAGTCCAAACTCAACATTAAATGAAGATTACTATATCTCTTTAAGAAAACTAACTTCAATGAATTAATCTCTATCTATGAATAGGCTTCAAAAACTCAAATGTTATGCATGAAATGATTCCTAACAACTAAATGCAACAAAAGACATAATGTAACGATATGCATGGTCCCTCTTACTCTTAATTAACAAGACTAATTTAAAATCAAAATAAAATAAAATAAAAATAAAAATAAAAGATAAAGCAAAGTACTCCCCTTGCTAAAGTGGTCTTGGTGGCAAGGAAGTAGTGAAATTGGTGCTTTATATGAGTCGCTTAAGCCTCTCATTTTGACTTACTTGTGATTTTTATAGCTATTCGATCATAATTTGGAGCTTATCTAACCTAGCATAAAGCTTCAATTTTAATATATCTAGACAAAGTAGCAATAGTTGCTCCTTTGATGCCTCATTGCTTGAAGCCTTTCGCTTAATCCATGCTTCATTACTACTTGACTCACTGTTTTTACCATCTTTTGATGCAAACTTGTTCATTTTTTATATAGCATATTGGTATAATAGGTAACATTTTTTGCTTTTAACCTCATTCATTATCCTCCATTATGTGATGATTTTAGCTTGAATGAGCACTCTTGCACTAAAGTCTTTGATATAAGGACTCTCATCCTTTGAGTAGACTAGGTCAAATTAAAAGCAAAAAGGTATTGAGCCAATGCTAAAATAATATGTCCCATGGTAAAAGCTGCTTTCCTTGCCTACATAACATGCCACATTGTTTGAAAAATAAAATGTGCACTAAAAACACTAATGTTAATATGCATGCACTATAATATAAAAAGTTCATCACGTGAAACCCTAATGTTATCTTGCTTTCCAAAGATATTATGCAACATAAATTTATGCATCAATTAGTAAGAATGATCCATTGGCCATTGTGATTCTTAATTAATCCATTGACCATTGCCTCTCCCTCATTAAAACTGCTATCTTTTGTAAGTTTACTCCAAAATAAATGCAAGTCAAATTCTTTTTTGAGGATACCTAAGTCCTCTATTAGGAAAACCAAAAATATTAGACATAAGTTCAAAATCAAAATGAAACGCTTTACTAAAAATTCTACATGAGAACACTTGCTCATCCTCATTTACAAATTTCAATATTGTGTATAATTCAATTGTGAGTTCATAAATAGTGTCATATTTCATTTTAATCAATCACATAAGATGACCATCTCCTTATTAACCCCTATGTCTATCAAAACTTCATCTTTAAAGAATTTAAAAAAATTAAAATTTCACTTTAAAAGAGAATGGAATTTCTTACCCACCTTATGCAAATGAATGGGAAAGAAAGCATCATATTCTTTAGTGAGATCACTCACCTCAATCTCTTTTTGCTCTACTGACTTACCCTTCTTTTGCCTTGCTTGGGTTTGCTCTTTAAATGACATTATGATTCAAAAATAAAAATTAAAAATTATCTGCACAAGTAAGTTGAAAGAAAGAATTAATCTTAATTAAGGTTTCTTAAAATTTTTAGAATGACTATTATTCTAAAAACATGGTTGCTTATATATATAGGAAGCAAAATTTTCTCTTTAAATTGGAAAGAGTGAAAATTTTGAAATTGTAAAAAGGAAAGAAAATAAACTAAAAATCCTATTCCTAATTGAATATTAACATTACCAACACTTCCAAAATAAAAATATATCATCCCTAACCTAAAAATAATAATTAAAATATACCTAAAAATATGAAAAAAAAAATAATTCAAACTTAAAAGGGAAAGAAAATTAAACATAAAAATTAAAAACTAAAAAGGAAAATAAAACCTTAAATTTCAAAATTTGTTAAAATACAATTCACCCCCATACTTAAATTCAACATTGTCCTCAATGTTGGTAAGCATGGATTTCAGCTTTTCAAATTTATTTAATATGTTGTGTTCGCACAAGGATATGTATAGTTGTGCATGAGAAATGACTGAAGTGGACAAATGTGCATGGTTGTGTGCATCGATGCACATGGTTGTGCTTGGTTCGATACTTTAATGGTCTATAGTTGACATGGTTGTACATGTAGTTGTGTCTGAGTGCATATATGTTTGAATTAATGAATTCATAGTTGTGCACTCTGTGTGCAAAATCGTGCCTGTGCTATAATCTTACATGTTGCAAAACAATGAAAGGCACATTTATCCCATAAAATCAAGACCATTTGACATTAAATCATTGAACATATCAAAATACACTTTCTCCACTAAAATACCATTGCAAATACTTATAAATTGCATAAATTCATATTAAAAAATCTAAATAAAACATTCAAATATAAGAAATACACAAAGAACATTCAAACTTACAAAACCAACAATAAAAACTAAATGTACCATATTATAAACAAATTGAAACTAACAAATGCATTAAAATGAAATAGTAAAACACATAATGCTTGTGGTTGTTAGCTTGACTCATCATCTTAAGGCTTGGCTTATGGTGGTGGGAATAAAGGTGGTGCAAAACCTTGGTGCACTAAGGATGCCCTAAGATCATAATGCATCATTTACACACTCTTAGTGGGCTCCCCTACATTGGCATCAAGCATGCTCAAATGCAACTTGAGGTTGTCCATTCTAATCATTATATTATCAATCTCTTCTTCCTCCCCTTCCTCTTTACTTACTTCTCATTTGGTTGATGGGCTTGTGCATTTGGGTGCCTGAGCTAAATTATAAGGTATTGACCCTTAACCAACCTCATGGCTTGCATTATATGCAAATCTATTACATCCCTCCCTTGCACTTTAAGAAATGATTGTGGACACCTTCAATTTGATCAACTCACAATAAAAGCTTGATGATAAGAAAGTATGAGTTTTGAATGCAAAGGAAGCCCAAAACCTCTCTAAAATAAACTCAAAAGCCTAAACACTAAGCCTCCAAACCCAAACACCAAGCCCAAGCCCATTGCCTTTTGGCCTAAAGGTCCAAACCTGGCCTAGTTGAAGAGGCGATCACCTTAACAAAAAGGTGTTGCCACTTTAGCCTGGGCATCAATGAGGTGACTCCTCATTAAAGAGGTGATGCCTTATCAAACAGGCAGCGCCTCTTCACACCCACCCTTTGCAGCATTAAATACCATTAATGGCAGCAGTTGAGGCCCACCTACGTCTGATTTGAATCATTTTTGGATGCCAAACAAAAGGGAAAATAGGAGAAATAAGGCAGAGAGGGCATGAGGAATAATAAGGAGAAGGTGAAAGTGGTTTTGGTTAGGAGTTGGGAAAAGCAAAAGGTGAGGAGAGGCTTAAAAGTTAAAAAAAATAAGGAAAGGAAATAGGACTTTTAGACTTTTTAGGACAAGACTTTTTTGGACCTAAAAATTTTGGCCTAAAAAAACAAAGAGAAAAAGGAGAGAAAAGAAAAAGAAAGAAAGAGAAGAGAAGAAGAAGAGGAAGAATAAAGGGACTTTTAGACTAAAGGACCTGATTTCTTAAAAAGGAGGAAGGCTCCCTTGTATTCCAAACACCTAAGTCAACCAACCAAGCTTTAAGAGCTTAGTTAGGAGCATCAACTTCGTTCAAATAAGTGAGACTCCTTATTTTCAAGTTTTAAGTTCTTTATTTCTTTAAAAGCTTTAAATTTATTACTTTCTTACTTGTTTCCTTGAGTTTCATTACTTATTTAAGGTCATATGTGAAGCATGATTGTATGAAAGACTAAGTATTGATAGTTGATCTTTGTATATTTGTGTCAGCCTTCGTTTATTTGCATGAATATTGAGTTTCTTAAAACCTAAGAAATGTAGCTTGTCTCTGCCTCTTTTAAGGCATCGCCCCTTCATGTTGTGGCGATGTAAAATCGCCTCCTAAGTGACACCTCTTTAAAGAGGCATCGCCACTTGATCAAAATCCTGCACCATTCTATTTTATTTTTAATGCTTGTTTTGTTATATATATTGATTTTATGTATGATTATTATGTTTTTTAATATTATTGTTATATAAATATTATTATGATTTTTGTGGACTATTTTGTTATTTTATCTCTATTTCCATATGAATATTATTTGTTGATTATTTCTGTATGATAATATTTTTGGTTTGTGAGTTAGGATTAACTTATGTTTATTGTAGGAATTATTTGGTAATTTTTAATTGTCAAATACTTATTCCATTAATTAGTTCTTGAGAGGTTTTATTTGTATAATTAATTAGTTTATTTTTGGTTTATGTATGGTTTATTTTCTATTTATTTTACATTTTCTTTATACAAAATATTGTAATCTTTAATCTCTTCCCCTATTCATTTGGAATGAATGGTTGTAAATTATTATTATATGTTTTATTTATATTGAATGTCGGGCGATAAGCATGGAATGGGACTAATGTGCAAACTTGGACTAAAATATAAAATTGAAAATGATTGCAATTCATGTAAAATTAGGAAATAATTTAATAATCAAAGGTAATAAAATATGAAACACACACAAAGGCCAACCGTAAAGTTGGGTGGGCATTCCAAAAGCCCATACCTAGTTTTCGAACCTGATCTCTAATGACGGCTTCTAGGAACCTCCATGGAATCCAATTATTGTACAGTGTGTCCCAACTTTTATCTGGGTGGCGATACTATCTCCATTTTAGGCCCGAAGCCCCTTTTGTATTTCCTAATAGGCCATGAGCTCACACAGTGCCATGATTGCCAAACACTTGGGTGTGCGCTTGACCTCGCCACCTACAACGGTATATTTTTAATATCAAAACCTACATATCTCACAAATGTCATTACAAGACTACCTATTTTGATTGCCATATTGAACTTTTTAATGACATCTTAAATTTTTAATGCAATTGCATGACAAATGTCTATTTTTCTATCATTCACCATGTAATAGACGATAGTAAGTTTAGTGTTAGAAACCACTGAATCACCTTCTTTCCTTCCAAATATGGTGTGCACCATGAGTCGGTAAACATACCTAGTAGCATAAGAATGAATTCGAGACTCCTTCAATGTCTTAGCCTCATACCTAGCCTCTATATCCCTCATCGTCTCCAAAAATCATTTTGATCAAAAGGAATGTTTGCCTCTTAATCTTTTGGGAATTCAAAAACATCATTGAATTGAAATAATCCTAATTTAAAGTCCTCATTCCCAAGGGTAAATGAGATGAATTTGGCCTTATCATTAAAATGGTAAGAAGACAAAAATTCATAAGTTGGCCTTAAGTAAGAGGGATATGCTCTAATCATAAAAATCTTCGACCCAACCCTTCTCAAATACATAGACACTTTATCTAGTAACCCTACATCTTCAAGAGCCTTTTTGTGAGGGTACCTATTGGGTTGGATTTTCATATGAATCATATCCTCAAATTTCTTCTGTTGGATTTCACTATCAAAAGCAACTTGTAAAGGAAATCATTTTACCTCTTTATTCTCTTCTTCCCCTCATGGATTCCATGAACTACCTTTAAGTCTTGACCATTTTAGAAGAGGAGTTGTGGATTTGGATGCATGAAACTTTATTCTTACCATTTTCTTTTAATTGTATATGATGAAATGTAAAGAAATTACAAAGAAAGAGGTTTGGTGTTTGAATGTGTTATGAAAGAAATTAGGACTAAAAAGAAACTCTAGACAAAAATGAATCATCACTCCTATCTCCACTCCCACAAAAAAAAAAACAATATTCACATATAAAACAATAACTATCACCTTAATCATAAAGAACAACAAGTACAAAGAGCAATAATTTATAATTGACTCAAAAGCTTACTATCCTTAATGCCCATTGACTTATGAAATTTTTCTTCTGTTTCTTCATTATCACCATCTTTCTTATAGTTGCTTACCTGTAAAACACACTACATAAGGAATTGTAAAAATGTAAAACAAAGATGAAAATGCAATTTTTTAAAAATAAAGCTAAAAGTAAATGAGAAATTGTACTCTACACTTGGTTAAGCCCCCAAGAAGTGCTTGTTTAGAAGGTCATAAGCTTAACCTTCACATGGCTTACTTAACAGAGTTACTTAAGCAGGTAACATGGTGGAAAACATCATTCTTGCTTCCAAAATATTTCTTCAACCTTTGGCCATTCACCTTAAATCCATCTCCTTAGCTATTCATTAATTCCATTACTCCATAAGGGTAGATTTTTGTCACTATAAAAGGTCCTGACCACCTCGACTTTAGCTTCCTTAGTAATAACTTTACCTTGAGTTAAAGAGTAAAACTTGATCTTCATTGTCGAAATCTTTCTTCCTTATGCCTACATCATACTACCTTTTTGTTTTTTCTTTATACAGCTTAGAGTATTTATATGCTTCCTACCTGATTTCATCCAACTCATTTAATTGTAGCATTTTTCTTTCAGTTGCTTTCTTGAAATCATAATTCAATGCTTTTACTGGCCATTAAGCTTTGTGTTCTATTTCCATTGGAAGATGACTAGCCTTACCATATACCAATTGAAAAGGTGACATACCAATTGGTGTTTTATAAGTCATCCCGTAATCCTATAAAGCATCATCAAGCTTTCTTACCCATTATCTTTTAAATTTCCCAACTATTATCTCTAGAATTTTTTTTAATTCTCTATTAAAAACTTCCATTTTCCCACTAGTTTGAGGATGATATGGAGTTGCCACCTTATGTCACACCTCATACCTAATTAGCAACATCTCTATATTCTTATTACAAAAATGAGTCCCTCCATCATAAATTATAACTCTTAGCATTCTAAATGGAATAAAAAGTTTCTTAAGAAACTTACACATTATCTTTGCATTGTTATTAACACATGTATAAGCGGCGGGGTTTAGCACGTGCCCAAGTGTTTGGCGACCACGGCACTGTGTGGGCTTGAGGCCCATTTAGAAATACGATATAAATATTGGGCCTATTTAGAGATGGAGTCGCCACCTGGATAAAAATCCAAGACACACTATACAGCAACTGGATTCCACAGAGGTTCCCAGAAGCCATCGTCAGAGAACGGGTTCAAAAACTGGGTATGAGCATTTGAATGCTTACCCAACTTTACAGTTGACCTCTGTTTGTGTTCTATGTTTTATTACCTTTAATTATTTAACTATTTCTTTATTAGCATGCAGATGGTTGTTGCTTTCAAAGAATCACCAAATTTTAGAATAAAGTCTGACTTTGCACACTAACCTTTTTCATGCTTTTAAGTCCCAACATTCAACAAAAATAAGTAATAATTTACAACCATTCATTCAAAACAAAAAGGGGGAAAGGGATTAAGGATTACAATGCTTTTAAATGAAATAAAAGGATAATATACACAAAATAAACCATTCATATACCAAAAATAAATCGACAATAAACTACTTATGCGGACGAAAAGTACTAAAGGAGTTAACTAATTAAAGTAATCACTCAATTATATCAATCATTAAGTATTTCCTACAATAGACATATAGTTAGCTTCCCCTTGCAAAACATGACATTATCTATAATAATATTTACAAATAATGTTTTAAAAAGGGTTTTCATGTCACAAGCTAAATAAACCCTCAAATAACCAAGATAATTATCATTATGTAATGAAATAACTATGTATAAAGGCAAAAAGAGCATGTGAAGTGGACATTATGTGGAATTTCATAAAGGGAGAAGAACCAAATAGCTGATCGACCTATTAATGTGCCGATCACCTCTGTGAAGAGGTGATTGCCACATTGATAAGGGGTGACACCTTTATGAAGAGGCATTGCCTGAACAACAGACTCTTCTTAATTCTCAAAATGATTAAACTTCTATCCTAAGTAAGTAAATGTATACATAAATATCCAAAAAACATACTAAACTAAAGCCACATACAAACTCAATAGATCAAACCTATCAAATAATGTAGTGAGTGCAACAAACCTTAAATATACCTAAAATAAACCAATAAACTAAATCACATGCAAAGTAAGTATCTAAATGACAAGAAGATGAAGATGTTTTACTTGAATGTAAGCTTTGTCAAAATGATTGACCCTCAAAGATGTGCTTTTGGATGTTGATTTTCACTAGGATGTGAGCTTCGCTTTGAATCAAGTTCTTTACCTCCTTCTTCTCAAAGGAAATAGACCTTTTTGAGCTTGGTTTTCTCCTCTCCTTTCTTAAGAATGTCCCTCTGTGTTTTTTTTTCAGAGCTTTCCTCTTTTCTTCTTTTTAGCAATGGTTTTCCTTTTTTGCTTATCCTTTTTCCCATTTTCTTTTTATTCTTTTTTCCTTTTTATCCCCTACCTTGCCCTTGCCTCTAAGCTCTCTAGCATATCATGAATCCCTATTGCCTTTCTCTTCCCCTCAAAAATCTCTTCCTCACGCAAAATCAGGTTTGGGGGTGTGGGGCCCACACCACTTGGCCACTATGGCTGTAGTTGCATTAAATGCAACTGCAAGTGGTATGTCATAAAAGCGGTGCCTCTACGATGAGGCGATCACCTCTACAGTAGTTACCAAAGAGGCGATCACCTCATTGCATTGAGGCAATGCCCCTTTGGCCCGGGCCTGTGTTGGGCCAAGCGGGCTTAGGTTATTTTTGGACAATTGGGCTAAGTCTTGGGCTTTTGAGGCTTTTAAGCTTTTAAGTCCATTTCCAATTGGAGATTCAGGTTTTGTTCTTGTGTCTAAGTTTCATATTCTCATCATTGGGCTTAACAACGGTCTGATGAAACTGAGCATCCCTTTGTCCCCTAACACGGGCTGACTGAATCGGGTGTCTACAATATGCTTAAGCTTCTACCCACTTAGATACATAATCGATATAAACAATGATATATCAATTACCTTTTAAGGATGGAAATGGTCCTATAAAATTAATACCCAAAACATAAAAAATTTCTACTTCTAGAATTTCAAATTGAAGCATTTCATCCTTTTTTTTTTATATGTTACCACTTTGTTAACATGATTCATAAGCTTGCACAAAATCTCTAGCATCCTTAAAAATTGAAGGCCAGAAGAAACCACTCTCCAACATTATGGAAGCTATTCTGTGGGGGCTATACTGTCCTCCACATATCAAACATGACAATGGTAGAGAATAGACTGTATTTCCTTATTAGGTACACATCTCTTGACTATGCCATCTCTGCATAATTTCCAAAGAAAAGGATCATCCCAAATATAACTCCTAGAGTTATGAATTAATCCAACATGAATACCAGCTAATCCTTAAATTCTCTCCACCTTTTATCTAGGATTACTGCTATCATAGGACTATATGATGGAAGGTTAAACAAAGGCACTAGTCCTACCTGAACTAATCCAACATGAATGCACTTATATTCTCCTTTCAACCTATTGACTATTTATCTAATTTTGGTGACATTGATAAAGGGTACATCCAACATTTCAAACTCTATGCTAGAAACCTAAGTAGTCGACTGAGATTAGGAGACTTCTAAATATGGAGTTAATTTCTACCTTAGGTAGTTTCCATTCTAAACAACTTTTAAATAGATCCCTAAAAAGATTCTTCATGTACTAGAGTATTATTTAAAAGGACTAGCACATCATCTATGGTAGCTCCAGCTTCTGGTGACATCATGAAGATTTGAGCAATCCATAAATTGAATTCATCATAGTTAGTTTCATATTCAGAAATTACTTCATTTATTGAATCTATATCAGAGTCTATATCAAATATTCATTTTCATCTATAGGCTCATATACTAGACTCTTATCTTTAAAAAAAATTCTTCAGACATTTTCTCTCCTCTAATTTTTATATGGACATGTATTGGCTTTATAACTTTTAGAGCCACAAACCCAATAATAGGAACAACTACTCATAAGTTTTCCCTTAGGACATTTAGGTTTTCTCCCATATTTTATCATAAAGACTTCTATATTATCATTGTCTGTAAGGTTTGTTCTCCTTTAAACAAATCTTATAGGTTTACTAAACCTCTTCTTTGCCACTCTCTCTCTCTCTCTCTCTTAGATATTCTTCATTTGTTATATCCTTTAAATTTTTTCTTTTTTAAAGAATATCATGTTCTAGACTGATCATCTACTCTCAAAGAACACCTATATCTTTTAGGAACATACTCAATTTGAGAACAAAAACTCTTATACAAACAAGGAAAATGCTTAGCATCTAGCCTTAGTTAAAGTTTAGTACACGCCTTTCTCATGGTATACTTAATTGCCTAAATTCTTCTATATAATCCTTAATTATCTTATCCTCATTTAGGAGAAGTTAATAGGACGTCTTTGCTTCTTCAAGTTAAGGCTCTAGAAGCTTAGTAAAAATAATTTTGACTTATATTTTTGAGATGCCATATCCAAATAATGATAATATTTTTGAAATTCACAATCAAAATTATCAAAATAACACATGTCCTAGACTTGTAGTTTCATCAAAGCCATTATTGATTGTTCTTTTTTATAATGACTCTATGGACAAAGAAAAACCATAAAATTTTCTTTTTGAAGTGTCTACCATAATAGCTAAAAACCCTCAATCAAAACTTCTTTATCTATTTCTTCTTTGATTAAAGTATGGGCTACCAATAAATCCTAATATTTTTGTGCATTACCTACCATTGTAACTTTGCACAATTTGTAAGCACTTGTAAGAGTGTAACTTCCTAATCTGTTTGTAAACCTAATCATAGTAATCCACTTATCTATTTTCTTTGATGCATGCTTTTCATAATCTAAATTTAGAAAAGCTAATGGACTTATGACTGGCCTTAAAGGGTTATCCTGAGGTATGAATTCTTCTTTCATCCTATGACAAAAATTAGGCTTATATGAGTCCTTTTTATGGGCACAAGCTTATTAAAGGTTCTGTAATCTATATATAAAGGAGTTTCATGAACCAAATCTAAGGATTTTCTAAGGTCTTAAGCTATATTACTATTGTCCAGCTATTTAAAGGACCATTTTTTCTTTTCACAATTTTTGTATTTTTTTCTATCATTAGAGCTTTTAATATTTTCTCCCTTTCTATAGCATCAAGCCTTTCATTCACTAGTTTGCCTACTTTAGTGTCTAAAGCTTGTCTTTCTTCAAGTGAATCACCAAGTATTCCTTTTGCATGAAATTTTTCAAGGAGTTGGTTCACTTCACTCTATAAATTGTTGGATGAAGTCAATCTTGATAGATTATTGAAATTCAAACTTTCTATATGGTTTCCCATTAGTTTTGCAACTTAATCTAACCTAAGCAAGTGACCTAAAAATATAATAATTATATTAATAATACACAAGTTTCTATTATATTCAACACAATTACAATACTAGTAATGATATTCTAGATGAATTCTAAATTCTTCCTGGCATGCTTCAACTAATTCTTGTCTCAAATTTCTTAAACTATTTATATTAGACCAATCAAATAAACATAAATATTTAACAAGATTTTCAATAATAGAAGACATGACACTTACAACTAAAAATAAATATTTTTATTTAACATATGGACTTAATTAAAAATTATTTTTATTTTATGAACTAAAATGGTAACGGAAAAGTTTTTCAAGGACTTAAAAGAAATTAACTGTTATATATATATATATATATATATATATATATATAGCCATAAAATTCCAATTCAATCCTAGGGTAAAAGTTGAAGGTTCAATCTAGACCTTTACTCATCTACTCTTTTTACTCACTACCAAATTATAAGGGCTTAATGGTATGAACTATTTAAACGTTTATGGTCTTTTGTAATTTCATCCCAACTCTTTAATTTTAATAAAAATTTTGCAATTTCATAAATTATTAGCAATTTTGGCACAAATAATCATATAGTCAAAATCAAACAAAATATGATGTGGCATCCATAAAATGTTCAATTTATCATTTATATTGTAAAATCCATGAATGTTTATTGGCATAAAAAATTCAAACATTTGCAACTTTTGGCAATTGTTTCCCATTTTTAATTTTGAAAAAAAAATATGTCAATTTAAAAGTATTTAATCAAAATTAAATAAAAGGTTTTGTAGCTCTATAATTATAAAAATTAAATTTGCATATGATAAAATTTTAAATGTATAATTGACTATTACTTTTATAAATTTTTGAGAATTATATATATATATATATATATATATATCACATCAATGTCCTCAAAATGTTAATCGGTGCAATTTAATTTTATCAATTAAATATTATTATAGTGGTGATTAATTGAAAATAAGAATGGAAAGGGGTTTAATTAAAAGAAGTTAAGGACTTAAGTGGATTTAAGAAAAAGGAAATGAGCACTAAAGAGAAAAGAAGTGAAGAATTAAAGGATTGATTGAGTAGAGGGAAGTGAGGTGTCTAAAGATGAGAAATACTTGGGACAAGTATCCTTTAGCAAGGGATAAGAAATTCTTATCTTGGACACTTGTTGCCCAAAGCAAAAAAAAAAAAACAGTTGCATTAAAAGGTTATCCTGAGGTATGAATTTTTCTTTCATTCTATGACGATAATTAGGCTCATACAAATTCTTTCCATTGACACAAACTCATTAAAGGTTTTATCATCTATATGCAAAGTTTCATGAACCAAATCAAAGGATTTTCTAAGGTGTTGAGCTAGATTGCTATTATCCATGTTGTCTACTTTAATAGTAAGGTCATATATTTAAAGGAACATTTTTTCTTTTCACAATTTTTGTATTTCTTTTTCTATTATTGAAGCTTGTAATGTTTTCTCCCTTTCTACAACATCTGGCCTTTCATTCACTAGTTTTTCTACTTTAGTAGCTAAGACTTGTCTTTCTTCGAGTAAAGTACCAAGTATTCTTTTTGCATGAAATTGCTTAAGGAGTTGGGTCACTTCACTATGTACATTGTTGAATGAAGTCAATCCTGATAGATTATTGGAATTCAAATTTTCTTTACAATTTCCCATTAGTTTTGCAACTTAATCTAACCTAAGCAAGTGACCTAAAAATATAATAATTATATTAATAATACACAAGTTTCTATTATATGCAACACAATTACAATACTAGTTATGATATTCTAGATGAATATTAAATTATTCTTGGCCTGCTAGGTTAGATTAAACTTAGAATTGTGTGATTGTTCATCTTATAATAGCTAAGTATCTTGCTTCAAATTAATAACTAAGGGGTTTAGCTCCATTAACATAACCTATCCTTGATGATCCTTAGGCAAGATTTCAAAGTTGGATGTGCGTTCTATCTCTATTATAGGTAGGGTTCGTATCAGTTTGGTATAAGAGTCAAGCTTCAAGGTTTGGTTATTTATCATTTAATTTTCATTCATAATTTCTTCTTCTTCTTCTCAATTCTTCTCAATTTTTTAAAAAAAAAAAAAGAAAAAAACCAATCATTGTGTTTTATACAAAAGGGTTCAAAATCTATCAAAAGACCCTTAATTGAGTTAGTTTATTCAATTTCCATATCTATTGAGAAAACAAAAAAAAAATTGTTACTTTGTTTTAATTTAGAATTGTGTTTTGGTTGTGTTTGTGGGTTTATAACTCAAATTTGACTTCATTTGTTAATTTTCATTATTTACGATTTCTTGGCTTCTAAAAATTAGGTTTTTCTTGATTTTTGAGCTAAGTTTTGTTCACTTGCTTATTTTCTTATTTATTTGATTTGTGAATAGTCACTTTGAATTTTAAGTTTAATTTGATTTTTGTGATTGTGGTGTTGAGTTGATTGAACAATTTTTGCATAATTTGCATTAGTTTTATTAGAACTGAGATTTGGGGAATTTGAGTGGTAAAAGGCGAGTGGTGAGCTCATAAAAGGGTAAGAGCCTTATTGAGTGAAACACGAGTGTGAGTGCCATTGAAGTTGAGTGAAACACGTAAGGGAGTGTTTAATGAGATCTTTTTTGTTGCTACTAATAATTTCTTATAGGAAAAATTAAAGCAATGACTCAAAAAGGTGAATAAGGAATGCCCGATCAAAAGATGTACATGAAATCCATGACCCAATTGTTTGACAAGTTGAGACTAGATTTGGTAAACCAAATTGGAGACTTGGCAGACCGAATAGACAAGATAGAGTCAAGTCATCATGGAGATGCTAGTACAATCAATACTAGAACCCATGGGAGACATGAACAAGAGGATGATGAACAAACATCCAATTCAGGCAGAAATGGGCGTACAAGAGTTGATAACAACTTGGGAAGCATTAAAATGAAAATTCCAAGCTTTCAAGGCAAAAGTGATGTCGAAGCCTATTTGGAGTGGGAGAAAAAGGTGGAATTCATCTTTGAGTGCCATCAATATTCTGAAGAAAAGAAAGTGAAGCTAGTTGTCGTAGAGTTTACCGATTATGCACTTGTTTGGTGGGATCAATTGGTGACTAGTAGAAGAAGGAACCATGATCGACCTATTGAGACATGGGAGGAGATGAAGTCAATCATGCGCAAGAGGTTTGTTCCTACACACAATTATAGAGAATTGTATAATAAACTTCAAAACCTTGTGCAAGGATCTAAAAGTGTAGAGGAGTACCATCAAGCAATGGAGATAGCTATGATTAAAGCAAATATTGATGAAGACCGTGAGGTAACAATGGCGAGGTTTTTGCATGGGCTGAATAGAAACATAGCCGACTTAGTGGAATTACATCACTATGTTGACTTAGATGATATGTTGCACATGGCGATCAAGATTGAGAAGCAATTGAAGTTCAAGAATTCTAAAGGCAATTCAACTTCTTCTAGTGCTTCATGGAAGTCAAATTAGAAGAATGGAGATAAGAGCTTCACTAAGGCAAAATTTGACAACAACAAAGAAGGAAACGAAGGGGGCAATGCCAAGACCAAATACAAAGGTGAAACTTAAACTAAACGATCTCATGATGTTCAATGTTTTAAATGTTTAGGTTATAGGCATATCTCTTCTAACTGCCCAAATAAGTGCACCATGACGATGAGGGGTAGCGAAGTCTTTAGTGAAAGTGATGATGATGAGTGCAATTTGGAGATGCCTGAGCTTGAGGATGCAAGTGATGATGAGGTTGTACAAAGTCCATCACATGGTGAATTACTTGTTACAAGGTGAATCATGAATGTGCATACCAAGATGGAGGATGAGGCACAACGTGAGAACATCTTTCACACTAGATGCAAGGTGCAAGATAAGGTATGTTGTATGATCATTTATGGTGGTAGTTGCACAAATGTAGCTAGCACCATGTTAGTTGAGAAATTGCATTTATATACCATGAAGCACCCTAGGCCTTACACATTGCAATGGCTGAATGGTTATGGGGAGATAAAAGTAACTAAACAAGTGAAGATAGCATTTTCCATAAGCAAATATGAAGATGAAGTATTATGTGATGTAGTGCCTATGCCAGCTTGTCATATTCTTTTGGGGCATCCTTGGCAATATGATAGGAGGGCTAATCATAATGGGTTTTCTAATAGATATTCCTTTGTAATGAATAATGTACCCATTACCCTTAAACCTTTAACCCCTAAAGAAGTGTATGAGGACCAAAAAGTCCTAAAGCAAAGATTTAAAGAGTTTGAAAAAGAAAAAGCAATAAAAAGAGAGAGAGATAGTTTGCATAAAAAAGAAAAGGCAAATAAGCAAAAGGAGAGTTGTGAGAAAAGCAATGAGAGGAGTAAGCAAAGAGTGGAAAAAGGAGAGCTTGAGGGGATGCATAATGAGAAAAAAAAAAGAGTGATGCGCATGCAAAAGGAGAGTTGAGTGTGAATAAGGTAACACAAGAGAGAAAAGCAAGTTTTTATGTAAAAGAAAAAGATGTGAGGAAAGCTTTACTTTTAAGGTAGCCTATGCTTGTACTTGTTTACAAGGAATCTTATTTGAGCTCTAATGATCTTGACCCTTCTTTGCCTAGTTCTTTTATGAGATTATTGCAGGAATTTCAAGATGTGTTTCCCGATAATATTCCTAGTGGTTTTCCACCAATAAGAGGAAGAGAGCATCAAATTGACTTTGTACCTGGTTCTACAATTCCAAATAGACCCGCGTATAGATGCAATCTTGAGGAAACCAAAGAGTTGCAAAGGCAAATTTAGGATCTTATGAACCAAGGTTACATTCGAGAAAGTATGAGCCCGTGTGCCATTCCGATTTTACTTATGCCTAAAAAGGATGGCACTTAGAGAATGTGTGTTGATTGTCATGCAATTAACAAAATAATGGTAAAGTATCATCATCCTATTCCTAGGTTAGATGATATGCTTGATGAGTTGCATGGGGCTGTTATATTTTCCAAGATTGATTGAAAAGTGGTTATCATCAAATTCGCATGAAAGAGGGTGATGAGTGGAAAACTGCATTTAAAACAAAATATGGTTTATATGAGTGGTTAGTCATGCCTTTTGGTTTAACTAATGCACCTAGCACTTTTATGAGATTAATGAACCATGTTTTGCATGCTTTCATTGGAAAATTTATGGTTGTTTATTTTAATGATATACTTATATATAGTAAATCTTTGGAAGAGCATATTGAATATGTGCATTTGGTTTTGGAAGTGCTGCGTTAGGAATGTTTGTATGCTAACCTCAAAAAGTGTAGTTTTTACACACATAAGCTTGTTTTCTTAGGCTTTGTTGTTAGTGCAAAAGGAATAGAGGTAGATGAAGAGAAGGTCAAGGCAATTAAAGACTGGCCCACGCTTAAAGGAGTTAGTGATATGCGAAGTTTTCATGGTCTTGCAAGCTTTTATAGGCAATTTGTGAGGAATTTTAGTACTATTGCAGTGCCATTGACCAAAGTCATTAAGAAAAATGTTGGCTTCAAGTGGGGAGAAGCACAAGAACAAGCATTTAACATGCTTAAGGATAAGTTGACATTTGCTCCTTTACTTACTCTACCTAATTTTTCTAAAACATTTGAAATTTAATGTGATGCTTCAAGTTTTGGAATTGGGGCTATTCTAATGCAAGATGGACAACCAATTGCTTATTTTAGTGAAAAGTTAAATGGTGCAAGCTTGAAGTACCCCACTTATGACAAAGAGATGTATGCCTTAGTTCACGCTCTGGAGACATGGCAGCATTATTTATTGCCTAAAGAGTTCATGATACATACTGATCATGAATCCTTGAAGCACTTGAAGGGGCAAAATAAGCTTAACAAATGACATGCTAGCTGGAGTGAATTCATTGAGTCGTTTCCTTATGTCATTAAATATAAGCAAGGTAAAGAGAATGTTGTGGCTAATGCACTTTCAAGAAGGTATACTTTACTTGCTTCTTTAGATGCCAAATTACTAGGATTTGAATACATAAAAGAGTTGTATGAGAATGACAGTGATTTTGGTAGTGTTTATCATGCATGTGAAAATATTGCTTTTGAAAAGTTCTATAAGCATGATGGTTACTTATTTAAAGAGAAACGATTATGTGTTCCTAACTGTTCTATGTGTGAATTACTTGTTCGTGAAGCACATGAGGGTGGTTTAATGGGACATTTTGGTATAGCCAAGACTTTAGATGTTTTACATGATCACTTTTATTAGCCTAACATGAAAAAAGATGTTAGAATTTGTGATAAGTGCATTGTGTGTAAACAAGCTAAGTCTAAGTTAAAACCACATGGTTTGTATATGCCTCTACCGGTGCCTAGTTCACCTTGGATTGATATTTTCATGGATTTTATGCTTGGTTTACCTAGGACTAGGCAAGGACATGATTCAATATATGTTATTATAATAGGTTTTCTAAAATGGCTCACTTTATAGCATGTAGAAAAACTAATGATGCACAACATGTTGCAGATTTGTTCTTTAAAGAGATTGTTCGTTTGCATGGCATGCCTAGAACAATTGTGAGTGATAGAGATGCTAAATTTTTAAGCTACTTTTGGAAGACTTTGTGGGGTAAATTGGGCACTAAACTTTTATTTTCTATAACTTGTCATCCACAAACTGATGGGCAAACTGAGGTAGTTAATAGAACTTTATCTCAATTACTAAGAACCATAGTTAGGCATAATTTGAAATCATGGGAAGATTGCTTGCCACATATTGAATTTGCATATAATCGTAGTGTGTATTCTTCTACCAATTTTTGTCCTTTTGAGATTGTTTATGGTTTTATTCCATTGAGTCCTTTAGATTTGATTGTTTTACCTTTAAGTGAACAAGTAAATCTAGATGGAAAGAAGAAGGCAGAATTTGTGAAGTCCTTACATGAAAAAGTGCGAGCAAATCTTGAAAGAAAGAATGAGCAATATGCCAAACATGCAAACAAGGGGTGAATAAAAGTTGTATTTGAACCAGGTGATTGGGTTTGGGTACATTTGCATAAAGAAAGCTTTCCCACTCAAAGGAAATCTAAGTTGATGCCCAGTGGTAATGGACCCTTCCAAGTGTTAGAGCGCATCAATGACAATGCTTATAAGATTAACTTACCCAGTGAGTATGGTGTAAGTGCTACATTTAATGTTGCTGATTTATCTCTTTTTGATTTTAATGTAGGTGCTGATTCGAGGACAAATTATCTTGAGGAAGGGGGGAATGATGCAACCAAGCTAAGCAAGCCCATCAAACCAAGTGATCCATTGCATTATGAGGGACCAATGACAAGATCAAGGACAAAGAAGTTCAAACAAGCATTGAATTTGATTGTCTTTCACATTACAAGCAAGTTGGTGGATTTGACTACAAGTACAAGCTTGGAGCCGCATGATGAAGAATTCAAGCTAATTAGCTTAATTTCCTATTTTAAAATTAATTAGCTTGAATTGGATGAATTTGGAAGTTATTTTTTTTTCTATTTTGGAGTCAATAAGGAAGATTCAATAAGATATGAGAAGATTTAAGGATATTCCAAGTCAAAGCCAATAAGTCAACAAGTCAAATTCAAGGATCAATGGTCAACATGTGACATGGCATGCTTCTGTTCTTAGTTGTCATGAGTTGTCATTTTACTTAGTTGTCATGACTTGTGATGAGTTGTCAATTTTGATTTTTCAAAGATGAGTTGTCATTAGTTGTCCTATTTTGAAGGAAATCTCCTTAATTAAGGATTTTCCTATATAGGTATCTTTGGGAATAAGGAATAGAACCTCAACTAATAACAACTCATCTTTGAAAAGTCAAAATTGACAACTCATTACAAGTCATGACAACTAAGTAAAATGACAACTCATGACAACTAAGAATAGAAGCATGCCATGTCACATGTTGACCATTGATCCTTGACTTTGACTTGTTGACTATTTGACTTTGACTTTGACTTGTTGACTTATTGACTTTGACTTGGAATATCCTTGAATCTTCTCATATCTTCTTGAATCTTCCTTATTGACTCCAAAATAGAAAAAAAAAAACTTCCAAATTCGTCCAATTCAAGCTAATTAATTTCAAAATAGGAAATTAAGATAATTAGCTTGAATTCTTCATCATGCGGCTCCAAGCTTGTACTTGTAGTCAAATCCACCAACTTGCTTGTAATGTGAAAGACAAGCAAATTCAATGCTTGTTTGAACTTCTTTGTCCTTGATCTTGTCATTAGTCCCTCATAATGCAATGGATCACTTGGTTTGATGGGCTTGCTTAGCTTGGTTGCATCAAAACCCTTGTATTTTACCCCTCCAATAAATATAATTCCAAAAATTTTCATCAACTATGTTATAATTTAATTATTTATATATTATAAAAATACTTTTAAATGCCAAATACTCTTATGAAAATTAAATGTAAATTATATCCTTGTAATTTATTAGTTAACAAAAATTTTATCTAATATTATAAAAAAAGTAAAAAATTAAGCGAAATTCTACTAAATTTATTTAGTATCTAACACAAATTGTATTTAATTTAACAAAAATTGTATCTAGCAAAATTCTATTAAATTATTTATTAGTATCTAACACAAAGTGAAGAATTGAAGGATTGATTGAGTAGAGGGAAGTGAGGTATCTAAAGATGAGAAATACTCGGGACAAATATCCTTTAGCAAGGGATAAGAAATTCTTATCTTGGACACTTGTTGCCCAAAGCAAAAAAAAAAAAGTTGCATTAAAGTGTTATCCTGAGGTATGAATTCTTCTTTCATTCTATGACGATAATTAGGCTTATACAAATCCTTTTCATGGGCACAAGCTCATTAAAGGTTCTATCATCTATATGTAGAGTTTCATGAACCAAATCTAAGAATTTTCTAAGGTCTTGAGCTAGATTGCTATTATCCATGTTGTCTACTTTAATAGTAAGGTCATATATTTAAAGGAACATTTTTTCTTTTCACAATTTTTGTATTTCTTTTTCTATCATTGAAGGTTGTAATGTTTTCTCCCTTTCTACAGCATCTGGCCTTTCATTCACTAGTTTTCTTACTTTAGTAGCTAAGACTTGTCTCTCTTCGAGTAAAGTACCAAGTGTTCTTTTTGCATGAAATTGCTTAAGGAGTTGGGTCACTTCACTCTGTACATTGTTGAATGAAGTCAATCCTGACAGATTATCGGAATTCAAACTTTCTTTACGGTTTCCCATTAGTTTTTAAACTTAATCTAACCTAAGCAAGTGACCTAAAAATATAATAATTATATTAATAATACACAAGTTTCTATTATATGCAACACAATTACAATACTAGTTATGATATTCTAGATGAATATTAAATTCTTCCTAGCCTGCTTCAACTAATTCTTGTCTCAAATTTCTTAAACTATTTATACAAGACTACTCAAATAAACATAAATATTTAACAAGATTTTCAATAATAGAAGACATGACACTTACAACTAAAAATAAATATTTTTATTTAACATATGGAATTAATTAAAAATTATTTTTATTTTGTGAACTAAAATGGTAATGGAAAAGTTTTTTCAAGGACTAAAAAGAAATTAATTGTTAGTTAAATATTTGAAACAATACAAGGCCATAATTCCGATATATATATATGGAATAACACATATTTTGCTCCCTGCACTTTTATTTTTTCTCAATTTACCCCTCCACTTTTATTTATATAGATTTAGTCCTTGCAGTTTTATTTTTGTTCACATTAAACCCTTGTATTTTTATTAATCCCTCCAATAAATATAATTCTGAAAATTCTCATCAACTATGTTATAATTTAATTATTTATATATTATAAAAATACTTTTAAATGCCAAATACCCTTATGAAAATTAAATGTAAATTATATACTTGTAATTTATTAGTTAACAAAAATTTTATCTAATATTATAAAAAAAAATAAAAACTTAAGCAAAACTCTACTAAATTTATTTAGTATCTAACACAAATTGTATTTTTATTTAACAAAACTTGTATCTAGCAAAAATTCTATTAAATTATTTATTTAGAATAAACTAAAATAGAATTTAGTAGAATATTGCTTAAGTTTTTATTTTTATAATATTAGATAAAAATTTTGTTAACCAATAAATTACAATTATATAATTTAATTTTAATTTTTGTAAGAGTATTTGGCAGTATTTTTATAATCTTTATATTAAAAATAAAATATAAGTAATTAAATTACAACATAGTTGAAGAAAATTTTAGAATTATATTTATTGAAAGGGCTAATCTTGCTAAAATAAAAGTAAAATGACTTAATGTTCACAAAAATAAAAGTATAAGGGGTTAATGTGAACAAAAATAAAAGGAGAGTGAGAGTAAATCAAGACAAAAATAAAATTGTAAGAATTCAATCTATACAAATAAAAGTAGAGGGGGTAAATCAAGAAAAAAATAAGAGAGCGGGAGGTAAATATGGATTATTCCTATATATATAAGTCCAATTCAATCCTAGAGTGAAAGTTGAAGGTTCAATCTAGACCTTTACTTATGTACTCTTTTCGATCACTACCAAATTATAAGGGCTTAATGGTATGAACAATTCAAATGTTTACTATCTTTTGTAATTTCATCCCAACTCTTCAATTTTGACAAAAATGTTGCAATTTCATCAATTATTAACAATTTTGGCACAAATAATCATATAGTCAAAATCAAACAGAATATGATGTGGCTTCCATAAAATATCCAATTTATCATTTATATTGTAAAATTCATGAAGGTTTATTGGCATAAAAAAAATTCAAACATTTACAAGTTTTGGAAATTGTCTCCCATTTTTAATTTTGAAAAAAAAATTCAAGTTAAAAGTATTTTATCAAAATTAAATAAAAGGTGTTGTGGCTCTATAATTATAAAAATTAAATTTGCATATGATAAATTTTTAAATTTATAATTGACTCTTACTTTTATAAATTTTTGAGAATTATATATATATATATATATATATATATATATATCACATCCATGTTAATCGGTGCAATTTAATTTTATCAATTAAATATTCATAAAGTGGTGATTAATTGAAAATAAGAATGGAAAGGGGTTTAATTGAAAGAAGTTAAGGACTTAAGTGGATTTAAGAAAAAGGAATGGAGGACTAAAGAGACAAGAAGTGAAGAAGTGAAGAATTGAAGAATTGAAGGATTGAAGGATTGATTGAGTAGAGGGAAGTGAGGTGTTTAAAGATGAGAAATACTCGAGACAAGTATCCTTTAGCAAAGGACAAGAATTTCTTTTCTTGGACACTTGTTGCCCGAAAAAAAGTGTTGCATTATTTTAGAAGAAAAAAAAAAGTAAGAGCAAAGAGTTTGAGCTAGGATTAGAGAGATTAGGCTTGATTTAGGTAAGAAACAATATGCAAGTGGATTGATCAAGCTTGGCATGGATTCTTAGTTCTATAAAATTTACCTCATGGATTTTTAATTCTGATTTGTAGGAAAATCAATTGGATGTAACAGAAGGTGATCAAAAAAGTTTAGAGATTTGATTTTGTTAGAAAATTATGAGTGAAATTCTAATTCTAAAAGTGTAGAACATCGATGAAATCAGGTCCCTAATACACAAAGGCAACAAAATTTGGTTGCCAGAATGATCAAGCAATACATTAGTACTATGGAGGTACCTCAGTACACTAAGGCGAGGCTTTAGTACTAAGGAGGCACCTCAATATATTGAGGTGACACCTTAGTACTATGGAGGCACCTCAATACACTAAGGAGACACCTTAGTATATTAAGGCAACGCCTTAGTACTGAGGAGACATCTCAGTACACTAAGTAAATGCCTAAGTGGGACTAATATAAGCAGTAAACTTTTGAAAAATATATCTAGAGTTACACAACTCCGAATGAGGTAATTTTTTATTTTATAAAAAATATGAAATGTCTTTTACAATTGTAATAGAAATAGAAAACATCTAATTCTATTGTTTTGATGGTCTTTTAGAATAATATATTTTATTGTGTAACTTTATAAATAGTATGACCATGATGGGAAATTTTGATGTAATGTTTTTTGAACAAATCTAATTGGCATAAAATCAATTACTTTAGACACATGAAACTAATAATTTGAACAAAATTATTTAAAAATATACATTGCGGAATTCTTGATAAATTTTTCAATGCACATTCAATAAATATCTATAAATACTTGCACTCATATGAATGCCACAAAAAAAAAAGCAAACTTATATATATATGACTAAATTAGAAGAATCTTTCCACCTTTATTTCTATTTATTATTAATATTCATTTTTATAAGTGGAGGGTTTCTTCAAACAACTAGGAGTTGGGTTAACTATATTCAATCAAATGATATTGAGCATGATTCCCCATATACCGTCATTGCTTCTTCTCCAGGAAAAAAAGTTCACAATCCATAAGCCTTCTATCTCCACGCAGCATTGCTCTGTCAGGCTTTCACCCACTGTAGAAAATTCCCCATAACCTATAGTAACTTGAGTTACTTGTTATATATATATAACAAGTTACTTAAGCTACCATAGGCTATAAAAGTATATTTGTATATGTTAAAATTTCAAAGGATTTTTCCATGATTTAAAGCAAGAGGATTTTGGAATAGATAAGAAAAATATTATCAAAGAAGGTAACTACTTTTGTAATGCATTTTCTGGAGAATTATGTTAATTTGATGTGATAACTTCTCATAATTAATAATAATCATGTCTATCGTTAATTATAGTATAAAAAGGCTCTTGTATGTTTTTCTCTAAATGATTGAGGTTTTAAGATCTGTAAATTTGAGATCTTTATTCAAACTCGAATTTTATTTGCTTTTAAGTACTATTATTAAATAATTTTGTTCCAACCAATCATACATTTATGAATACAAGTCAACTTAATATCAAGTCTTATGAGCTATAGTGTAAACCTAAATATCAATAAACTACAAAAATTTAAGTACGCCATAACTATGTGAAGTAATATTTGGAAATTATTTCTAAATTCATGGCATGGCCCTTAAGATTAAAACAAAGTTTTAGGTAAAAAAACATGTCAATGTGTAACGAAAAATGGAGAACATGAAAATTTTATATAAACAAAGGTGATAATAAGGGGAAAAATAATAATGACAACTTATAAATTCTTAAATGAGAATTGGAAACTAAATTGATAACGTAAATTAAGCTAAACTAAGAGCTTTTATGAAAGATAAGATTGTTATCAATGAAACAAATGTGATGAGAATATTAACGATATAATAATTAGCACAAGCACATATTTCATTAAGAGAAAGTAAGTCCATGTCGAGAACGTGGTAAGGTTTGGTGAGTTGGCATGAGGTGTCTGGGATAAGATGTAAGATCGTAACTAAAGTACGACATTCAAGAGGAATTGATGAAAATGTAACTTGGTCTCTGAGCAAGTGAGCGATATGAGATTAAAAGACCTTGTTTAAGATATGATTCTTTGAGATCGTGCGAGCGCAACCTATAGGGCCAAGCCAGCACATTATGAATGAATACTTATGATAACTTTTAATGAGGTGATAGTACTAGCCATACTGATATCTTCTTGTGCATATGGTGCAGTGCTCCAAAATTAAATGTGAATCATTCTAAATCATATTTTACCTTAAACTAATGGATGTTGAGTACATTAAAGAATACATTGTGATATATGAGATAAGCATGAACTCAAGAGGTCAATATGGCTAGTACAATAGGATCATACATGAAACATCTAGTTATGTATAATGATGAGGAAGTTATTCGAAAATTGGAGAAATTAAATTTGAACTTTAGTTGTTTGAGATATTTAAAATGTTCATCCTGGTGGCATGATAAAATAGATTTTGATAACTATTTATTTAAATATAGCAAAATTTATAAATTGTCTTGGCTAACTATTGATTTCAAGTTTCTACTTCTATGTTTTATTTATTGAGATCATAATGTGACGATATTCTTGAATAGTCCCTATTGTACTCTTTTTCATTCACTAAGTATTTTCTCTCGAAAATACTCACCACTCCTCTTTATAGAATTTTTCTAGAGTAACGGATTATTGAGAGTAGTTGTTGGAAGATAGCTCGAGACATAACAAGTTTAGCAAACAATGGAGAGCTTGAAAAGTAAAGCTCTGCTAGAATGTTTTATTATAGAAATGTTATATGTTTAAGCACCATAGTTTGTAATTTGCTAAATATGTATAATTAAAAAACAAGATTTGAAATGGTTATCTTACATTGGTTTTATGTAATGGCAGAGTATATGTAAATGTTTCAGTTGTAAGAGTTAAATGGTGATTATACAAGATAGAAGTGATATTTTGTCACACCAGTGCTCGAGTTAGGTGAGTCCAAATAGTGGCCATCTATATATATATATATATTAAAAAATTTTAATAAAAATAAAAAATTGTCACTTTAATAATTAAAAATTTTAAATTATCTAAAGTAATAATTTTTTTAAATTAAAAAAAGTTAAATATGACAAAACTATAGAATATCAATTTAACATAAATAAAATTTAAATTATTAAATTTAATTAAAAAAATTTAAATTGTAAACTATATAGTTTTTGTATAAAATAGTACTAGTATTAAAATTTATATTAAATAAATATAATTTAAATTATTAAATATAAAATCATTTATAAATTGACAAATTCTCAATAGTAAATTTAATTCTTTTATTAAATTGTGTTTGTACTTTTATTTAATTTTAAATAAATAATTATTTAAATTAATACACTGGCTAAATTAAACTATTTTATTAAAATTTAAAAATTGGAACAAAATTGTCAAAAATTTGAAACTTCTAAATTTTTTACCACAAATCGTTATATATTTTGAAAATTCAAAAGGTTAGATATCACATTTTACAAAATGTCACGTTAGCATTTGTATTCACTTTTGACCAAAAAGCTATTTGTAGTAAAATTGCAAACATTTGCTAAAAAAGGTTGAAATAAATCTGCAAAATGTCACAAACATTTTTTTTTATTTTAATAGTGAAATGTTAGAAGATTTCACTTAATCTTTAAAAGATAATTGGACAAGTTGCAAAGATTTGCATGACCACTTGTTATACAACTTACATGGACAACTTGCCTAAGAAGAAGAGTTCAAATTGAATAAGTAAGGTTGCCAACTTGCAACGTAACTTTCAATTGCAAATGTTAAAGAAAATTTGCCAACTTGCTTGAATGCAATATAATTACTCTTTACACTATAAATAGGGGATGTGCATTGCAATGGGAAAAAGAAAATTTTTTGAGTAAAAATAAAATGAAAGCAATTAGCAAGAGCAACTAAATTGTGACGAGTGAGTTGAGTGGTACTAGTATGGGAGCGCTTGTAAAAAATGGGAGTAGAGTAAAAAGTGAGCTTAAGTGTGTGGACAATATACATATTTGAGTGATTTGTATTGTAAAGTGAATTTATTTTCCAGTAAAACAATAGTTATTGTTCACTATTTTATTCTTTCATTTTTCACGTGTTATTTTTTTACACTCCAACTCGATAAGTAGTATCAGAGCTGTATTCAGAATTCAACACACATTGTAACACCTCAGGCCCTAACTTTGCCATCATGAAACAAATGATTAACATGCTTGTCTGTTAATTGATTATCCCAACATTGAATTCATTACTGATAGCAACAATTTTCGAGAATTCCATACTTAAAGGTACAATGGAAAGTTAGTATGATAAATGTTAGCCTTATATGTTCACAAATGCGTGATTACAACTTTTGTTACTTGCCTGCCCGAACTTGCTACCAAAATTGCTAACACAACAATTAATCCAATTTCTCTCGCAGAATAAGCTACTTGTAATTGATGTTAACAAGTGTTCGAGAGACATCGTGGCCTTTCCACAAAGTGTTTTCCTGTGTTCAAGAGACATCACGACCTGTCCACAACAAAGTATCACTTCTGATGGCTCCCAAAGCGGCATATAATTTCTTCTCCTTCAACTAGTCTTTCCACAGCATCTGAAGGAAGGCCAATCATCTCTAACGTCTTCTCCCACAGTTTATACGAAGTCTCAATACTGTGTGCTTCTTCAGAAGGATTTGTTGGTCTACAATCTTGAGAGATGAACGCACAAACAGGCCAGTCATCTGCTTTTAACATTTCACAATATTCTGGGACCTGAGGATCAGTAGCCGAGAAAAGAGCACTCCTTGAACCTGAATTAGTACCAAGCCAAAAACTGTCAGATCGAGATTCTCATTTGTTTCTTCAAAGCTCCCACTTAAAAATCTGAAAGTAGATTGCTGTAATGGTCATTCCAAAACACTCAGTTTACACAAGCTAAAGACTCATCATAGCTTAGAAACTATCATGGATCATATTTTCCATGCCGAGTTTTCATAAGAGAGTTTGTCCTTTAAGATTATGTTGGGACAAATCTTGGTGCTAAAACAAAAGCCCTGGAAACAAAACATAAAACTAATTGAGGAACCAAAAATGTACTAGGCTTATGTTTCAATTGACTGGTTTTGTCTAAATAATTTAGGCCAACATTATATCTTTGATTACTTCTCTAAGAATAGAAGCATTCTCACACAAAGTTATGACATCGAGATTTGAATCGCAAATCAAAATCCTACTTTGTGAATCTAGAATTGGATATTGAATCGAATCATTTCACATTCGTAATATGTACATCTATCTAAAAAATATATTTCCATCAAATATTTCTTAATTTATATTTTGATTATGTGGACTAAACGGAAAACAAATGTACTACCTCAACATTATTTTTTTCAAAATGGATAGTTTGCTTTAAAATCTCAAAGAAACATTTTCCTTGGTTCAGCACCATCCGCTATATATCAAAGAACAATTTTATAAAAAAATTGTGATTTTCTTTGAATTTTTTTTTAAATTAAAATTTCTTGTGATTTGAAAATATAAGTACAAAGTTCATGGTCTCACTTGAATTTTAGATGGCCAAATACATAGTTTCACTCCTAAATTTTTCACGATTAACCTCTGACACTTCTCAACTTTTATTATTTTATATTTAACTTTTAAACTTTTATTTTTAACCTTTTTCACCTTTCAATTTGTATTTTTTTAATCTATTTAACTCGTACAATATCAAAACGGATAGAAAGTTAATTTCAAATGATTTTAAACAAATAAAATGCTAAAATTAACTTTAAAACAATATAAATATAATTAAATACTACTGTTAAAAAAAAGTTAGAAAAAAATTATTTTTAATTATTATCTCTTTTTCATTAAACATTATTTTAATTTATATAAGTTTTTCTTATGTTCATATCAACATTGATTTATAAATAATTCGATTTTATGTATTATAAGAGTTCGATAGGTTCAAAATAAAACTTAGAGGTTGAATACAACCTCTTCATTTTGCTAGAGCTTAATTGAGTAAAGTTCGGAAGTGAAACTATACATTTGGCCAATTTTAGATTCTTAAGACTATATTCAACATATTTGTCTATTGGATTTTCAGTATTGACATAAAAATTATGATTTTCGTTTTACATTTTTATTTTTTTTATTGTCATATTACAGCCTTGGTAGAAAAGAAGAATTTAAAGTCCCTTAGAACAATTTTGTCATTTTTTCGTAACTAATGGCAAAAAAGTTCTTTTTTTTTTTTTAATATACAAAAGTAAAATATTAAGGTATTAGAGCCTCCACAACAGCAAGGTTAAAATGGTAATTACAAAAACCTCGGGGAAATACTAATTCACCTATTATAATAGATGAAAATCAAACAGGCTTTTTTATGAGTCCTTCGAAACCTATGATGCACAGAAACTTCAACTAGTAAAAGTTTCCGCATTTCGGAAACATTTCCATATTGAAAACTTTAGAAAACTCATCGAAAATGTTTTGAGGCCATTTCCGCAAATTAAAAGAACCAGAAAACACATTTTAACTCAGAAACGTGTTTCCAATATACTTCTTTAGTTTTTTCCTAAACAAAAAAGAAGATGAATTGAAAAAGACCCTTATTATTTTTAATATTTATATGCTTCCTCCACATTTCCATTTCCGATATGTCTAAAAGGTTGTTTCACCGTATCCAATTTTCACATTTTCCCATATCAATATTTCCGTTTCCATACTATGTAGTTCAATACACATGTATATATGCAAATGAAATTAAAAACCATTAGATTAATCATTGTTTAATTATAGTAATTGGTATATATTACAAGCATAGATGCACAATGATCAATTAATGGCTATAATTAAACAGGAATTAATCTAATAATTTTTATTCCATTTATACAGATACACGTGTACCATAGTAAATGCTTTTCTTTATAGACTATTCTTCTATTTTTCCTTTCTTTTTATTTTCTTCCTCTTCTATATAACATCAAAGTTGTTCTCTTTTTTGTGTGATAACAAAATGTTCTCTTTGTTTATTCCTTTTTTAGTGGGCTATTTCATAATTTCATCATTTAACCATTAATTTATATATTTTTTTTTTAATGATGCTGTTAATATTTGAATCATTATAATTGACCAGTTCACTCAATTTCACTGATTCCTATTTGATTCTTGCACGAATCTTGGCTAAATTCTGATTCGTTTATAGAGTAAATTTGTTTTCAAATTGAATCATACAAAGTCTTTTAATATGTTCAAAACTACAAAAAAATTATGTCATAAACCAAACTTGTCTGGTCAACCACATAAGTCCCCTTCGATTACTTTGAATGTGTTATGAATTAAATGCATCATGTCAAATATTAATGAAGAATTACAACTTAATAAAAAAGAAGCTATACAAATATAGATTTAAGGGAAAAAAAGAAAAAGAAAAAGAGCCAAGTTCTAAAATTTAAACTTTAAAAAAACTGAAAATTTCTAAGAACACAAAAATAACCAAGAAAGAAATGACCATAAAAAGAATAATGAAAATAATCCTAGTCACTAGAGAATTCACTTGAATGGAAGTGTTTTGCATGTAGAAGTATGTTAGTTCATCTAAATGGAATTTGTTTTAGCATCCAACATGTATGTCAGTTACTGAACAATCAAGAAATCAAATTGAAAAAAAAAAAAATCAAATTGAAAAGAAAAATTCAATACAAATGAATGTTGAATTGCAAAGGGCCTTCATCTTTTCTAAAAAAAAGGCCCCTCTTGTTCATTTGCTCAATTAGGTCTTCAATTTTTTAAACCTGTCTACAAAATTGACTGTTCTTGGAGTAAGAAATACACGCACACACAAAATGGTCTCTAGGTCTCTTTTATTGTATTGGCATATGTTTGCTTTCTGAAAAAATTAGTCTTATGTTCTGACTCAAAGAACTCTAACTACAGCTGCTTGTAAAGTTTTTTTTTTTTTTCTTTGAAAAAAAAAAAATTCTAATCATATGTTGCATACTTGATTTAAAAAAAAAATGAACGAAAAAAAGATAAGTATACCAAACGAGGTTGAGAAAAAATTCAAACTGACACAGGGCCTCACCTCCACAGGCTTAATTTGTAAAACATAGGAAAGTTTTATCCAAAGGCAGCTAATTTTGAAAATTACTGGTTTCAATTGTAGGGTTCTCTGACATGTATCCAACTCACATGAAGATGCGATCACAGACTAGGTTAATCCTATGAAGTGGAATGCACAGCCCTAGCTTTTACATCTGCTAGTTTCATGATGAAGCTAACAGATGTTGACAAGGTCAAAAAAGGAAGATAACAAAGCATAATACACACAAAAATGAATTCATGACCGTCAAATTAGAGCACAACTCCAATTGAACTAGTTGGCAAGGAAGAAAATTAAAGACTGTTTCATTAAGATAATAGCATGACAAAAGGTGTCATTACTGTGCCATGTAACTGATAAGAAACAATGTAGAAGTATTTAGGAGACTCACCCTCTTGTGCACTAAAGATAAAATATGGTATAAAATGATAAGCTGCTTGCACAATTCTGGGAAGATCCCTTGCCTGCATGCAAATAAAGTTGAAATACAGAGTATAAAAATAACATCATCTGATTTCAATAACCCAAATCCAACCTCCAAATGGAACCACTCAAATCAACATATAACATTTAATTTAATACCAACATGCCCATGATAAAGATTCATTCACCAAGTATCTATCAAGCATGATATGCAGAAGTAAAACCTAGTGATAAACGAATGTCAAAGTTTTAATTAACCTGATTAACTCCACAAAATTATGTAATTTAGCTAATTTATTTTCTTGTAATAAACCATCTTCACAGTAATAAGAAGACTTTTAGGTAAAAATGGTACCAGATGTACAAAAAGCTGTTTGAAGATGAGAAATAAGAAAGAAGAATTTGCAGGTGTGTAGAAGCCCACATTTGAAAGAAGAGAGAGCTATAAGGCCATAATATTAAGGCCTCCAAACCAAGTAGCTTAAGCTATTTTGGTGATGTACAAGCACAAGTTAAAAGCCTTATTTTGCAAGTTTGATGGTTGATGATGATGGCCCAACACTCCAAGCCCAGATAAATGATGGATGTCTAACAGTGGTACCTTAACAGGCTGAAAAAGATCCTAGGCTGATGAATTAGAAGAGTTTGAAATGATGAAATTAAATAGTTTGAAGATGGAGAAATGCTGGACATTAAAGGTCCAAGTTGGACATGGCCGCTAGACCACACAAGATGGGTGAAGGCTACGTTTTGAACAAAGAGGGCCAGACCCAAGATAAATATGTGGTCCAAATGATAACTAGCCTCTAAAGTGAGCCAACTCAGTTACATTTGAGAGCAAGCGCTAGAAGACGAGAAATGAAAAAGAAGAATTTATAAACTTAAAACTTCCCTAGCTTAGCTATTCTTGCGATGGCCAAGTTTTAGGTTAAAAGCTTCGCAAGTTTGATGGTGGATGATGATGGCCCAATACTCCAAGCACATAAGGATGATGGATTTCCAACAAAACCACATCCATTACAGGAAAAGGCAAAAGGTATAAGTGTGCAAAGAACTGATGAATAGACTAGATGGTCCAAAAATGTTTTCAGAACAATTGATACATGAATCTCTAAGAATTTCCTTAGAATTAATTTATACTGCAATTACAGATAGTAATATCTACTTGGGCAGCAGGCCAATACTTGTTAGGAATAAGAGCCAAAAATGTATACCTGTATAAGCTATTGTATATTGTAACAGTAAGCATAATAAAATAAAAATTGCAGCAATGCAGGTCTTTCAAAGAGAAACATCACTAATCTCTGTTTTGCAGGTAAAAAAATGTTGCTAATTTTTTAGAGCAAAATATTCAATCATCATATTCCTTTGAAACCTTGTCAGTTCAGTATGATCCTACACACATTCTTTTAGTGTTCAAAAAGAAGCAAAAAAACACACACATTTATATGGATAGATTAAAATAGAAATTGAAGAGCCTCAAAAGACTTACAACATTGGTCTGAACAACACCAGGCGAGACACATACTACACTAATGCCAGCTTCAGCAGGAAGGCGTCTGTGAAGAACACTACTAAACATGATCTGCAATTCAAAGGCCACATGCTTAACATTCAGTGCACAACACTACAAATACTTGATGTAATTGTCACTTAATTCCATTACAGGCGCCCCTGCCCTCACATATGAATGCATATGCACTTGTCACTATTTAAATTAATAAGCATTTCAGAAATTAAGAACTTTTTTTATAACCCATGATTTTATTAAATTTGAAGGCAAAAACAACCTATACAGATGATATAGGTTGATGAAAAAACCCTTCCCTAATCTAAGCCAACCAGATTACTGGAGTAAATGCATTTATATAAAAAGGCATTTTACTAGAAATGGAAATAAATAGACCATCCTAAACAACCTTAAGAACCAGTGAAGGAAAAAAACAAGAAAAAGTCTTCCCAAAGCAATACTCTGACCTACTAACATGAGCATGAAATCAATAGCCAACCAATGCATATGACAAATGATGAAAGATTGCAGACATAAGAACACCACAAAACTAAATTGATGACCAAATCAAAGCAAGATTAAAAACCAAACCAGCCTTCTGCCAAGGGATGACAGAACAGAAAACAGTACAGCTACCAAAATACTTCTTTGTTTTGTCTATGCACAAGCACTAATAAACCTGCTAAAGAAGAAATTTTTTTATTCTATTCTGAACTTGAAAAAAAATTGGAAGAACAGCCTCAGAATGCTTATTTCTTTTTATGGTTGGGATTAACGGTTGAGGTCAGTAGATGAGGAGGATAGATAAATCTGGAAAGCAGTCCCCATGTAACAAAAAATAATACGGACTTTTCATGTACCACACTATCAAGGGAATAAAATATACTGTTAAGTGCACCTGTGCTAACTTGCTGCTAGTGTACCCCAGTAAGCTTGTATATTTTCGCTTCCCAGAAACAACGTTCATGTCTTCTGTGTCAACAAAGCCAACGTAATGCATCTACACATGAGAAAAATGTTAAAACCAGTTCCATACATGCAAGCGCAAGAGTGATAGAGAAAAATGTAGACATGAAATTTAAGATATTATATTATAAGACCTGTTACTGAACTAGTTACAGTAATTGAAGGGAGAAGTAACGCTTGCAAAATAACAATGTTGGGAAATTGGTTTCCTTTAGACAAAATGCAGCAGATGTAAAACTAATCTAAAATGTATAAGTTTATGAGGGATATATGTTGGCTAATTGGTATCATCTGTGGAAGGAGATTATAAAGGTATCTAGTTAAGTTATAAAGTTACATCCTGTCCTCCTTAATTTGAGTAGATGCTCCCTAATGCAATTGGTTGAAGATTAAATTTGAAGATTAAATATGGAATGAGAATGTCAAGGATGGCATGACTATCAGTGCTTTTTGGGCCTTCTGCTGCTTGTTATCAGAAAGAAATTGAACATCTATCTTAAGACGTGGTAAGATAAGTGATAAACAAGGAGTGTAGTTTTGTCTTCCCACTGGTTATTTACTAAGATTGATTTTTACTATTTGGTAGCTTTGCCTTTTTCCTCATCTACTGAACCGCTCTGCATATACACAAAGTATAAACCCCTAGTACCATTTGTTCATTTGTATGAAAGAGACGAAAACTTATTACTTTTCAAAAATATGCATCTATACATGCATAAGAAGATTCAACAAGGTCCCAATTTAGTAGATAAATTACTTTTTTGATCAACTTTCAAGCACTTAATAGCAAAAGGCTTCCCATATAGTGAATGAATTCCTCCTTCTATCAACTGTCTCACTTAACAATATCAACTGTTAACTAGAATGGCAAATGATTAAAGACAGATCTCTGCAATCAAGCAGCTGATGGTGGATAGCTTAGAGTCAATGAATTCCCATAGATGCTAATAGACCTAAAATAAGATGAAAAGAAAGCAAAAAACAAGTGTAATATATTTCTGTAGAATGCACTACTTACAACTGAATTCACATTGATAATTCGGCTAGGAGAGCCTTTAATTAGCGATGGCAAAAGCAATATTGAAAGCAATGCTGGAGCTAGATGATTCACTTGCATGTGCTGTTCATACCCATCTTTTGAAAATTTTTGTGGTTCTGAACAAAACAAAAACCATGCATCAGTTTTTGACACTGATAATGAAATGACAAACATATCTTACGGAAAATAAGACTTCATGTAACAATTAAATTGTTGTTAACAACACTGAATATGAAGCCAACACAAAATGACTAAAGGAATAATCCACATCATAGCTCCTAAATTTTTTGTATTTTTTCTATTTAACCAGACAATGAACATTTTGGTTCAATCGAATGAGTCAATTTTTACTAATTTGGTAAAATGGATACCAAAGAAATTTTCCAGAACCATTACAAATGCAAGGTCCAACATAGAAGATGTGGCTAGTGAGATTTGAGAATTTATAAAGGTGAAATTAATTAAGGAACATATGGAGAAGTTTAGAATTGAAGCTAAATTGGTGGAAATCCATGATTCTATAGGGGAAATTGAAGGTGAGCTTGTAGCTAATAAGTTCATTACCATAGTTAGAAAAGCGAACCGCCAAGAGCCATGAAAATGGAGAATGTCTGGGAATGTAGTGAGAAATCCATGAAGAAAATAGGGTAAAAAAACGTCATCAGCAATTTCAGCTATTTAATTGACATGCTTGATGACATCATAGCTATATTTTGTCAATTTGACCATCTTTTTTATGAGACGGCAAAATTGCAATCAATTGAAGTTTCTCAAAAGTCGAATAATTCAATAACACACAAGTACACAAAAAGAGGTCAATATAAAACTTATAGATATTTCAGGAGAAAAAATATTGGCTGTTCCATGAATAAGTGCTGTTCAATCAAGACATAACCAACTTTTATTGGCACATATAATATTCCTAAAGCAGGAAACTGGAAATAGAAACATAACATTTCTTCTTCTTTTTTTTTTTTTTAATAATTTCCAAGTTAAAAAGAAGTCACTACCATGGAAATAGTCCTTATCCACTCCCCAAAGTGTAAACATACTTTTCATACAGGATAGGAGAGTAACACAAGCCTCTCTTTTTTTCTTACACAGTTGCAAACTGAATAGAACAATTTTTAATTTCAAAAACAACCTTTATAAAGCTATCCTCAAGTTTTTAATTGGCACCTGTCACTGATACACAATAGAAATCATACCATTGGTTGGCATATGCCCTTATCTACTACATGCGTGCACCAACTCTCTATATTCATACATTTGAAGGCTTCCAACCTCTCTATTTTCATCCCCTGCATTGGATAATCTTCCTATTTGCTTTATGAAAGACACAAAATTTTCCAAACTAAAATAATTACCAAGTCAAAGTACACACTTGAGAATACACTGCACAATTGGCTGGTTAACTACCTAATCTGTTAATCATCCCTGAAAGTACATTTAAAAGGATTCAAATGTCTTCCTATTCATCTCTCTACAAGATTTATTCCACTTGCCTCTTTGATTATCCCAAATTTGTAAAAAGCTTGTATAGAACAAATTTCACAGTCACCATACACACATAAACTAAAGCAACAATTTTTAATTGAAGAAAAACAGGTGGTTACACTAAACACAAGCCTGAAGATTATAAACATACCATAACAATAAAGGAACATAACAAAAAAAAAAAAATGAAGCGACAACTAGCATAAAGCACAATAATGGGAAAGAATTTGAACAAGTAATATTCAGTTAATGGTTTGAATAAGACCTCCTATGGAAAATATCCCAGCATTATTAATAAGAACATGCAAAGGTCCTGAACGAGCATTCCATTCTTCAGCAAACCTCACAACCGACTCCAACGACAGAAGATCAAGTTCCATCACCTTGAAAACCAAAAATAAATGCCAAACGTTCAATTGCGAGGCTCAGAGTCTGAGAAACCCCCTTTTTATTGTTATATAAAAAAATTATACTTTGAAAATAATCTAAGGAAAAGAAATCATTCAAAAACTACAATATAGAAAAACAAATTCAAAAGGATCATCAACTGTTAGAATTATCAGATACCTCTATATTTAGCGGGAGACCCACTACAGTCTGTTCATTTTGCCACTTCCGAATCAACTCATGAGCACCCTTAGTATTCCTAACTGCCATGATAACATGGGCACCTGCCTCTGCTAATTGCCTAATCGATAGCAGAAAACAAAATTATTTGTGATCCCATCTAAATTTATGATGAGATGCATCATGTTCAAATGGAAATATAAGGCAATACATCAGGTGCAATCAAATCAATTCAGCTATAATTTGTTAAAAACCAACAAGACAATTAAATAGAAGTTGTAGAAAGATCAAATAAGCACCTGGCTATTTCACTGCCAATACCACTAGTAGATCCAGTGACAATGCAAGTGAGGTCATTGGCAGGAGGCAACGGCAGAGGGTTTTGCAAGTGACTTGCCATTATTCTCTGGAACAGCATCTCATGTACTACGTACATCCATCCTCTTAGCCATTCTATCCATCCCAATGCTTCCTTCCGTTTTGGCAAGAACGTTGCTGAAGAAGACGACGTCGGAGTTTCCATTCCTTAAGAGTTCAAGATCTCCGCTCTTCACTGTGCTTTTTATCCAACCGTAGAGACCAGTGGGAATCTTGTGCACAATAATCGCAGAGTAGGGTGTAGTTTCTCTTGTACGGTGGAAGATTCAATTGTTCCGGCGAAAACAGAGCCAGAAATAAGAAGAAAGGCGAACCGAACCGGTGGCACTTTAATGAATTTTATTACTGTACAAGAACCAAAATTACTGTATATATTTAGCTTTACTTTGTTACTTGTTATTATCAAGGTATATTTTATTTGTTTATTTAAAAAAAAAGTATATTATGTTGTGAAATAAAGATTAAATTACTTATTTTGTTATAGAACTAAACTTGAATTTAGTAGTATTTAACTAGAAGAAAAATATTTTATAGTAGAATGATTTTGAGAGAATTTAGAAAGAGTTTGGAGAGAATTTAGAGAACTATAATATTGAAAGAATTTGGAGAGTAATCTATCTTTTCTTCTTCTTAATCTTAACATCCTCATTAATGAATTTCAATCCCTTTATATAGAGATTTTCTTTTCACTATTTGAGTACTATTCTCTCACAAGCAATATATTGTTCATTTACAAGCAATATATTGTTCATTCACATTCATAATACTCCCCCTTGAATAACAATATTTTGCAACTGCCTCGTTAAAACCTTGCTAAATAAAACCCAGTGGGAAAAACTTTAGCTTAAGGAAAAAGAGTACAGTGCATGATATTCTCCCCCTCAAGTTGATATGTATAATCTTCCTTCACATAGTATGTAGATGTCGCATTCCAATATCGTGAACGTGCTTTCTAAAGATTGCAGTTGGAAGTGCATTTGTGAAAAGATCAGCTGAATTCTGGCTAGACTGAATATACTTGATATCTATATGATTGTCTTTTATTAGCTCTTGAGTGTATGAAAAGAATCTTGGAGGTATATGTTTGGTTCTATCACTTTTGATATATCCTTCCCTTAACTGTGCAATGCATGCTGCATTATCTTCATATAAAATTGTTGGACTTTTGTTGACTGGAAAACCACAAGATTCTTTAATATGATGTGTCATTGATCTAAGTCACACACACTCTCTACTTGCTTCATGTAGTGCAATAATTTCAGAATGATTTGAGGAAGTAGTGACAAGCGTTTGTTTCTGGGAACGCCAAGAAATTGCAGTTCCATTATTTGTGAACACATAGCCTGTTTGAGATTTCGCTTTATGAGGATCAGATAAATGCCCTGCATCTGCATAACCAATCAATTCTTGTTTTGAATCGTTAGAATAAAATAAACCCAAATCAACATTTCCTCGAAGGTATCGAAGTATATGTTTGACCCCTTTCCAATGCCTTTTTGTTGGAGCTGAACTGAACCTCGCTAATAAATTAACTGCAAAAGAAATGTCAGGTCTAGTACAATTAGCAAGATACATTAGAGCTCCAATGGCACTGAGATATGGAAATTCAGGACCAAGAATTTCTTCATTTTCTTCACAGGGTCGAAATGGATCAGTTTCAATATTGAGTGATCTAACGACCATTGGAGTACTTAAAGGATTTACTTTATCCATATTAAAGCATTTCAAGATCTTTTCTGTGTAATTTGATTGATGCACAAATATCCCATTGTGCATTTGCTCAATTTGTAAACCAAGGCAATACTTGGTTTTTCCAAGATCTTTCATTTCAAATTCTTCCTTTAAGTATACTGTTGCTTCATGGATCTCATTTTCTGTTCCAATGATATTCAAATCATCAACATATACAACTATAATCACAAATCCGGATATTGTTTTCTTAATAAAAATGCATGGGCAATAATCGCTTAAACGATTATACCACATGCGCCCAGACTGTTTTAACCCATATAAAGATCTCTGGAGCTTGATCGAATACATTTCTTTGGGTTTTGTACTTAATGCTTCAGGCATTTTAAATCCTTCAGGGATTTTCATATAAATGTCACTATCAAGTGATCCATACAAATAAGCAGTCACAACATCCATAAGACGCATTTCTAATTTCTTAGAAACTACTAGGCTAATCAGATACCTGAACGTAATTGCATCCATAACAGGAGAATACGTTTCATCATAATCAATTCCTGGCCTTTGTGAAAAACCTTGAGCTACAAGTCTAGCTTTGTACCTTATTATTTCATTTTTCTCATTTCTCTTTCGTACAAAGACCCACTTGTATCCTACAGGTTTCACATTTTTAGGCATAGGAATAATTGGCCCAAAAACATTTCGTTTGTTTAGTGAGTCCAATTCAGCCTGCATAGCATCTTTCCATTTTATCCAATCATGCCTATTTTGACATTCCATGATTGATTTTGGTTCAGGATCATCTTTGTCATTTATGATTTCACATGCAACAGTATATGACAATGTTTCATGACTTTCTTTATTTTCTATTTCTTCAGGGATATTTTCCTCGCTATCAATATAATTATCTACTCCCTTTCTCTTTCGAGGATTTTTATCCTTAGAACCAATTGGTCTTCCACGCTTCTGGCGTGTTTTAGACTCATGAGTGTCTTTATTCTCAGATTTTATTTCTGGAATTTCAATACGAGCAGGAGCATTGGCTGCTGGTATATATGATTTAGTCACTCTTTTTGTATCAGTAAATGCATCTGGCAATTGATTTGCAATTGCTTGTAAGTGCACAATCTTTTGCACTTCTAATTCACATTGTTTTGTGTGAGGATCTAGATGCAATAATGATGGTTCATTCCAAGAAATATCCCTTTTCACTTCTTTCTCCCCTTTTCCTAATGTTGGGAAAACAACCTCATTAAATTGGCAATCAGTAAAACGTGCTGTAAAAACATCACCAGTTAGAGGTTCAAGATATCTAATAATCGAGGGTGTTTCAAACCCAACATAAATTCCCAATCTTCGTTGAGGACCCATTTTTGTGCGCTGAGGTGGCGCAATGGGTACATATACTGCACAACCAAAAATTTTAAGATGGGAAATATTTGGCTCTTGACCAAATGCCAATTGTAGTGGGGAGTATTTATGATATGCACTAGGTCTGATGCGAATTAATGAAGCAGCATGTAGGGTTGCATGACCCCAAACTGAAATGGGAAGCTTTGTTCTCATTATTAATGGTCTAGCAATAAGCTGAAGTCGTTTAATCAATGATTCAGCTAAACCATTTTGAGTATGTACATGGGCAACAGGATGCTCAATAATGATTCCAGTAGACATACAATAATCATTGAATGCTTGAGATGTAAATTCACCAGCATTATCAAGTCTTACCCTCTTGATTGTATAATCAGGGAATTGTGCTCGTAATTTAATAATTTCAGCAAGCAACCTTGCAAATGCAACATTACGAGTTGACAATAGATAAACATGTGACCATCTACTAGATGCATCAATTAATATCATAAAATATCTGAATGGTCCACATGGTGGGTGAATTGGCCCACATATATCACCTTGAATTCTTTCAAGAAACATAGGTGATTCATTTTGAATTTTAGATGGTGAAGGTCTCAAGATTAATTTTCCAAGAGAACAAGCTGTACATGACATTTCATTTGATTGAGGAATTCTTTGCCCCTTCAAGGGATGCCCATGTGAATTCTCAATTATCCTTCGCATCATTACTGATCCAGGATGACCTAATCTGTCATGCCATAAATTTATTATTGAAGGATCATAAGATTTTTCTTTTACTGCCATATTTGATTCAATTACATGTATATGCATGTAATGCAATCCAGTAGGGAGTTTTGGCAATCTTTCCAATACTTTCATTTTTCCTGATTCATAGGAAACTATATTTAAATATTTGTTACCATTTATAGTAATAGATTGGGTATCACAACCATTTCGATATATGTCATCAAAACTCAACAAATTTCTTATTGATTTTGGTGAAAACAAAGCTTCATCAATTATAAACTTTGTTCCATTTGATAACATAAATTTAGCTTTGCCAATTCCTTCAATCAGATCTACAGGACCTGATATTGTTTTTACAACTGCCTTTGTGGGCTTTATTTCAGAGAAATAATCTCTATTTTTCAAGATAGTCTGTGTAGTACCACTATCTGGTATGCAGAGATCTCCAATATTGTCTTTATGTTGAGTACAATCCATATTAAACTTCAAAATAGATAAACACAAAATTAATCAATTAAGGTAAAAACATAAAATAATTATAAAGTAGGGCATTTTATTTAATTTAAAAATAACATACATAACAATAACATATTCTTCAGAATCAAATAAGTAATAACAATATACTTAAAATTATAGATGTCTCAATTTTCATTGTCAGTAAAATCATCAGTAAAATCAGAAACATTTAAATGAGTTGTATCCTTAACATGAGTATGATGCTCATTGAAGTTTATTTCCTTTTCTTTGCCTTTCAATGATGCCTTATAAAGTTGGCAAAGATGTGGTGGTGTTCGACAAATTCGTGACCAGTGTCCTTTACTACCACATCTGAAACACACAGTTTCAGACTTATATTGAGGCCTTTCTTGAACACCACTGATGACTGATTTTAACTTCTTTTGAGGTTGAGTCTGAGTTTGTTGTGGAGTATTATTATATTTATTTCCACGACCATGGCCAAAGAATTAACCTCTTCCACGTCCACGACCTCTACCTCTCCCACGTCCACGGCTATTGTAATTTTTATATCTGGAATAATTTGTAGCATTTGCTTCTAGAAATGCTATTGAGCCAGTGGGACGGGATTGATGATTTTTCATCAAGAGTTCATTATTTTTCTCAACTACCAGTAGGCATGAAATTAGTTCAGAATATTTTTTAAATCTCTGCATCCTGTATTGTTATTGCAGTGTAACATTTGATGCATGAAATGTGGAGTAAGTTTTCTCCATCATATCCTCATCAGTGACTGTCTGTCCACAGAATTTTAATTGTGATACTATTATGAACATTGCAGAATTATAGTCACTCACTTTTTTGAAATCTTGAAAGCGTAAAGCTCTCCATTCATCAGTGACTACTGGTAGTATTACATCTCTTTGATGATCATATCTGTCTTTTAGATCCTTCCAAAGAACACTTGGATCTTTGACAGTCAAATATTCACATTTTAATCCTTCATCAAGATGACGACGGAGAAAAAATATAGACTTGGCTTTATCTTGCAATGAGGTGTTATTATTTTCTTTTATGGTATCAATTAACCCCATTGATTGAAGATGCATCTCTACATCTAGAATCCAAGACATATAATTTTTTCCCGTGATGTCAAGAGCAACGAACTCAAGCTTTGCTAGATTTGTCATTATGATAACTAATAAAAAAAATAACTCAATTAGAATTCATAAATTTGATGACTACTAAAAAAAAATCAAACATGATCAGAATTTACTAATTAATTATATCATGAATGAATATTGCAAGAAATAATAGTGGTACAAAAAATGATACAATAATACTTAAAATTATATCAAATAGAAAATCATCTTCCATATTAATTATTCCTAAAACTATTATAATAGTCATGATCAAAACACAAATATAAATATACCAAATCATGTTTACAATTTAGAGTAAAGAGAGAAAGAGAAAATGTATGAATTTGTGTGAATGAATAACATTTATAGCTCATCTATTTATAATGAAAAATATAGCCGTTTATTACCGTTATATTACCGTTGGTAATAAAAATATAGCCGTTAGAATTTTTTTTTTTAATATAATATATTGAGAAATAAATTATATAAAGTAAAATCAATAAATAATGTTGATATGATTATTTATAGCAAGTGAGTTAACATAACGATATGTATAAATATGGGGCAAAACCGTCCATTAATATAAAATGGGGTATAGCCTTCCATTAACATAAATAATAAAAAATAAATGTGCATAAATATAAATTGGTAGGAGGCATAGCCATCCATAAGGTTAGAACCATTTCTAGCAATATTTGCATCAATGGTGTAGTTAGTAAAACAAAATAAAAATAACAATTAATATAAAGTTAGATTGAAGAAATAAATATAAATATATAAATTAGTAGGAGGCATAGCCATCCATGATAATATATAATCAACTAATATATTCATAAATATTAAATATTAAGAAATATGTACCTTATTGTTTTGATCGAGAGCTCCTCGTGCTGATAACGTGTTGTGAAATAAAGATTAAATTACTTATTTTGTTATAGAACTAAACTTGAATTTAGTAGTATTTAACTAGAAGAAAAATATTTTATAGTAGAATGATTTTGAGAGAATTTAGAAAGAGTTTGGAGAGAATTTAGAGAACTATAATATTGAAAGAATTTGGAGAGTAATCTATCTTTTCTTCTTCTTAATCTTAACATCCTCATTAATGAATTTCAATCCCTTTATATAGAGATTTTCTTTTCACTATTTGAGTACTATTCTCTCACAAGCAATATATTGTTCATTCACAAACAATATATTGTTCATTCACATTCATAATATATTATATTTTATAAAAAATTAAAGTAGCCTCCAAGAAAAAGAATAATTACAGATTTTTTTCCTAAATAAATATAAATATAAGCCCAATTTCACCTCATTAGAGTGTGTTGATGTTAAATATTTGCATGATCAACTATTTCACCACTCATATTTTGTCTTTAACAAACAATTTAGTGAACTAATATTTTTGTTTAAGTGATTGAAATATAAATTAGGAAGAAAATCACAATTAATATAGAGGATATGAGAATCAGCATAAAAGCAGGAATCCAAACTCAAAAGAACTTCCATAAATGTAACTTGAAGAATAACAATCATCCCCAAAGTAAGAAGTTTTTATTTCGTTAAGAAATGACAAGTTTTTCTCAAGATGAGCTACTATTCAAACTGCTCACGATCCTGAGGCTGACCTAACAAAGCTCCAACAACTCTCTTAAAAGCTATTAAGAGAATTTTAAAATATCTTATTGGCACTTTGCATCTAGGTTTATAGTACCCTAGGTGTCTCTCTTTTAACCTTATTAGTTATTCGGATGTGAATTTTGTCGAAAGTCTATTAGATAGAAAAAACACTTCTAGGACTTGTCAATGTCTTATGTCTTGGTTTAGCAAAAAATAAGTTTCAATTGTCTTGTCCACTACTGAAGCCAAATATGTGGCGGCTGAGCTCACAAGTGTTGTAGAAAAAAAAACTTAAGGACTATGTGTCACGATCCAAAATAAGAGGCCATGGCCGGCGCTAGGGAATGAGAATTCTTTTAAATCTGAAACCCGTAACAAGCCTTAAAAATAAAATCATGCAATATATTAAAATAAATAAAATATTATGCAGCAGAAATTTAATCTCAAATATAAAAGTAATAATTCCTCAACTCATTTAAATAATATAAAATCCATCTCATATATATAACAAAATCTTTGAGTATAAATTTTCGGTTTAAATTTCTGAAATTTAAATCTCATACATACAAATTATAAATACAGCTCACTATAACCACTATTGCAGTGTCTAGAATACAAAATAAACTCAAGTAAGTAGTTTACATAATAAAGCCGGAGCAGAAGAAATCCGGCGTACAGGCCTGCTGCTGAGGTCTGAGGACGAAGACTCTCCTAGAAAATATCAATGGAGGGGAGTCAGACTCACTTAGTTCCAAATAACTTCACTTATTCCATTTGGACAATAGACTGGCCCTGAGACACTAAGTCAATTGAGCTCCAACAGTCTAACTGTCAATGTGATTGGCCCCGAGACACTTAGTCAATCGAGCTCCAACAATCACACTCTCAAATCACATTCACATCAATCAGATCAATCAACAAGTCATAATCCACCAATAGGTTAGTAATTTAACCTAAATTCTATCGTCGTACTGGTATGTACTTGGTCCTAGTGTTGCCCACTAAGTAGCACGTTCTATTGATATCCTTCATTAAAATAACTCATACATTCGTAAAATAAATGATGCATGATATTAGTTTAAATGGCAATATAAACCATATATATACTAAAAATATACCAAAAATAAACCAAGTATATTTCGAGTATATATATGTCAAATAAATTCATTTTAATTATAAAATAAACCAAAAATAAACCATATATATACTTAAAAACAACTTAGGTATAAATCAAAGGTAAAACATGCATTTAATTCAAGATATATCAAAAATATACTAAAAATATACCTAAAATATACTAATCATTTACTAAATAATTTATGCATAATTCATACAATTAAAACATATATTTCTAAAAACACGTATATATAAAATAACAACTCACAATTGTGCGCTCCACGAGACGGGTCCGACGGGCCTGATCCACTAGACCTCGGTCTCGGCACAACTAAACAAATAAAATATTAACATGAAATTAGCATAAATCTAACTTAATTTCTAGAAACTCGATCTAGAATTCTATACACAAACAAGGAATAGGAATTTGACCGAATGTCACATTTGATGAGAATTCTATCGAAAATTCAACAGAACCTCCTATGTAAAATGAACATCTCTCTACTTAAAAAGTAGAGTCGGTCCTGCAAGAAAACACCCTTCGAATATAAAATAACCACACAACCCCTCGGTCGGATTCCCAAACTACAATTTCACCGACCGAGGTTCACAATTCACAAGATATGCACAAAATACATTAAAATTCCAAAAATACCCTTTAAGTACCAAAATGAAGCAATTTACATATTTAAACACTAAAAAAATTTTTATCACCAATATTTAGTTAAAAACCCTAATATTATAAAAATCGATAATAACTCGATAAATACACCAATACTAATGAAAATTCATTTTATAAATCTAAATTACTTAATTAGTCCAAAAACATACTAAAAATTACTAAAAACCCATTTTATTTACAAAAATAGTATATTATATATAATTTGAGAATAATTTTTGAAAAATAGTTTTAATTAGTTAAAAATAGTAAATAATTTATAAAAATAATTTTTACAACTCAAATAATTATCAAAACCAATTAAACTTAATATTTAACTAAAATTACTACCAAATTACCAAAATACCCCTAATATATAAAAATTCACATAATATACTATAATTATTCAAAAATTCACTAAAAATTATATTGTAATATCCCGAGTTTTTAAATAATTTTAAACTGCATCGGAATATGCAGTATTAATAATTTTTATATATATTTTTGATTATGTAATTAGCTTATTATTTATTAAAGTTATTTTTAATTATTTTAAGTCTTTTACGTAAAATTTTTTTGAGAGTTCTATTTTTGGGGAAATTAAAATGTAAATAAATAAATATTAATTATTTTATATGGTTTTATGAATTTGCATGAGTCCATGCACGATTTTTAAGTGTCGTATTAAAATATATACATATACATGCATATATGCACATTTAAATAAATTAGGGTTTATTTTAATTAAATTTATATTATATTACATAGTTTTTATAATAATTAATGTGTATATATATGTATATGTATAGAGATATTATTAATTATGTGTGTGGTGAATAATTATTGTGCGTATAATATTTATATATTATAATAATATAAATTATATTTATATATATACATATATATACATATAATATTTACCAAAACATAAAGTTCATGATATTTACGAAATTACCATCAACATCATCTCCTTCATTCCCGACGATCCTCACCCATTTTCGGCCACTGTCATGTCGATTTCTTGCCATCGGTGTGCCTCTTAGTCGTCCTCCTCTATCTCTAGCCCACTCTGCCATCCTTAGCTCCCTTTTTCGGCATTGTTTGATAAGATTTTCCTCAAGAAGCCGAAACTTGCTTCTAACGCCGATCAACACGATTTCGGCCACCATTTGAAGTGCCAATGGTCTCTATCTCATCCTTGAGCTCCGGTGAGTCCATTTCTAAGCTTAGTTTCACTTGATTTGGTCTAGATTTCCCTAGGTTTTCAATTTTTAATTTCGACCAACTTGAGTTCTTGAATTTTTTGAGCTTCAATTTTAATGATTCAAGAAAAATTCCTTCACAAAGATTTATCCTAGTAGCTCAATATACATGTGGTAATTTTTGTGGAATTTTTGGGAATTATTTTGATTTTTGTGAATTTTTTATTATTTTATTAATATTTTCTAATTTTCGTAAATTAATTAATTAAATTATGAAATTATGATTTCTGGTGTTTATAGGTGTTAAAAATGCATCTTATAAATTTATTTGTAATTTTTATGATTTTTATATAATTATTGTGAATTTAATTAGTTTATGTGATTTTTAGAAAATTAGGTTAATTATGTATTTTGTTGAAATTAATTGGTTAATTGAGTATAATTATTGAAATTATTGAATTATATATTGAAAAATTAATTTTTGAGTAATTATACTATTTTTAGTGAATTTTTGATTAATTATAGTGAATTTATATATAGTAAGGGTATTTTGGTAATTTAGCACTAAATTGGCTAAAAATATAATTAAATTGGTTTTAATAGTTATTTGAGGTATAAAAATGATTTCCATAAATTATTTATTATTTTTAACTAATTAAAACTATTTTTCATAAATTATTTTCAAATTATATATAATATACTATTTTTCTAAATAAATGAGTTTTTATCTATTTTAATATCTTTTAGGGTTAATTATGTAATTTGGAGTTATAAAATGTAATTTGGTCAATATTTATGAATTTATCGAGAATTATGGATTTTTAATAATATTTTATCAAAATTAGGGTTTTTATGTATTTATTGGTAAAATAATTATTTTTAACATTTAAATATCTAAATTTCTGTATTTTGAGTATTAAAGGGTATTTTTGGCATTTTAAATGTGTTATGTGTTATTTCGTGAATTTTTAACCTCGGTCAGTGGAATTGTAATTTAGAAGTTTGACCGAGGGATTGTGTGGCTGTATATTTTTGAAGTGTGTTTCTTTGCAGGACCGACTTTACTTTTTGCGTAGAGAGATGTCCATTTTATAGGGGAGGTTCTGTCGAATTTTTGGTAGAATTCTCGTAAAACGTGATATCCGATCGAATTCCTATTCCTTATTTGTGTCCAGTATTCTAGGTCAAGTCTCTAGAAATTTCGATAGACTTATTTAAATTCTGTATTGTCGTTTGTTTGTTTAGTTGCGTTGAGACCGAGGCCTAGTAGACCAGGCCCGTCGAACCCATCTCAAGGAGCGCAATAACTGTGAGTTGTTATTTTATATATACGTGTTTTAGGAATGCACGTTTTAGAAATGTATGTTTAAATTTTATGAATTTTGCATAAATGGTTTAATAATTGCTTAGGTATATTTTAGATATATTTTGGTATATCTTTGGTATATTTTAAATTAAATGCATGTTTTATTATTGAATTATACCTAAAATGTTTTTAAGTACATATATAGTTTATTTCTGGTTGATTTTATAATTAAATTGAATTTATTGACATATATATACTCGAAATATACTTGGTTTATTTTTGATATATTTCTAGTATATATATGGTTTATATTGTTATTTTACTTAAAGTCATGCATCATTTATTTCATGAATGAATGGATTTATTTTAAATAAAGGATATCAATAGAATGTGCTACCTAGTGGGCAGCACTAGGACCGAGTACGTACTAGTACGATGATAGAATTTAGGTTATATTACTGACCTATTTGTGGATATTAATTGGATTGATTTATTTGATGTGTGATGTGATTGAGAGTGTGATTGCTGGAACTCGATTGACCAAGTGTCTCAGGGCCAGTTTACTGTCCAAATGGAACAAGTGAATTTATTTTGAATAAATGAGCCTATATGGCTAAAGTGTTGTCTAACACTGTTTGATGTTGTGATTTTTCTAGGGTTCTATTTGATCCTTCACAATTAGATATTATTTCCAATATATAAATAAAATAATTTTACTGCATCTGAGTGTATTTGCTTGTATATATATTTATTATATATACTATTGAATGTGTGCATTTTGTCATTTAGTTATGCATGTATATATATTATAACAATTCACTTAGTGAGGTCTGACTCCCCTCCATTGACTATTTTTCAGGAGAGTTTTCGTCTTCAGACCTCAGTAGTAGACCTTTACGCTGGATTTCTTCTGCCCCGACTTTACTATGTAATCTGCTCACCTTATGTTAATTTATATTCTAGACACTGCATTAATTATAGTCAAGTTGTGGGATTTATGTATTTATGTTTGTATGAGATTTGTATTTTAAAGATTTGAACTGAGATTGTATTAAAGGTATATATATATATATATATATATATATATATATATATATATATATATAAGAGATGGATTTGTATTATTAAATCTATTGGCGAATTATTATTTTATTTTTTTTATGAGATTTATTTTCGCTGCGAGTTATTTTATTTATGTTATTACTATTGCATGTTTTTTATTTTTTATTTTATTTTAAGGCTTATTACGGGTTTCGGATTCGAAAGAATTTCCATTCCCTCGCGCCAATCATGGCCCCTGTTTTAGGTCGTGACATATATAATTGCTCTAAAATTATTTTCTCAACATATAATTCAATAAAATCAATAATTGTACTCAATTAACCAATTAATTTTAACAAAATACATAATTAACCTAAATTTCCAAAATTCACATAAACTAAATAAAATTATATTAATTACAAAAAAATCACAAAAATTATAAATTAAATTCTATAATTATTTTCAACCACTACAAACACCAAAAATCACAATTTCACAATTTATTTAATTAATTTACGAAAATTAGAAAATAATAAAAAATTCACAAAAATCAAAATAAATTTCAAAAATTCCACAAAAATTTAAGATTGTAGATTGAGCTAGTAAAATCAACTTTTGTGAAGGAGTTAAGCTTGAATATCAAAAATTCAAGTTCAAAAAATTAGAGAAACAAAAACGGCCAAAATTGAAATCAAGCTCAAATCCTTACCAAATCGAGTTTTCAAGCTAAGGAAAGCTTGAAATTGGCTTCTATGGAGTTCTAGGAGCTCAACGGCACTGGAATCACCGGATTTGGTGATCGGAAAGTGGATGAATGGAGGAGAGGACGGTTTCGGCAATTTTCGGCTTCACAGGTTGCAGATGGCGCCAGAGAAGTTGTTAGAGGCGGCGAAGCTACTCGAGAAGATTGTGGCACATCGACAGGCACTCTGACAGCCTCTGAACGGCGTTGCAGAGGTGAGGGGTGAGGTGGGGCCGTCGGGCGTAAGGAAGAAGATAGGTGTTTTGTTGTTATATATATATATATATATATAACTTTAACTTTAATAATTTTAATCAAATAATGTATATATATACACACATTAACACACACCACACAATATATATATATATATATATATATATATATATATATATATATATATATATATATATATATATATATATATATATATATATATATATATATATATATATATATATATATATATGTGTGTGTGTGTGTGTGTGTGTGTGTGTGTGTGTGTGTGTGTGTGTGTGTGTGTGTGTGTGTGTGTGTGTGTGTGTGTGTGTGCGTGCATGTATATGTATAGATATTAATACACAAAATAATAATCATGCATGAAACCATACAATTGTAATATTCTGAGTTTTTAAATAATTTTAAACTGCATCGGGATATGCAGTGTTAATAATTTTTATACATATTTATGATATTTTTATGAGTTTGATATTTATTAAAGCTAATTTTAATTATTTTATATTATTTTAAGTTCTTTTCGTAAAATTTTCCCGGGAATGTTATTTTCAGGGAAATTAAAATGTAAATAATTTAATATTAATTATTTTAACTAGTTTTACGAATTTACATGAACCCATATATAATTTTAAAGTGCTAAATAAAGTGTATATATGTACATTTATTTAAAGTAAATTAGGGTTTAATTAATTAAATTAATTTTTATTATTTAGTTTTTATATTAATTAATTAATTATATGTGTATATATTATTAAAATATATGTGTGGTGAGTATTATTTGTGTGTGGGATTATATATTATTATAATATATAGTATGTATATATATATATATATATATATATATATATATATATATATATATATATATATATATATATATACATATACACATAATTATTTATCAAAAATCAGAAGTTTGCCATATTTATAGAATTGCC